>JAMWYP010000070.1:1762748-2362748 GCA_025563575.1 Acacia pycnantha | reverse complement strand
AAGATATGACAATGAGTGTTCAAGATATACATGGGCAGGGTGAGTCTATTATTGAAAAGTTGAAGCTTTCGTGCTTGCTAGAAAGCGTTGAAGATGATTTTTTTGTATCTCGTACGGTAAAAATGCACGATATGATTCGTGACATGGCATTGTGGTTGTTACCACAAGATCATGATAATATGGAACTTGTGAAGAGGATTTTGATCACAAATGATTGGGAATCACAAAGAAGTATAGATCTTGCAAATGTCACAACATTAGTTTTATTGGAAGGGATACACTATCAGCTGGAAGATATTAAATACATGGAGAGATTAAAAGTCTTGGAACTGCGGGTCTCTGTAGTAGCATTTGTAGACATTGGGGGTTTAATTTCTCTAGAAAAAACGAAGTATTTTATCAACTTGAAGTCCTTGACAAATTTAAAATTTCTGAGCATTCAATATATGAGCTTTGGTTTCATGGATTGGGAGATTCCATTGGGAGTGCTATCAACTCTTCAACAATTGAGAGTGTTTAGACTTCGTGACGTCATGATAAGCAGATTAGAAGAGAGAAGAATTTTAGAAGAGCTGGAGTGCCTACCAAATATTGAGGATTTACAGATAAGTATCCGGACTAGTGATGGCCTAGACAAATTATCGGAGTCAACCAAATTGCAAAGTTGCTTATACTACTTTTCTGCTGATGGTTACAACTACGCTCAGAAGCCTTTATTATCATTACGGTCTATGTCAGGATTAAAGAAGCTGCAGCACATATTTTTAGGTGGCTTGAATATTATAAGCGATTTATACCCTTTTATGGTTGAAACATGTTGGCTAGCCAAGCTCCGAAGGGTGGGAATTAATTCGTGTCAAGTAACTCATGTGACATGGCTCAAGTATGCTCCACTCCTTCAACAACTTCTGATTTATGGATGTGAATCAATGGAAGAAGTGATAAAAGAGGAAGAAGCAATAAAGGATGAGAATGTGGATGTATTCTCTTCTCTTGTCGAGCTGATTTTGATAGAGTTACCAATACTTAAGAGCATTCACAGGGCACCCTTACCTTTTCCTTCCCTCAAATCTGTTGTCATAGAGAGTTGTCCAAAGCTGGAAGTGTTACCATTTGATTTCAACTCAGCCAAACATAAGTTGACACTTTTCAAAGGAGAACAAAATTGGTGGGACAATTTGAAATGGAATGACCCCACAGCCAAGCACAACTTCCAATCAAAGTTCGAAAATTATGACTATTAAGAGGTAAAGACGTTATTTTAATGTGTGTGTATATAGATATATATAATTTAATTTATTTAATCTTTTTTACTTTCATATATAATTATTAGTGTTTTTAACTAATTACCTGCATATGTATGATATCATTGCAGTCTGCAGATCGACTCGCTTATGGGATTGAGCATGTTTCTTTCTTCTGCTTTCTTAATTGTTTGAAGACCTTAATTAGGCTGAACTTTAATTTATTGTGTCATTTATGTAACACTAAATATGTATTCCGTTGTTGATTGAAGACTTAGCGTGGATGAACTTTAATTTATTGTGTGATTTATGTAACACTAAACATGTATTCCCTGCTTCTTAATTAATAATTCTATGCGTGCTTTGTGCTATCTCTTTAATCATTTCATCATTTTCTTTGAAAATTTACAGAAAACTACAAATACGGCAGAGAAACCTTTTTATTTATTTTTTTATTTTAAAGTTCCATGAGACCTTTCTCCTTTCAATATCTATCTCTCCTTTCCATATTTATTTGGCGAAAGCATGCGTTCGGTTTTCTCCCCACCGCTTGTCGACGACGCGATGGCATTTTCACTCTTCATTGCTAATTCAAATTAAAAAACAAGAAAAACAATCCAAAAATCAAAATAAGAATTGAAGGAGTTTAGGAAAAGAAAAAAAAAACAGTATGAAACAAAAATACGAAATATATATTAACAATCAAATTTAAAAAGTAAATTCAAAAATACATATTTTTAAATCAATCAAATAATAAAATAAGAAATGGATTCTCAAATTTGAAGGTTTATGAAACAATCAAATCATAAAAACAAGAAGAACAGTAAAAGAAACAAATTGAAAGAGTTTAAAAAGTAATTAAAAAGTATGAAACAAAAAATTAGAGACATTTACTAAAAATAAAAAAAACAAATCAAATTTTAAAAAGTAAGATTGGGTTTTCAAAAATGCAGATTTTGAAATCAATCAATAAGGAAAGGATTTTCAAATGAAATTTTGAAACAAAAAAAAAAATGAAATTTAAAGTTGAATATTTTTAAAACAATCAAGTAGAAAAAATAAAAGCTTAAAAAATTTTAAAAGTACAATTTACAAAGTATGAAACAAAAAATTAGATTTTAAAAAATTAGAAATATTTATCAACAACCAAAATATATTTTCAAACCAAATTTTAAAAAGTAAGATAGCGTTTTCAAAAATGCAAATTTTCAAATCAATCAAATAATAAAATAAGAAAAAGATTCAAAAATTTTTTTTGAAACAACAAAATAATAGAACTTAAATATAACAATCGAAAATAAAAAAAGAAAAGAAAAGAAGAAGAACAAACCAAAAAACAAAATAAGAATTGAAGGGAGTTTAAAAACTAAAACAAAGTATGAAAAAAAAATACGAGATATTTGTTAACAATCAAATTTTAAAAAGTAAGATTGGGTTTTCAAAAATACAAATTTTTAAATCAATCAAATACAAAAGGATTCTTAAGTGAAATTTTGAAACAACAAAATAATAGAACTTAAAGTTTAAGATTTTTAAAACAATCAAATGAAAAAACAAGAACAGCATTCTAAAAAACCAAAATAAGAATTGAAGGAAGTTTAAAAGTAAAAGAAAGTATGAAACAAAAAATATTTATTAACAATCAAAATTTATTTTCAAATCAAATTTTAAAAAAGTAAGATTGGGTTTTCAAAAATGCAGATTTTTAAATCAATCAAATAATAAAATAAGAAAAGGATTCGCTGAAATTTTGAAACAACAAAATAATAGTAGAACTTAAATTTGAAGGTTTTTTCAAACAATAAAAACAAAATAAAAATTGAAAATAGTTTAAAAAGTAATTACACATTATTAAACAAAAAATTAGAAACATTTATTAACCTTCAAAAATTTTATTTTCAAATAAAATTTCAAAAAGTGAGATTGCTTTTAAAAAATGCAGATTTGTAAATCAATCAAATAAGAAAAGTATTTTCAAACGTAATTTTGAAACAACAAAATAATAGAACTAAAAGTTGAATATTTTTAAAGAGTTTAAAAAGTAATTACTAAGTATGAAACAAAAAGTTAGAAATATTTATTAACAATCAAAAATTTATTTTCAAATCAAATTTAGTAAAGTTGTGGATTTTTAAAAATGCAGATTTTAAACAACCAAATAAAATATGCGGATATATGAAGCCATCAAATAATAAAAAAAGGACAAGAAGGAATCCTTACATGTTAAATTATGGTATATAAATTTGATAAATTCAAAACTGTAGGTTTTAAAATCGAGCTAATAATAAAATAAGAATTCGAAAGGGTTAAAAAAAGTAATTACAAAGTCTGAGAACAAAGAAAAAGGATCCAAGCTTTTCAAGCACAGACATTGGATTTGAGAACAACCACAACCATATAGGGAAAAAAAAAACAAAAGAAATCAATAAACAATGCTCACAAAATCCTCTTAGCTTTTCAGGCAAGCAAACAAAGCACAACAATTTGAGAACAATCACAGCAATACGAAACTAGGAAGACAACAACCAACAAACAACGCCATACACAAAAACCTCCTCAAAAGAAGCAAACAAACAGAAGAACAACAATTTGAGAACAATCACAACCCATACAAAGTTGAGTAAACAACCAACAAAACACAAAATCCTTTGAACTCCTTCAAAGCCTCCTAGCAGAAAATCCAACGCATAACAATTTAAGAACAATCATAGCCCAAATGTAACATCCCCTCACGGCTTTAAAACGTGTCAAGAGGGAGAGGTATCCAACCCTGATAAGGGGTCTTTTTCTTCCCTCTCCAGGGGATGTGGGACATAACACTGTGACATCCCAACGCCTCACTCTCGATATTGTCCGCTTTGAGACACATCACCCCCTCACGGCTTTAAAATGCGTCGAGAAGGAGAGGTATCCAGACCCTTATAAGGGATCTTTTGTTCCCCTCTCCAGTCAATGTTGGACATAACACTTTACCCACCTCCCTGGCACATTAGCCTACATCGACCCGAGCTTGGCTCTGATACCAATTGTAACATCCCAGAGGAATCCAGACCCTCATAAGGGATCTTTTGTTCCCCTCCCTAGCCGATGTGGGACATAACCAATTGTAATATCTCAGTGCCTCACTCTCGGAATTATCCGCTTTGGGGCTCATCATCCCCTCATGGCTTTAAAACTCGTCGAGAGTTAAAGGTATCCAAACTCTCATAAGGGATCTTTTGTTTCCCTCTCTAGCCGATGTGGGACATAACACTCTACCTATCTTTGGATCCAGCGTCCTCGCTGGCACATTAGCCCACATTGACCAAACCTAGCTCTGTGATACCAAATGGATGATGGGCCCAAAGCGAACAATATCGAGAGCGAGGTGCTGGGATGTTACAATTGGTATTAGAGTCAGGCTCGGGTCGATGTGGGCTAATGTGTCAGCGAGGACACTGAGCCCAAAGTTGAGTAGAGTGTTATGTCCCACATCGGTTGGAGAGAGGAACAAAAGATCCCTTATAAGGGCCTAAATACCTCTCCCTCTAAACACATTTTAAAGACAAGAGGGGATGATGGGCCCCAAAGCGGACAATATCGAAAATGAGGCGTTGTGATGTTACAATTGATATCAGAGCCAGGCTTGAGTCGATGTGGGCTAATGTGCCAGCGAGGACAGAGGGCCCAAAGGTGGATAGAGTGTTATGTCCCACATCGGCTGAAGAGGGGAACAAATGATCCCTTATAAAGGTCTGGATACCTCTCCCTCTCGACGGCTTTTAAAGCCATGAGGAGAAGATGGGCCCCAAAATGAAAAATATCGATAGCGAGGCGCTAAGATGTTACAATTGGTATTAGAGCCAGGCTCGGGTCAATGTAGGCTTGGACCCAAAGGTGGGTAGAGTGGGAGATCCCTTATAAGGGTCTAGATGTCTCTCCCTCTCTCGACGCGTTTTAAAGCCTGAGGGGATGATGGGCCCAAAGCGGACAATATCAAGAGCAAGGCGTTGAGATGTTATGCCAAACAAAACTAGCGAAATACAAAAGGTTTAAATACCTAATTTGCCACGGAAGTTATGCTAAAGGAGCGCTCAGTACCCGGAAGTTTTTTTGGTACCAAATTTGCTCCGGAAGTATGAAAAAGGTACCAAATTTGCCCAAAACTAACGGAAGGTCAAACAGACGTTTGCCACGTTGGATTTTTGTGGGTTAAATACCTAATAAGTACTACAAAGGTAAGGGGGTCTTGACAAAACACAATTTTGGTAAGTTATAAATATGGTTTTGTACCAGGAAAGAGTGTCCAACATTGAATATAATAGAGTGTATGGACCATTGTGAGCCAGAGAAGGATTTGTCAGCTCCTGTGTAAATAACAATGGGAGATGGAGGGAAGGTTGAAGGACAAGCCAACAGGTGAGCTTTAAAAATAATTAAAAATTAATGAGTAATGGCTTTTATTAAGTTGTGAATATTGGAGTATTGTTTAACAAAATGTGGGTGTTATTTTTTGTGTGGGGCAGCAAGACAGATCCCTAACCCAAGTACTCATATCAAACTTTTAAACAATAAAATAAAACATTGTGATGTTTTATTTTAAAAAATAATATATCTTAAAAGTGCAGATTTTTTAAAACAACCAAACATTAAAATAAGAACAAGAATATTGTGATGTTAAATATCAAATTTAGTATAATAGTGGTGCAGATTTTTATCAAATAATAGAACAAGAACAAGCTTCAATCAAATTTTAGAAAAAAAAAAGGTAATTACAAAGTTTGAGTCGAAGTTAACTAAATGAAAATAATTGATCTTTGAAAATTGAATGTACTTTAATAAATTGAAAATAAAATTAATTTAAAATCAAATTTAGTATAATAGTGGTGCAGATTTTTATCAAATAACAGAACAAGAACAAATTTCAATCAAATTTTACAAAAAAAAATGAAATTACAGATCAACAATCAAAATTTATTATCAAATCAATTTTAAAAAAGGTAAGATTGGGTTTTAAAAAAAGCAGATGTTTAAATCAATCAAATAAAAAAATAAGAATAGGATTTTCAAATGAAGTTTTGAAACAACAAAATCATAGAACTTAAAGTTGAAGATTTTAAAACAATCAAATAAGAAAAAATAAGAACTGAAAAGTGAAAAGAGTTTAAAAAAATAAGAACTGAAAACTGAGAAATGGATTTAGAGAGTGTTGAAAAACCCTAGATATGGAGAGAGAGACGGTGAGAGATAGTGATGGCTGAGAGCGAGGAGACGGTGACGGTGGGGAGAGGGAGCATGTAAGGGAGGGAGAGGGAGTATCTTTCACCTTTGGTAGTGGTGAGGAAAGCATTCTAAGGCTGCACCGAATGCCAATTCACAAAGGGGGGAGCGTAGGCCAGTAGCGTTATCATACAAGGAAAAACTTTTGGCTCCAGGTGGACTGGGGTTCTTGGTGAGTCATGCTGATGAAGACGATATAGTGAGTGGTTGGAAGGGCTTCTTCGCCTAAATGAACAGCGAGCAGGGCAACGGTGACTCAATGGACAAAGTGGATGGAGATGATGTGACTGAAAGCAAGTACCCTGTGTTGTCTATGACAGAGCAGCAATATACAGCTTGGTGTCGACCCTGGATGAATTCTCTTATCATCAAGGTGTTAGGTTTGTCAGTGCCGAAACATGTGCTCTTTGATCGGGTTAGGCGCATGTGGAAACCCCAGCAGCCTTTGAAGGTCATTCCTTTGAGTAATGAGTACTATGTAGTGTCTTTTTCTAGCAAGGAGGACAGAGATTATGCGTATCACGAGGGGCCATGGATGATTGATGACCATTATCTTATAGTGCAACGTTGGAGGCCAAATTTTAATCCTTGGAAAGCGGATTGTCAAAGGAGGATAGCGGTTTGGGTACGGATTCCCGATTTGCCTATGGAGTTTTGTACGGTGGAGTCACTGGGCATCATCGGAAACATGATAGGGAAAATTATTAAGATTGATAGGTCAACGTCAATATATGATAAAGGGGCGTTTTCACGTATATGTGTTGAGGTTGATCTCCACAAGCCTCTTCTGCCTGCCTTCACTGTTTTTGGTGAGGATAAGCAACTTGTATACGAGGGACTTCACTTAGTGTGCTTTGAATGTGGGAAGTATGGCCATGAAACGGAGAGGTGTACTGACAGGTCTGGGAAGGAGGAGTTGAATACAACGACAGGGTTGGGGAGGAGTCTAGTGCGAATGCCAATCGAAGTAAGGAGGTTCGGCCACTATCAGGCACGAGCGTTGATGGGAGAGGAAAGGATGCCCAGGGTATGGGGGTTGGCGGTTTGGCGGGAACGAAGGAGGAACATGGAAGGGGTGGGAAGAAAGTCATGAGGGCTCGATCATCGGGGGGTATGGAGACTCACAGTGCCCAGAATAAGGTTGGAGAGGCGTCGGGAAGTGTGGCTGCTGCGTCGACGGTGGACCTTAGCTCCGGCACCGGCCAAAACCGATATGGCCAGGGCGCACATCTCGGACCTCAGATGATTCTAAGGCGTGAGATGCGCCGACCTGACGCGTTGAAGGAGAGCACTTTGGGCGAGTGGGATTTTCGCAAGACACAAATCACGCAAGAAGCTGGGCGCACGACTAATAGGGAAGGCGTGAATCAGGGGATGCCGTTAGGAGTGAAGAGTGAGGATTCATGGGATTGGATGGGAAGAAAATAAATGTGAGTTTAAAGGGGGTGGGGTCGGTCAAACATGAGTGGGTGGCTGTTGGCTCAAAAAGGAAAATATTAGATAAACCAAGAGGAGTTGGCAAGGTGAATAAGAATATTGGCAAAGCAAGATCACATGGTAATGCGCCTTCGGTCAAGGAAGTCAAACCTATGGCTTTAAAAAATAATTTCTCTATCCTACAAGAACCAAAGCAAGGTAATGACAATTTAATGCATGAAACCGTACCTTTTGAGGAGTTGGGCCGTGGGTCTTTGCCACCGATACAGCCTATACAAGTGCCTTTACTTGTTGGGAATAAGGACGAAGGGGTGTTAATAGATGGTGTAAAGGATGCTGTGATGATAACGGAAGTTCCGGCGCAGCAGTAGTCCGAGTGGGGTTACGATGATCCAGCAGGGCAGTGGTTTGGCCCCCTCTAATCTCATCTAGTTTTTATGAATTACATGATATGGAATGCACGGGGCACAGGGTCGAAGTCGTTTCTGAACCTTGTACGTGAACTTAAAAAACAATATAAATTGGATTTTCTTGCTATTCTTGAAACACGTTCAAATTATGCAAAGACTGAGCGAGGCATCCGACAATTGGGCTTTAGTAAGTATACGTATACCGTCGCAGAGGGGTATAGTGGAGGTATATGGTGCCTTTGGGAGGAGGATTCTCTTATAATTGAGATGGTGGAACAGCAGAAGCAATTTATACACTTGAGCATTATAACAACAAAGAAGGAGAAATGGTTTTTTACAGTGGTGTATGCGAGCCCCAACCGCATATACCGCCGGATACTATGGAATGAGATGTTTCGAATTAAAGATATGGTCCAGGGGCCTTGGTGTATCGGGGGTGACTTTAATGCAACCTTACTGGCAGAAGAGCGGTATTCTTGTGCTCCCTCACAGCTTACGGTGGATGGAGAATTTTCACGATGGGTAGATGATATGAATCTAGTAGATTGTGGGTTTGTTGGGCCATTGTTTACTTGGAAGCGGGGGACTACGGAGGCTAGGTTGGATCGTATCCTTGCTAATGAAGAATGGTGTGCCAAGTTTCTGGATGCTAAGGTATCTCATTTGCCCCACTTCAAGTCTGACCATCGGGCTTTGTTTTTAAGAATGGACAGGTCATCTTCACAGGTGCAGATCCAGAGACCTTTTCGTTTTATTGCATCTTGGGTGCTTCATGAAAACTTTAATGATTTTGTTAAAGATGAGTGGTGCCACTCTAATGGGTGGGGGAGAATATTGAAAGCTTCACTCATGCATGTCGAAGGTGGAACAGGGAAGTTTTCGGGAATGTTCAACAACGTAAGAGTCAACTTCTTCGCAGACTGGACGGGGTCTCTAAAGCTATGGCCCGTGGGGGTAATCTCAGGTATTTGGAAGATTTGCAGAACGACTTATGGAAAGAACTTGAGGAAACGTTGACGCAAGAAGCTCTAATGTGGGCACAAAAAGCAAGAGTGAATTGGTCAATTGATGGGGATCGTAATACTAGATGGTTTCATTTAAAGGCCAATAGTCGGAGGAAGAATAACCGAATTGATGCTATTTGGCTTAATGAAGGAGAATGGTGCTTTGAGGAGGCCAAGATTAAAACGCATGCAACAGAGTATTTTTCAAACTTATTCAAGGAGGATGTAGTGGAGCGTCTTAATCTGGTATGTGGTGCTTCTTACCCGAATCTACTGGATGTGCATGAACGTGTGTGTAGCAGGGATGTTGAGGAAGTTGAGATTAAGGAAGCGTTGTTTAGCATGGGTGCTCTTAAGTCCCCGGGGCCTGATGGGTTCAATGCTCTATTTTTCCAACACCAGTGGGAAACAGTGAGGGGTTCGGTGGTTCAGTTCATAAAACAAGTTTTTCACCATCCAGAGCAAATCCAGGAGGTGAATGGTACACTTATTGTGTTATTACCAAAGACGAAGCACCCAGAGACATTTCGTGACCTTCGACCAATTAGCTTATGCAATGTTATTTATAAGCTGATTACCAAGGTGGTGGCTAATAGAATGAAGTGTTTTATGTCCCGTATTATCTCCCCTAACCAGTGTAGCTTTTGTGCCTGGTCGCCATAGCTCGGATAATATTATCGTGGCTCAAGAGGTGATTCATTCAATGAGAACCATGGGAGGCAAGAAGGGGTATATGGCTATCAAAATTGATTTAGAAAAGGCATATGATAGGGTCAATTGGAAATTTCTTCTCACATGCCTTCATGAGCTTAAACTTCCTCTGAATCTTATCCAGGTGGTGGAGAAATGCCTTAGCACTGCGAACTTGCAATTGCTATGGAATGGTAGCAAAGCGGAGTTCTTTTAATCATCTAGGGGTGTACGACAAGGGGATCCTCTCTCACCCTACTTATTTATGATCTGCATGGAGAAATTGGCACATCTGATTCAAGATAGAATGGCTGGGGAAATTTGGAAACCTATTAGGCTTACAAAGCAGGGACCACCAGTATCTCATTTGTTTTTTGCAGACGACATTATCTTGTTTACAGAAGCATCTACCCACCAGGCCGAGATGGTACGTGATTGTTTGTCTCAATTTTGTAACTGCTCAGGTCTCAAGGTCAATGCTTCCAAAACCAGGGTCTTCTTCTCTAAGAATGTTAATCAGCATCGGGCTACTGAGCTTAGCTCAATCCTTGGCTGGTCTCAAACACCAGACCTAGGAAAGTATCTTGGGGTGCAATTACATCACAAGAGGGTTGGGAAGGAGTGCTTTCAGGGGGTGATTGATAAAGTCAAAGAAAGATTGTCTCGATGGAAGGCTACTTCTTTTTCTCTTGCAGGCAGATCGACTCTTATTTCCTCAGTTTCTTCAGCCATCCCAACTTACACTATGCAAACTACTCATTTTCCCAGTAATGTTTGTGATGCTCTGGACAAGCAAAATAGGTCGTTTTTGTGGGGTAGCATAGAGGAGTGTCGTCGGACGCATTTGGTGGCTTGGAATGAGGTATGTAAGGAGAAGAAGCGTGGTGGTTTGGGGTTGAGACATGCTCGGTGCTAGAACCAGGCTCTCCTTATGAAGCTGGGATGGGGACTGGTGAATCAACGAGACGCTTTTTGGGTCAGAATAGTAAGGGACAAGTATAAATGTGGGAAGGACCTAATCCCTAGCATCACTCAAACAATCCCAGGGTCCAATGTTTGGACATGCATTAAGCGAACATGGGATAAAGTTCTTGGCGGACTCGTTACTTCTCAAGATGGCAACTCAGTCAAATGGAAGTGGGAGAGAAGTGGAGAATTTTCTGTGAAATCTGCTTATCAAGTGGTAACTGGGAATGTGGGAGAGCATGGAAGAGATTGGAGTGGCATGTGGAAAGTTCGTGCACCACAACGTTGCAAGACTCTCCTTTGGCTTCTAGCCAGGGACAGTTTGCTTACAAATGATTGCAGGATGAAACGGGGTCTCACGATTGATGCAGGTTGCCCCTTGTGTGGGGATGGGTCAGAGTATACTCTTCATGTATTCAGGGACTGCACGTACTCGAAAGCTTTATGGCAGAAGATGGTGAAGCCGGCACAGTGGCGTACCTTTTGTAGCATGACCATTTATGATTGGGTGTGGTGGAATATACGTGGCCAAAAAGGGGCAAGGCGTGAGTGGGCCTCTTGGTTTACAGCACTATGTTGGTGGGTGTGGCGACGGAGGAATCTTTTTGTTTTTGAGCAAAAGTTTTGCTCTAATGAGAGCATCCTGGCTAGTTCGAGTGCTATGGTTGGGTCTATGTTCCGCACTAATGATTGCCTAGCAGGGACAAAGATTCAAGGGGCTACCTTGGCTCCTAGTCGTGAGTCGTGGCGACCACCGGAAGGGGACTGGGTGAAAGTGAATGTAGATGGGGCATTTTCAATGGATGCTATGAAACGTGCTTGTGGGGGCCTAATCCGCGACTCAGCAGGAAGGTTCCTGAAAGGGTTCATACAGTTCATTGAAGATGGTGCTGAATTAACTGCAGAAATATGGGCTTGCCTCTCAGGTCTTAAAATGGCATGGGCTATGGGGCTTCGGAAAGTGTGGCTGGAAACCGACTCCACGGAGTGTCTTAACCTTATTCTGAATGAGCTTAGACCTCATCACAGAGACTTTGGCCTGATTCAGGAGGTGAGAGTGCTGCTGGAAATGGAATGGGAAAACAAGGTTACTTACGTGCCTCGTTCATGTAATAGTGCGGCGGATTGGCTAGCGAAGCGTGGGCTTGTACTAGGACAGGGGTTTCATGAAGTCTTATACCCTCCTGAGGATCTTGTGGTTTTGCTTTGCCATGATTGTAATGGGAATTCTGTTCCCATAGGTATTAGTTGAGGTTTCTTTTCTTTTCTATCAAAAAAAAAAGTTTAAAAAGTACAAAGTACGAAATAAAAAATTTAAAATTTGTATTAACAATCAAATTTTGTTTTCAAATCAAATTTAAAAAGGTAAGATTGGGTTTTCAAAAATAAATATTTTTAAATCTATCCAATAATAAAATAAGAAAAGTATTCTAAAATGAAATTTTGAAACAACAAAATAATAGAACTTAAAGTTTAAGATTTTTAAAATAATCAAATAAAAAAAAAACAAAGAACAATCCGAAAAACAAAATAAGAATTGAAGAGAGTTTAAAAACTAAAACAAAGTATGAAACAAAAAATAAGAAATATTTATTGACAATCAAAATTTATTTTCAAATAAAATTTAAAAAAGTAAGATTGGGATTTCAAGAATGGACAGGAAAGGATTTTCAAATGAAATTTTGACACAACAAAATAATAAAAATTTAAAGTTGAAGATTTGTAAAACAATCAAATAAAAAAACGAGAGGAACAATAAAGAAAAATTAAAAATTTTAAAAAGTAATTACAATTTACAAAAGTATGAAACAAAAAATTAGACTTAAAAAAATTAGAAATATTTATCAACTATCAAAATATATTATCAAACCAAATTTAAAAAATTAAGATAGCGTTTTCAAAATGGAGATTTTTAAATCAATCCAATAATAAAATAAGAAAAGGATTCTGAAATGAAATTTTGTTACAACAAAATAATAGATTTTAAATTTTAAGATTTTTAAAACAATCAAATAAAAAAAACAAGAAGAAAAATCCTGAAAACTAAATAAGAATTGAAGGGAGTTTAAAAAGTAAAATATAGTATGAAACATAAAATACGAAATATTTTTTAGCAATCAAATTTAAAAAAGTAAGATTGGGTTTTAAAAATACAGATTTTCAAAACAATGAAATAAGAAAAGGATTCTCTTAAAACAAAAAAGAACAGTAAAAAAATAAAAAAAATAATAAGAACTGAAAAGAGTTGGAAAAAGTAAAACAAATGGAACAAAAAATAAGCAATACTTATCAACAATCAAAATTTATTTCCAAATAAAATTTTAAAAAAGTAAAATTGGGTTTTCAAAAATGCAGATTTTTAAATCAATCAAATAAGAAAAGGATTTTCAAATGAAGTTTTGAAACAAAATAATAATAGAACTTAAAGTTGAAGATTTAAAAAAAAAAAAAATTAAGAAAAAAAAACAATATAAGAACTGAAAAGAGTTTTAAAAAGTATAAAGTATGAAATAAAAAAATTAGAAATTTTTATTAACAATCAATTTTGTTTTCAAATCAAATTTAAAAAAGTAAGATTGGGTTTTCAAAAATATAGATTTTTAAATCAATCAAATAATAAAATAATAAAATGATTCATAAATGAAATTTTGAAACAACAAAATAATAGAACTTAAAGTTTAAGATTTTTAAAAACAATAAAAAAAAAAGAACACTTCAAAAAACAAAATAAACATTGAAGGGAGTTTAAAAATTAAAATAAAGTATGAAACAAAAAATAAGAAATATTTATTAACAAACAAAATTTATTTTCAAATCAAATTAAAAAAAGTAAGATTGGGTTTTCAAAATACATCTTTTTAAATCAATCAAATAAGAAAATAAGAAAAGGATTGGCAAATGAAATTTTGAAACAACAAAATAATATAATTCAAAGTATGAAACAAAGAGACATGTACTAAAACTCATAAAATTTATTTTCAAATCAAATTTAAAAAAGTAAGATTGGGTTTTCAAAAAATGCAGATTTTTAAATCAATCCATAAGGAAAGGATTTCCAAATGAAATTTTGAAACAACAAAATAATAGAACTTAAGTTGAAGACTTATAAAACAATCAAAAAATAAAAGAACAACAATAAAAAAATAAAAACTTAAAAAATTTTGAAAAGTAATTACAATTTACAATGTATGAAATAAAAAATTAGAAATATTTATCAAGAATCAAAATATATTTTCAAACCAAATTTAAAAAAGTAAGATAGCATTTTCAAAAATGCAAATTTTTAAATTGGTCAAATAATAAAATAAGAAAATGATTTTCAAGTGAAATTTCGAAACAACAAAATAATAGAACTTAAATTTGAAGATTTTTTGAAAAAAAAAACAAGAAAAAAAAACAAAATAAAAACTGAAAAGAGTAAAAAAAAATAATTACACATTATTAAACAAAAAATTAGAAACATTCATTAACCATAAAAAAGTTTATTTTCAAATCAAATTTCAAAAAAATAATATTGAGTTTTCAAAAATGCATATTTGTAAATATCTCAAAATAATAAAATAAGAAAAGGATTTTTAAACGAAATTTTAAAACAACAAAATAATAGAACTTAAAGTTGAAGATTTTTGAAACGATCAAATAAAAAAAAAACCAAGAAGAAGAATTGAAAAACAAAATAAGCACCGAAAAAATTTTAAAAAGTATGAATCAGAAAATAAGAAATATTTATTAACAATCAAAAAATTTATTTTCAAATCAAATTTAGTAAAGTAGTGGATTTTTAAAAATCCATATTTTAAACAACCAAATAATAAAATATGCTGATATTTAAAGCAATCAAATAAAAAAAATAATAAAAAAAAAAGACAAGAAGGAATCCTTACATGTTCAATAATGGTATATAAATTTGATAAATTCAAAGCCAAGGTTAACAATAAAAAATTTATTTTCAACTCAAACTTAAAACTGTAAATTTTATCCAAAGGGTTAAAAGAATGTACTACCTTCGGTCCTAATTATAAGACCTAGTTGACTTTTTTTGGAGAGATTAAGGAAGCTAAATAAGTTACTTAATCATGTTTCATATGTTGTATATCCTTAGATTATATATTAGTTTATTAATCAAACGGTTTAGTTTGAAGAAAAAAAAAAAGCAATACTCTAAAGTAATTTAATTAACTTCCTTAATTTTTCTAAAAATGTCAATTAGGTTTTATAATTAGGATCGGAGAGAGTAGTTACAAAGTTTGATTTGAAGTTCTCTGAACGAATTTACAATATATATATATATATATATATATATATATATATATATATATATATATATATATATATATATATATATATATATATATATATATATATATATATGAATTTTACAGAATGAATTTAATAAGTAGTTTAAAAAAAATGCAGACTTTTAAATCCATCAAATAATAAAATGAGAACTGAAAAGACTTTTAAAAAAAAGTAATTACAAAGCATGAATCAAATAATCAAACATTGAGGGCCAAGAAAAAAAAAGATCAAATATCATATAATAAAATAAGAACAAGATTCTGAAATCAAATTTTAAAACAATAAAATAACGAAATTCAAAAAAACACATGAAAGAGTTAAGAAGAGTTTTAAATTTAAAATAAGAAGCCAAGGGAAGAAGAAAGCAGGCACCTTTAAAAGTGGATTGGCCGACTGATAAATGTAGTTGTAATAAAAAGGATCAGATGGGTTTTGTTGATGACAATCACAAAATAAAAACAGCAACCAACAACAACAAACATATATATATATATATATATAAATTGAAGATTTTTGAAACGATCAAAAAAAAAAAAACAAGAAGAATCAAAAGTAATATTTAGTATGAATCAAAATAAGCACCGAAAAAAGTTTAAAAAGTATGAATCAGAAAATAAGAAATATTTATTAACAATCAAAAAATTTATTTTCAAATCAAATTTAGTAAAGTAGTGGATTTTTAAAAATGCATATTTTAAACAACCAAATAATAAAATGTGCGGATATTCAAAGCAGTCAAATAATTTTTTAAAAAAAGGACAAGAAGGAATCCTTACATGTTAAATAATGGTATATAAATTTGATAAATTCAAAGCCTTTGTTAACAATAAAAAAATTATTTTCAACTCAAACTTAAAACTGTAGATTTTATCCATCGAAAAAAAAAACTGTAGGTTTTAAAATCGAGCTAATAATAAAATAAGAATTGGAAAGGGTTAAAAGAATGTAATTACAAAGTTTGACTTGAAGTTTTCCGAACGAATTTACCAAATATATATATATGTGTGTGTGTGAATTTTACAGAACGAATTTAATAAGTAGTTTAAAAAAATTGTAGACTTTTAAATCCATCAAATAATAAAATGAGAACTGAAAAGACTTAAAAAAAAAAAAAAGTAATTAGAAAGCATGAATCAAATAAACGTAGTTGCATTTGCAATGAAAAGGATCAGATGGGTTTTGTTGATGACAATTTGAAAAGAAGTAGCAACCAACAAACAAGTCTACAAACAACAATAGCAACAACAACAGCAACATGAAAAGAAAAAAAAAAGACCATTTAAAACATACAAACAGAAAAAACCTCTTACGATAAACCAACATGACAACGATTTGAGAAGGGAAAGAGCAAGCAACAAACAACAAGTATAGAAAAAGCAACGGAAACAAGAAAAAAAATCCACATTGAAAGCATAAAAAAAAACGCTTACAGTAAACAAGCACAGAACCGTTACAGTCGATACAAAACACAAAAACAGGGGAAGGCAACCACAAAAGCAGCCAATTGAGACTTATGAAATTAAACAGCAAGGGCAAAAAAAATCCCCCTTGGAAGCATCAAAGCCAGGCAAACAAACAAAAATCACTTACAATAAACAAGAAAAGAACCATCACAGTCCGTACAAAACATAAAATCAGGAGAAGGCAACCACAAAAGCAACTAATAAATACTTATGAAATTAAAATGGGGGGTTTTGGCAAAATTAGTGAAGTAGATAACAAATTCATAACATCTATGATTCAATTCTTCAGCCAATTCAACATCTAATTAGTATAAAGGAAGGCACCTTGGAGAATGAGAAGGTCAAAAGGGAAGTAGAAAGCTGAAACCTTTGAAAGGAGAGACCTTTCTTCCAACGGCTATACAGGAACTGGAGATTTGGTTTGGCCCGTCGGAATTTAAAGAAACGCTCCGATGGAGACGAGTTTCCAAATTTGTGCGTCCGATTTTTTTTTTTTTTTTTGCTAAAAAATTTTAGGAAAGGGGTTGGGTTCACCCACGATCCAAGGGTAGGGCGAAATCTCCCTTCCTCCTAAGTGATACCGATGTTGGGCAGGGCGAGCCGTCTATTACCCTCAGGCGTTTACCTAGATACCCAGGAGCTAGGATGCCTCCCCAGCGCCTTGACCAACTCCAGGATCGAACCCTCTCCTTTTAGTGAGAGTGTCCAACCCCTTTACCAGTTGAACCCAAAGACAAGAGTCACAAGTCCGATTTACCTGTTGTAGAAGACGGAAGGGCGGTGTAATTAAAGGCTCTCTTTTTTGTTTTCTTAATTTCATTTCGGCCTTGGGCCTTCGTTACTTGGCCCATAAAGCAAACATCAAACTCCTTGATTTTCTTTTAATTCAGTCGAAATGATTCCATCGTTAGTTAAGATCTAAAAATTTATACAAAATAAAATAATATTTAATAGCCACATCTGCAAAAAAATATTAAATGAAAAATTTAGAAAATAATTTTCAAGATTTCGTCAATTTTTTAACAAAATAAATGGCTGATAAAATAAATATAATTTAATTTAACTCATTTTCCACAATTTATCACTAAAAATTTTAAATGAAAAGGATAAAAATATATTTAAAAATTAATTATCAATACCAATTACGTGAAAAATACAACCGTTACGTTGAATTATATAGATGTTAGAATAATAGAAAAATGTAGCCGTTAGAACAAATTCTGGAATAAATGAATAATGTAGCCGTTGAATAATTATTACAGGGAGAACAAATTCGTGATTGAACTACCTCAACATATTATTTTTTTTTTGTTGCCCACCCGGTTCACCAGAGCTTAGTTATGACTAGTCCGGATCCGACCCGGGTCGCGCACCTAGCTGTGGTGGGTGAGTCTCCCAGCGGGGATTTTCTGCATTTACAATGCTCGAATTCGAGACCTTATTTAAGCGACACAAGCCGCTTACCACTTGAGCCAACCCCCGTTGGTACCTCAACATATTAATACTTCTTCAAAACTCAAAATTAATGCTTCTTTAGGATTTGGATTGGGCTGGAGTAGTGGAGTGTAACCTTAATAAAGTGGACTGTTGACATCATTTTTAATTGAAGGCTCGGAGGAAATTATTTTAATTTGAAAATTAGGGACGCATGAAACATAGCAAATAAAAGGGAAAATTACGTGCAGGTCCCAAGGACAAGAAATAATTACAAAAAAAGTCTTTTGAAATCACCAAATTACACAGAAGTCCCAAGGGACTTTTTTGATATTATTTTTATTAATAATAGGAAATGTCATATTTAAAATAGAAAGAAAGTGTCATATTTACAACAACATTTAAACACCAAAATGTCATATTTACAACAGAAAGTATCATATTTACAACAGAAAGTGTCATATTTACAACAACATTTAAACACGTAGATTTTGAACGTAGAAATGTCATTTACAACATAAAAATGCTAGATTTACAACAGGAAGTGCTGTATTTACAACAAAATTCAAAATCTAGCCATTTACAACAGAAAAAGTCATATTTACAAAATCAAGTGTCATATTTACAACAACATCTAAACACCTGAATTTTGAACGTAAAGATGTCATTTACAACAGAAAAATGCTAGATTTACAACAGGAAGTGCTATATTTACAACAAAATTTAAAATATGTCCATTTACAACATAAAAAGTCATATTTACAACAGAAAGTATTATATTTACAACAAAATTTAAAAACCTGGATTTTGTTTCCATACAAATAATATCAAAAAAGTCCCTAGGGACTTTTATGTAATTTGGTGATTTCAAGGGATTTTTTGTAATTATTTCTTGTCCTTGGGACCTACACGTAATTTTTCCCCAAATAAAAATGGAAGACTCAGCCAATTTTTTTGGGAAAATCCATACAAGGGCCCAATTAAGGCTCAAAATTTCAAAAAAGGTCCCAACAACTTTCACATACCAAAAAGGGTCCTAGGGCCTTTTCTGGTATAAACGTTAACAACTAAAACAACCACATTAACAACAAAATCAATACCCGTTAACAACTAAATCAGTCGCATTAACAACAATATTTTAACAACTAAATCAGTCACATTAACAAAAATATCAGCCCTGGTTAACAACTAAATTCTCAGTTTAACAACTAACGTTTTAATGAAAAATCCCAAAAAAGGTCCTAGGACCCTTTTTGGTATGTGAAAGTTGTTGGGGCTTTTTTTAAAATTTTGGGCCTTAATTGGGCCCCTGTATGGATTTTCCCAATTTTTTTACCACAAAATGACAAAAACACAATTTTGATAAGTATTTTGTCTCTCCCTTATTTTTTTTTACCTGGAAAAAAAAATATAAGATGACAATAGGAGCTTCATCCAACGGCCAATGCATCAAAATACACAGTAACAAAAGAAGATTAAATGAGTCTTTTATTTATTAAGAAATACTAAAACCAATTCTGACCATACTTCTTATATTTTTCTTGTGGTAAAATAATCTAACTTCCCTTACATGTTACCTTAATTATATTGATCTCTCCTCTATTCAAAAAACATATACTTAAGTTCAAACTCTTAACACCGTTAATAATATTCTTAAAAAAATTAATAAATTTTTTTTATTAAAATAAATTTTATGTACTCATTTACCCTTCATTATACTATATCTTTTTTTTCTTTGCTAAAATTGTTATGAACAATTTAAGAGTTTTGTTTCATTTTTCATAATTTTTTCTTTTTTAAATATGTTTATTTAATTTTTTTTTATATTAAGACATAATTTTAATTAATTTAGTTAATGTAGATAAAAGAACTTGATTAAAATTTCGATTAATCCTTTTGATAAATATATAATGTGTTTATAAATGGGAAGAATCTTGTTTAAATCCATTTGAAATACCTAAATCCAGAATCAGCCTTGTACTTTTAACAAATCCCTCATAAGGCTTGATTAGGGATTTATAAATATTGTTAAAAGACCATAATGCCCTTTTATAATTAAAAAATTGAAGATTTTTAATTGCAATTTCTTATTGACTTTTAACTCTTACCCTAGAGTCCACTCTTCCCTAAAGCATTGGAATCTCAACTTTTTAGGGTGTATTTGGTTTGAGAAGAGGGGAGGGGAGGGAGGGAGGGATGGGAGGGTATATTATCTTATTTGGTTTGTTTTAAGGAAGGGGAAGGAAAAAGATCATTTGTTTAGTTTAAGAGGTGAAGGGGGTGATAATAACTTATTCACCATCTTGCCCTTACATGAGACACATCATCCACATCCCCGAACACACACATACACACACACACACACTCTCTCTCTCTCCCCCTCCCCTTACGTTTCCTATAATTCCCTCACCTTCCTTCAGCTCCTCCAATGGCCGCCATAGAGACCTCCATGAATCCCCAAACCGATTTTATCTTCTAGTCCAAACTTCTCAGCATCTACATTCCCAAACACCTCCCTCTTCATTCTTACTGCTTCGAGAATCTCATTGAGTTTGGGTCCTACCCTTGCCTGATCAATGCCCCATTGACGATATCTACACTTACTACGACGTCAAGCTCACTGCCCGATGAGTCAGTTTTTGATTGAACAATTTCGGCATTGGACAGGGTGACGTCATCATGGTCCTCCTCCCTAATTTCCCTGAATTCGTCTTCTCCTTCCTTGGCGCCTCCTTCCACGGTGCCATGACAACCACCAAGAACCCCTTCTTCAACGTTGCCAAAGTGTTTAGAGTCTGTGTTTTTAATTTTCCCCCAAGGGCATCAGTGGAGATATCATAAAGTTAATGGGGGAAAATTAATCAAGATTTTTTGCTCCCTCTAAAAATCCCCAATTTGGAGGGAACCGAAATAAAGGGAGGGAAGGGATTTGGAGGGCATATTTTGGCTCCCCTCCCCTCCAAAATTTCAAACCAAATGAAGGGAAGGTCTCCCTTCCATCCCCTCCCCTCCAATCAAAATAGACCCTTAGGTGACTCAACAATATTGATCGAAAAGTAAGTCCTCGTAATTATTTTAACCCTAATGTCGCACAATTTACATGGAATGTACATGGGATGATTGAAAGAATAAGCACTTATAATGTGTTTTTGCAACTATAGATTTGTAAAAGATATTATCTTTAATTTGCCTAGAAACAAAATTAGTCCAAATTTCAAGGTAACTATAAATTATCTTTAATAAGAAAACTACTTTCGTGGGCATGTTTGATTGGAGAGGGACTCAAAGTAGAAACTAAAACCTGAATAGCATGTCAAATGGGAATCAATAGGATAAATCTCAGGATGGGGAGAGGAGATGTGAGGAATTGACGATATTAAGATAGAAATTTTATTTTTTATTTTTAAAAAGAATGAGACAGAGAAAATAACAAAAGAACATATTGGTAAAATCAATAAATTCATAAATCCCTAAATTCATAAAAAGTACGAAGAAAGAAAAATGAGGAAGAAAAAATGGTGGGGGACCCACCCGATTTTCTCTCCCAAATATTTTTCCATATGTTGAGAGAAAATGAGGAGAAAACTTAGCTCTGTTTGGATCACTGAAAATCGGGTGATGGAAAAGGGAAAGGAAAATGAAAATTTTCAATTGACGACGACCATTTAGATAGAATTGTCCATATGAAAATATTTTCCGCGGGCGCTATTCTCCCACATCTAATTGAAAATAGATTCCACAAAAAATGGTGGGAAGCCATTTTTCAACGCTTATGAAAAATGGCCGAAAGTCGATTATGCCCCTGATGGCACGGCTAGCGGCGAGCACGTGACCTTGGAAAATAGAGAGTTGTGGAGAATGGAGAGGGCGAGTGGAATTTCAATAGCGACTGTGCATCACACACAACAGGTTCGTTGGAACATAGATTAGTGTGGGTTATTTTGAATCTTTTGAAAAGTCTGTCCAATATTTGTTGGGTTATTTTGAATCGTTTGGGAAGTTTGATGGATGGGTTAGTTTTGTTCCCCACATATATTTATATTTTTGTAAAGTGATTGCAATTGACAACATCAGACAAGCGATATCATGTATGTAACCGTTAAAGTAAAAGTAATCGTTTAAGTTTAAACCAGGTAGAACTACATATTTTTTTGTTCCTCCACCATCCCTGTTTAATTCACTTCAAATAGAGCTAAACAGAAGATCTCTTCATAAGTGTGACACTCAAGTGAAATCATGCATACTCGAGTGGCATAAAGGAAATCACTGACCAAAAAGTGCTTAAAACATTTTGTGATGCTGTGTACAATCAAGTGTGAAAATGCCACACTCACTCGAATGTGATATGGCGTTCAAGACAAATTAAGGGGAAAAACAACACCACACTCGAGTGTGAAAATAGCACACTTGAGTGTTGTGTTTTGTTGAATGCAAACTGCACAAGGACACGTGAGAAGGCAAGTTCACTCAAGTGCACATATGAGACATTGCCATTTGTACATTCCCGACACAGCAGCATCTTGATACTGGGAAGTAACGGTTTAAAAAAAAAGAACTCTAAGGAATCCAAAAAATTGAAAAATTGGATTCCAATGAATTACATCTACCAAGAAAAAGTATTTTGTTTTTATTCGACCCATAATTATAATGAAATAGTGCATGGAGCCGTTTTGATTGGACCAAGAATAAGACTAATTCATTTCGCATCTTGATAGGAACCTGTGGATCCCTTTTTCAATGGAACCATGGAGCCGTTTTCTGCGATTACATGTTTATCTTGAGTTCTTCTTAACGTAACCTTCATTTTGTGTATGAATGTGTTGAAGCCGATGAGGATCAAGTCAAATTTGGAATTACCGTCTGAACAATTTACCTTGATGTGAATTTTCAGGCTGACTGAGGCTTCACACTATTGTTCTGTTGGCCTAACAAATCCATGGAAAGAAATATTTTGATCGCATCTTCCTTCAATTATTATTGTTAGAACAGACCGAGATCGTTTATTACACTAATCACTGGGTTAGTATTAATAAAATGTTTAAACAAATGGAACCAAAGTGATTGTTTATATTTTTATATAGAGAAATGTTAAAGTGCAATTATTTGTTTCCACAGTGTACTAGGCATGTATGCATATGATTCTGATTCAAAGTCATTGCAATTGGTGGAGACAAATAAATTGAACGTTAGTTGGTATGCTTACACACATGAAAATCGTTTGGTTCTGCTCGCATTTGGAATGCAATGCAGGACATTTTATGGCTTTCAGGTAGTGTTATGTTGACTTGTTCTTGTCAATTTATAGAGCTGAGGATGTTTACTAACAGCTTAGTTATTGTATTTTCTTCCTTTATTCTTTTATTTGCCTAATGCAACAGTACATTTGTTTAGATTTCATCTGCAGATAATGTTCGCTTGCCCAGGTTTGAGATGGTTATGGCCAAATCTGATGCAAATAATAAGTTAGTTTTAGCAGCTGAAGACATCTATATTGTTACTGTGTAGGTTTCAGGATTTGAAGATTGAATATTCACTGAAACTTTACCACTGTTGTATCAGAGAAATTTCAAATAAACTTTCTTCACATTTATAGGCTGCATTGAAGATTGTAATATTCTTATTGTAGTTCTAAATATCTTTACCACTGCATGCTAATTTTCTTTGAGGAATGTTTCTGGGTTGTTCCAAATATAGGAAGAAAGGTCCATAAAATAAGTCAAAGATTTAATGAGCAGGAAATTTAAGTAAAATTAAGATAAAATTTCCCAATAAGAATTGATTTGGAGAAACATTGTGTGACAATTTCAGGGCACACTTGAGTGTACTTTTCAACACTCGAATGTTACTGTTTCACACTCGAGTGTGGCGCTCTCTTGGCACTCTGTTGTGCCTCACTGGAACCTGATAAAATTGAAATTTTAAGGGGCACAAATGGTATTATGTCTCATTTTCTTACATAATTTCTTTCAACCAAACAAAATATCTCCTATCAACCCATTTTCTTTTCCAGTACGAACCAAACACATTGTTTGGCATGACGTTGCCAAGCCAAAAAAGCTTAGTGGAGGGAGTATACGCCTGAGTTTTTCTTTCAAAAGTTGCTTTTGAGGAGAAGTCAACAAAATTGATTTCTGACTTCTAACAGTGGCTTTTGATTTCCGGTTAGCTTGTATTTTGTAACGTCCTTTCATTTTACTTAACATAATGACTAATTAAAGGTTGATCAACCACTAAGTAATGCCTCATCAATTACCAAAATATGTAAAATAAATCAGAGTATGTAAATTTAGCCCTAACGTGGCAATATATAATCATGCAACATAAACCCAAAAGACAGAAGCACTACTTTTAGCGGAGTAGCGTAAGCTTCCGAGGTCTTCCCTGATGGACCCGCACAAAAACTATCACCTGAAAAATGTGGTAACCATCAATCCAACTTATTACGAATACTAATATGTGCTAATGAGGTGCCAAGTGGAACAATTTATATAACAAATGATTAAAAATATATTTCACGAATATACACATTACCAATTTCATATCATGAATTCTGTGTCATAAATTCTGTATCACAGTTTTCATTAACACAATTCCCAAGATGCCTCCCACCAATCCAACCGAACCGCCTTATTTCCTCCGACTTGACTCATGGGCTAAGTTACATCCATGTTACTGGTTACTCAAAAGCTCACTGGTCATGTGATGAGATTCGGTCAAAATCTTCAGAGCACATGTCCCAGACCATGGGTCTTTTCTCCTCATTGAACTAGTGGGGTGTCGTAAGCCCTCATTGAACTAGTGGGCTCGTCCCTCATTGAACAGGTGAGATAATAGAAAGCCAGCCATCATGCATTAATGGTGGCCTCACCACATGGTGGAATAAATTACTCCATTTCTTCCCAATTCAACCCTTTCCATTATTATCACAATTTTCAATCATATATAAAATATGTATATATTTCACAATTCAAATCATAAGGTTCCACAATGAAATTTCTATTAAAATATCCATAATCATTTCACAAAACACTCAAAACATATTAATATACATAACAAGTGGAAAGTGGTTACCTCTCGCCAAAGCTAACTATTATCACACTGCTCCTAATCCAAGAGCTCAAACATACGCCAAAAATCAATCTACCACAACCAATTACTAACAATTAATAACTCTTCTAAAACTCTACATAATCAAAATTATAACTTATAATTCTATAAAATTAAAAAAAAAAAATTAATAATAATAATATTATTTTTTTTATTTTTATTCCTCTATAATTATTTTAAACCCTCATAGGCTATTCCAACATTTTAAATTAGGAGCTTAATAATTACTAACTCCATTAACAACTTGCATAACTATTCTAAGACTTACCAAAAATTCAGCCTCTAACTTTTCTGAGAATTTAGAAAATTTATAACTGGACCGATACAACTCCAAACGAAGTGATTCCAATTTCTACTTAAACCTTGATAAGTCTATTTTCATAAATTAAAGTCACCAAGTTGATTTATGGCTGAGGAAATTCCCAACTTTCGAAAACATAAACAATGTCCAGAATTTTCTGATAAGACTTTGAAAATTCGTAATTAATTCTGTAAAAATCCAAATGAGGTGCTTCCAAAAAAAGTGTGTTCCTTAGCATTTCTACTTTCACAGAAAAATAAGAACTATAGCCATATCACACTATATCATTCCCATATTTCAAAAATGTGTTCATTGTCCAGATAACTTTCCAAAATTATGACTCAACTTCCAAAAATTATATCTCGAGCTACAGACCTCCGTTTAAGGTGTTACAAATCTCATTTTAAACCTTATTACGTCTACTAACTAATGTAAGAATTTCAAGGAAAAACTCAAAGTTTTTCCATTTCAAAATCAAGACCGAAAATTACTGTTCACCGGAAGTGTAGAAAACGTTTCCAGATTTTGGCTAAACTTTGAAAAATCATATCTCTCATTTTACACGTCCGTTTTGGGTGTTCTTTGTCTCTTTGGAAAGTTTGATATGTCTACTATTTACTGTAAAAATTTCAAGGAAAAAATCAAAGGTTTTCCATTTCAAATTCAAGACCGAAACTGATCTGCCACGTTCTGGAAACTGACGTTTTGTAGTTTCAACCTCCAGCTTTGAAAAATCATAACTCTCAATCTACATGTCCGTTTTGGCTGAGATTTTTCTCGTTTCAAACCTTACTGAGTCTACTATCTACTGTAAAAATTTCGTGCAAAAACTCAAACGTTTACCATAGGAACAGATCAGTGGCGGAGCCAGGATTTAGAGTTTATGGATGCACAATTAATGTAGGGGTTCAGGGGCAGCGCCCTCGAATTTTTTTTTTTTAAGAAAAGTTTTAAATGCATTAATATTGTATCGTTGACATTTTCAGGAACAAAAAAAGTTTGACAAGATTAAAGAACATGTTGCAGCCTATAAGAAATCAAAGAATGAAGAATTATAATAACTAGAAGGTGGGAAAGCAAACCAAAATGCTGGCTTCGTCTTCAATTCATCATAAACGAAAATCACAAGGTGGGGTATTTTTTATGTTATTCATTTACACCAGCCTTCATCTGCTTAGCATTGACTGCTGCGTCAACCTCTAAAAATATTCGAGGGGATAAAGTTATTTCTTGAAGCAAATCAATCTGTAAAAGAAATCAGAAAAGGAAGTTGTGTCATGTCAATATTCAATATTGTGACCAAGAAAGTAGACAAGATGAGTTTTAAAAGACCTTTAGATTAGGTGTGGATGGATCTGGTAGCCTCATACTACGAGGAAATGCACTTAAAATAATATTTCGCATTTGTATGCAGCTACTAGGAATAACATCACAGAAGGTAAAATGATAAGCACACAAGAACTCGCGGAAGTCATGAAGTAGCACTAAGAGCACCCTAAGTGTGCCTTTATAGGGAAAATGAACGTGATGAACAAAAAGGAATAAGACTTATTATCACTAATTATTGCTTTAACAGTCAAATCAACACAAGCTTGGGAAAGATCTTTATGAATCATTGGTGAAGTCAATTTGTGATTATCGGGGGCATTTTCCAAGACCACATCACTCATCTCTTTATTTGGCTTAGAATAAAACTTTAGAATTTCAAGGAATAAACCTTGTTGATTTGAACTTGTAGATTCATCATGTCCCCGAAAAGGCTAACCATTGCGTAGTAGGAATCTAACACAATCTAAAGAAGTTTTCAACCTAATACGATAATCAATTCTTTGTTGTTCAAAAATATTTGAAAGAGCAATATCAATATGTTGATTTTGCTTCATCAAATTTTGACAAGATTGATAACATCTATTGTGGACACTCTTATGATCTCCAACATGAACTTTGATTCTATTTTTCTTATGCCAACTTTTGAACCCCACACCGACAAATGCTTCATACGTCGAACCACTACCTCCAACCTCCATATCAAATAGATAACAATACAAGTAAAAACATGCATATTTTGATACACTATACTCCAACCAGGAACCAAATTCTTCATACCACTTAGGATTCAATCTACGCATTTTTCCATACACATCCGTTTGAGAGAATGGTTTAAGAATTGGTTGAGTTGGCCCCTTAAGCAAATAAGCTCTCCGAATATCCTCTATTTCTCTAGGATTTGATGTCATTGAATAAATTGAAGGTCTTTTTCCTAGATCCGCTTCAAGATTTTCTATATTAACTTTTGCTTGAGGTGGTAATTGAAATTGAGATGCTGGTGGTGGTTGGGAGGATTCTTGGACTGTTGGAATTGAAATACTGTTTGAAAGTTGCTCTTTTTGAGATTCGGGTTCTGTATTTGTGGGTTTTAGACGTTTGAAATAAGATTGTATCGTTGACATTTTTTGGAAGAAAAAAAGTTTGACAAGATTAGGGAACATGTTTAAATGAACTTCCTCCCCATGCCTTAGCTATACACAAAACTCCCAAGCCTCATTCTTCTTTGACACAATTCATCAAACACCTTATAGGCATTCAAAAATAACCCAAGAAGCATGCCTCTTAATTATCAAGCTACACGTCATAAACTATCAAGCATCTTTGCCAAAAGGGAAAACATGTTTTCTTAAGTATTATCCAAACCACCTAATGCATAAAAACAAACTCACAGGACTTGATCATCCTTACATTCATTAATAAATGCAAAATCCTTAAATTCCAGATACAATTGAACATTAAAAGAGAATGAAATCCAACTTGAAAAAAAAATGATTTTATCTTTCTGATTTTCCTCATGACAGCAAAAAAAAAAATGGTAATAAAATACCTCACAATTGAAGCTCTTTCCCCCTCAACGTTTCAGCTAATGGATACCAAAAATCCTTCACTGTATGGAACCTCCAGCAGCAAAAGGAAAATAAAGCAGCAACGTTAAGCAAGGAGGAGGAAGCCTTGAAGAACTAAAAAGGGAAGCCATGTGGACCAAACGCCCTACCGACTCGCACACACCCAACAAAAAATGAAGGACCCGAAAGAAGAAGACGATGCTGCACTTTCTAAAGGGAATAAAGAAAATCATTGTGAAGTTCCTGGAAATTTCTAGCATCCCTGCTCGTGTTCATCGATCCAAAACATCCGAGAAAAAAAAGGAAGTAATGGAAACAAATATTCAATCTTATTCGAGTGGCAATTTCAGATTTTTATGTAAGAAAATATATCATACCTTGCATTCCCACTGGCTTCTGTTGCAGTTTTTCTTTCAATGTCCCAAAATTAACACCCTCTCATTTGCCTATAAATGCCCAGAAATGGGGGTGGATCGAAAATCACAATGCAACTACGGAGGAGCGGCGGCGTGGCTGAACGATTTGGGGGCGGATCGATTTGGCTGAACGATTTGAACGATTTGGGGGCGGATCGATTTGGCTGGACAGAGAGTGAGAGTTGAGACAATGAAATTGAACGATTTGGGGGCAGAATGGCAGATCGATTTGGGGGCAGAGCATGAGAGTTGAGAGTTGAGAAAATGAAATTGGCGGAATGGCGGATCGATTTGGGGGTGGAGCGTGACTGCATGAGAGTTGAGGGTTGAGAAAATGAAATTGACAAAAAAAGGATAACCAAGGCGTTCGAACCCGGGACCTTTACATAGATGGCGAAACCTTTAACCAATTAATCCAACCAGATCTATTGTAATAAGATTTCTTCACAAAATATATATTTCTTAAATTTTTTATGGGTTCACTTGCCCACATAGCCACTCATGTGCCTCCGCCCCTGGAACAGATGCTCACAACCTTCTCTGTTTTTCTGGTATGAAAACAGGGCCTCTTTATATTCTCTATGTTTTTCTTTCTAACCAGACAGCTGACAGAATAAAACCATGAAAATAAGAAGGAAAGGGCTTAAGGAACTCACCTAGATGGATTCCTCAAGCTTGCACGCGTCTGGTCTTTCTCCTTTCTAATTTCTCTCACGCTCTCACTCTCTCTTGGCTGTTTTTCGGTTTCTTTCTTTCTTGGTTGCTGTCTGTCTGATCTGCTGATATAAGGAGGAGTGGAGAAGTGGTGTGGAGCTCAAGAGGCATGGTGGAGGGGTCTGTGTTGCTCATGCAAGAGGCGTGACTTTTCTGTTTGTGTGCACAGTAGATGGCCAAATGAGATCAGCAAATTGAGAGAGGATGGTGTTATCTGATTCTTTCCGTAAATAAGGCTGTGATATGGGTTCAGTTTCCTCCAATATAAAATTCACTTTGCAGGCCTTTGACCAAGATGACATATGATGGTTGAGGTTAGTAGGATGGGTTGGTTTTTGTTTTATTTAGTTGAAGTATATGGGCTGATGGAGCAGATCAAAATGGGCAGTAACTTAAATGGTTGGAGTGTCCCAAATGAATATTAGAGAAATGTAGAGTTGGTGCTTTGCATGAGAGGCCACGTGATTACATATGAGGAATAAAGAATTAAATAGTTCTGGTTCATATTTTTCTTTCTAATTTGGACCACTTTTGAAAACACTCGGAGGAATGTACCGTTATAATACACTATGGTTGACATTTTGAATATGAATCAGTTACTCACTCGCTCCAATGCTCTACTCTGATGAAAAATGTAACATCCCGTTTTCACAAGCAGTATACAATATTTTTTTTCTTCAACATCATTTCAAATCATCAGAGTAGAGCACCGGAGCGATTGAGTAACTGATATATATATATATATATATATATATATATATATATATATATATATATAAATACCCACGGAAGCATGTCTTGCTGTTTAAACAGCGGTACAAGAGTGTTTCAAAAGTACATAATAACAAGAAGAAGTCTTCAGTCGGGTCTTCTATGCGACCTGCTTGCCTCTATCCTCGGTTCTTGGTCCTTCCGATCCTGAAGCTAAGTTAAGAGCTGAGGTCCATGCATCGAACCCCAGGTAACGGTTAACCTCATAATTACATACATCATATATGTACGACAGACATTCATAGACTTTGGCAACACTTTCTACGGTCAGACATAGGGTATACATATCAGATATGAATGGCAATAATAATACAGTCGGAGTACAGATAATAGTACAATCAGAGTACAGACAATAGTACAGTCAGAGTATATACAATAGTACAATCAGAGCACAGGTAATAGTACGTCAGAGTACAGAACAATAGTATAGTCAGAGTACAGACAATAGTACAGTCAGAGTATAGGTAATACTACAGTCAGAGTACAAGCATGACAGACAATAGGCATGACATACAATAGTACAATCAGAGTACAGGTAATAGTACGTCAGAGTACATATAATAGGCATGACATACAATAGTACAATCAGAGTACAGGTAATAGTACGTCAGAGTACATACAATAGTACAATCAGAGTACAGGTAATAGTACGTCAGAGTACAGAACAATAGTACAGTTAGAGTACAGACAATAGTACAGTCAGAGTACAGGTAATAGTACAGTCAGAGTACAAGCATGACAGACAATATGCATGACAGACAATAGTACAGTCGGAGTACAGACAATATACATGTATGCATACAATAAACATCAGAGTTAGTGTTACAGTACGCGAACGTACATTCCTTGACGGTCGTCGGTATTTCTGTCGGTATACGGCACGACAGTAGGTCAGAACGTAATCAGGGATATCCTATCAACATAACAACGTACTTGTTAAGGATCTATCATTACGACGGACCTTTTTAGTCAAAATGACCATTTTACCCCTGACCCCCTAATCGACGGAATTTCGCCAGCACTTCGTTACTTTGACTCTAATCTTCCAAAATTTTGCCATAACTCCGACCCCATCATGAATTTCGAAATTAATGACTATAATACCCCTAACATATGATATCTAATCATACTTGGAAGATTAAAGACCAAAACAACATCTCTACTATAACTACCGAATCGAAAACTAGAACTTAAGACTCGGTACCGAAAAACTTACCCAGAGCTTCGCTGCAAATTTTCCCCGGCTCCTCCTTCTCTCTAACCTCTCTCTAATTTCGGCCAAGGCTCTCAAAATTGGTGTGAAGAATGAAATGAAACTTGAAGCCTATTTATAGAAGATTTCAAAACACTATTCATGCTTTACCAGAACGAATACGGACTGTTGGATCGCACTTTCGCGAGGTGTCACGATCCTCACCGGGCCACTTGGAATTCGTCCTTATTGTTTCCAAAATTCAAGGGAAGAGCCAATGGAGTGGTGCCATGTGTCACCTTCGAGAAGCTTAAGCCGGAAGAATTCACCGATCGGAGACCGAATCGCGTAATCGCGTAAAATCCCAAAAATTCGGAATTACAACTTTGAAGACATTTTCTCACTTATTAGAAATGTCCGGGCTAAAATTTTTTTTATTCCATATAGGGTTCCAACGGTCCTGCCGAAGTTTCTCGAAAAGCGTGCACGGTTACGGAATTGAATTCCGGAATCAACAACTTCTGGACAAAAATTCACTGATTCCAAATATGTCCAGATAATCATAAACTCATCTCCAAATTTTGAGTTATAATTTATTTTGTTCAAATCCTAATATTATGACTATCTGCCTATTTCTCAGATTTTCCCTATTTCGTCTTATTACTAACTTCTTCTACCGATCTCAGAAACGACCTCCGTAACAACTCAATTTAGGATAAAAATCTACTCATCAATATTATATTTTGACTTTAGAAATTTTGTTCCTAGTTCTCTAGATAGGATCCAATTCCTATCGGTGTTTATTTACCTTTTCTATTTTTTACACATAAATTATATTATTAAAAATATTACAACTTGCACCAACAATATCTTGATATTTTTAACTCATTCTTATCCTCATTTTTGTCCAAAAATTCGGCTGCCCCATTGTTTGGATTTGTAAATATTTATTTCCTAATTAATTAATTATTTCAATTTTCTTAAAAAATTTCCCAAAATTCCCTTATTGGTCCATTCTTGCATTTAGGCCTAAAATTACCTAATCTCACCAATTTTCCTTCATATTTTCCAATTAATTAGAAAATATATTTATGCTTATTTGTAGCCGTTATCCTCTAATTATAGGGTTTTACATAATTATTTTCGAATTTTCCTTTGTTTATGCTTAAGTAATTAGCCAATAATTACTTAATTAATTCCTTACTAATTGTTGATAATTTTCTCAACTAGAATTTCTCTTTTTCTCACAAAATTTTTACTGATATTGATATTTTACACTTCATGTAAAATATTAATAATCATGGGGTCAATTATGGTCCCATAATACTTTTTAATTTTTCTCCTTTAATTTTTCCAAGGTAATAATTTTATAAATTACCTAAATTAGGGAAACTATTCTTCCCTATTTCAAATAAAACTTTACTTGCCTATTTATAATTTTCACAGGGTATTTTATAACCCAAAAATATTTTAGGGACCTATTTGCAAACTTTCAAACGTTTTAGGGACCTAACTGCACATTATCTAATTTCAAGAGAAATTACCCTAATAGATGGATAAATTCAATATAAGGTGTTCAAGACATCATATTTATCTATTTCTTATAGGTATTATTTATTAAAATATAATATTCCAGATAAATAATTATCCGGGTATTACATTTCTTCCCCTGTTAAACAAAATTTCGTTTTCGAAATTTGCACTCTACTTACTAAACTTCGTACTATCCTGTTTTCGGACTATACACGTCGGATCTTTATCCTATCGGAATACTTCCATGTCGTTCAATCGAGAATATGCTCCAGCCCGACTGCAAAGATCTTGTCATTTCGTACTTTGGTATATAGTGTTTTCCGTGGCTCCCATACACCGCGGTCAACACTACAGATACCAAAATGTCTCCATAGCTCCCATACACCATGGCAACACAAGATACTTAAATGTTTTCATGGTTCCCATACACCATGATAACACAAAATACCTCTTACTTAATGACACGATTGCGGTCAGATTGTAGCAACAAAGAATCATGGAACACTTCACAGTAATGGTTCACGTAATCATATGATCTAACCTAGAGAAGATTTCTCTATGAAGAGATAATACCTTGGACCATCTCCGGGAGTTCTCTGTCCTCTGCATCGGTTAGTGCGTACATTCGGCCTGGGTTCTGTGGCCTTGACGCTGCAGTTTTCTCCGGACAGTACACGCTGATGTGCCCCGGCTTTTGATACTTGAAGCATATCAGCTTCCCATCGCAGCCAGTACTTTGAGGATGACACCTCCCGCATTTTGGATACGATCGGGGTCCTGACGTTCCAGGGTTGTACTGCTGCCCAGTTCGGACTGGCCTCTTACTTTCTCCTTGAGAGTCACTCCAGGGTGCTTCTCTCTTCCATGAGGAATTTTCACGGCTGCCCTCACTACGATTGGTACGGCTACCATTGTGATTCCGTAATATACGTAACTCCTTCAGGTTGCGCTCAGTCATCCGGCAAGATTCTACCGCTTGAGCCATCTCAGGAAAACGCTGAGATACCAGCCTTGCTCGGATATCGTACTTCAGCCCGCAGATCAACCTGTTTGTCTTCCAGATTTGGTTGTCATTATTCCCTAGGTATGACGAATATCGGGACAGATTGGTGAACCGGGCAAAGTAATAGTCAAAGGACTCCTCGGAACCTTGTTGGATATGTAGGAACTCCTCCTCCTTCATCACTTGTGTTGATGGAGGAAAATACTGTTCATTAAACTTTTCTATGAACTTCTCCCAAGTGACAGGGCAGAAACGGGTCCGCAACGTCGTGGCGACACTTTTCCACCATCTGTGCGCATCACCTTCGAGTTTGTAAATTGCCAGCTGAGCTTTCCGGTCCTCCGGGCATTCCATCACTTCAAAGATTTTGTCTAGGCTCATCAGCCAATCCTCAGCCAATTCGTTCTTCTCATGGAAAACAGGTGGCTTGAGTTTGCAGAATTGGGTAACCCAGTGCTGGGTGGTCTCCACAATTCTCCCTCGTCAAGGAGGTGATCGGGATCTGTCAGACTCCTCAGGTTCCTCATCGTGCTCATCTCTTTGCTCATCATCTTCTTCTTCTTCAGAATGTTGTTCTCCCTCAGCTTGCCGATCATGCAATTGTCTTTGTCTCTCCTGCCTTTCTTCCAGGAGTACAGCTATGAGAGCCCCCTGCTCTTGTAGGGTTCTTCTCATCTCCTGTATCTCATTCTGCCCCGGTTGAACTGGTATTTCATTTTGTTCAGGTCCGGGTATTGGTCTTATTCGAGGTTGTCTACCTCGTCCTCCACCACGGCCTCTGTCTCGGCCTCTGGGAGCTTCGGCTCCTCTCAGATTCGCCATGTCTTGTTCTTTTTCCTTTATTAGGGAAAACGTTAGTTATACAAAGAGTACAACGATGATCATATCACAATTTCTATCGCACTTCATATTTACACTACTAACGAATAGACACCCGCAACATCTCCCTCGTTAAGAGTTTCGTTGGTTCGTTCTTCTCAGAAACGGGTACGGAAACGCGTATCGAAAGTTCCTATACATGAGTCAAACACTGCATGTACTTATCTTTATTGGTCTCGGAGTTTCTTCCGGCGTGGCCTATTTTCGCATATAAGCTTGGTGCTAGGAAAGAATCACCATCCAGCACAACACTGGCGATTATCAGAGTGATCAGAGACTGATATCAGAGTTATCAGAGCTATCGGAGACTGATATCAGAGCTATCAGAGCTATCGAAACTGATATCAGAGCTATCAGAGACTGATATCAGAGCTATCGGAGACTGATATAAGGGTTATCAGAGCTATTGGAGACTGATATCAGCGCTATCAGAGCTATCGGAGACTGATATCAGGGTTATCAGAGCTATCAGAGACTGAGATCAGGGTTATCAGAAACTGATATCAGAATTATCAAAGTGATGCACCGACCGAGGGTGATACACCGATTCAAGATGGTATACCGGTTCAGAATGGTATACTGAAGTAAGATGGTACACCGACCTTAGGCTATATCAATACTCATTTTCAAAATATGCTCCAAACTTTAAAAGGCTTTTGAACATAACTCCGTTAACCGAACAGAATGGCCAGGTAAGTGTCTACCATGGGGGCCTCACCGACTTATACGGCGACTTATGGCACACCCACGTAGACTAGCCTTGCCTTCGGCACCAAACTATCCGTAATAACATAGTTAAATTCATGCCAGGACTACTGCTCTGATACCAAAAATGTAACATCCTGTTTTCACAAGCAGTATAAATTTTTTTTTCTTAAACATCATTTCAAATCATCAGAGTAGAGCACCAGAGCGATTGAGTAATTGATATATTATTAAAATACCCACGGAAGCATGTCTTGCTGTTTAAACAGCGGTACAAGAGTGTTTCAAAAGTATATAATAACAGGAAGAAGTCTTCAGTCGGGTCTTCTATGCGACCTGCTTGCCTTTATCCTCGGTTCTCGGTCCTTCCGATCCTGAAGCTAAGTTAAGAGCTGAGGTCCATGCATCGAACCCTAGGTAACGGTTAACCTCATAATTACATACATCATATATGTACGACATACATTCATAGACTTTGGCAACACTTACTACGGTCAGACATAGGGTATACATATCAGATATGTATGGCAATAACAATACAGTCGGATGACAGACAGTTGTACAGTCGGAGTACAGATAATAGTACAATCAGAGTACAGACAATAGTACAGTCAGAGTACATACAATAGTACAATCAGAGTACAGGTAATAGTACGTCAGAGTACATACAATAGTACAATCAGAGTACAGGTAATAGTACGTCAGAGTACAGAACAATAGTACAGTTAGAGTACAGACAATAGTACAGTCAGAGTACAGGTAATAGTACAGTCAGAGTACAAGCATGACAGACAATAGGAATGACAGACAATAGTACAGTCGGAGTACAGACAATATACATGTATGCATACAATAAACATCAGAGTTAGTGTTACAGTACGCGAACGTACATTCTTTGACGGTCGTCGGTATTTCTGTCGGTATACGGCATGACAGTAGGTCAGAACGTAATCAGGGATATCCTATCAACATAACAACGTACTTGTTAAGGATCTATCATTACGACGGACCTTTTTAGTCAAAATGACCATTTTACCCCTGACCCCCTAATCGACGGAATTTCGCCAGCACTTCGTTACTTTGACTCTAATCTTCCAAAATTTTGCCATAACTCCGACCCCATCATGAATTTCGAAATTAATGACTATAATACCCCTAACATATGATATCTAATCATACTTGGAAGATTAAAGACCAAAACAACATCTCTACTATAACTACCGAATCGAAAACTAGAACTTAAGACTCGATGCAGAAAAACTTACCCAGAGCTTATTTGCAAATTTTCCCCGGCTCCTCCTTCTCTCTAACCTCTCTCTAATTTCGGCCAAGGCTCTCAAAATTGGTGTGAAGAATGAAATGAAACTTGAAGCCTATTTATAGAAGATTTCAAAACACTATTCATGCTTTACCAGAACGAATACGGACTGTTGGATCGCACTTTCGCGAGGTGTCACGATCCTCACCGGGCCACTTGGAATTCGTCCTTCTTGTTCCCAAAAGTCAAGGGAAGAGCCAATGGAGTGGTGCCATGTGTCACCTTCGAGAAGCTTAAGCCGGAAGAATTCACCGATCGGTGTCCGAATCGCGTAATCGCGTAAAATCCCAAAAATTCGGAATTACAACTTTGAAGACATTTTCTCACTTATTAGAAATGTCCGGGCTAAATTTTTTTTTTATTCCATATAGGGTTCCAACGGTCCTGCCGAAGTTTCTCGAAAAGCGTGCACGGTTACGGAATTGAATTCCGGAATCAACAACTTCTGGACAAAAATTCACTGATTCCAAATATGTCCAGATAATCATAAACTCATCTCAAAATTTTGAGTTATAATTTATTTTGTTCAAATCCTAATTTTATGACTATCTGCCTATTTCTCAGATTTTCCCTATTTCGTCTTATTACTAACTTCTTCTACCGATCTCAGAAACGACCTCCGTAACAACTCAATTCAGGATAAAAATCCACTCATCAATATTATATTTTGAATTTATAAATTTTGTTCCTGGTTCTCTAGATAGGATCCAATTCCTATCGGTGTTTATTTACATTTTCTATTTTTTACACATAAATTATATTATTAAAAATATTACAACTTGCACCAACAATATCTTGATATTTTTAACTCATTATTATCCTCATTTTTGTCCAAAAATTCGGCTTCCCCATTGTTTGGATTTGTAAATATTCATTTCCTAATTATTTAATTATTTATTTATTTCAATTTTCTTAAAAAATTTCCCAAAATTCCCTTATTGGTCCATTCTTGCATTTAGGCTTAAAATTATCTAATCTCACCAATTTTCCTTCATATTTTCCGATTAATTATAAAATATATTTATGCTAAGTTTTAGCCATTATCTCCTAATTATAAGGTTTTACATAATTATCTTCGAATTTTCCTTTGTTTATGCTTAAGTAATTAGCCAATAATTACTTAATTAATTCCTTACTAATTGTTTATAATTTTCTCAACTAGAATTTCTCTTTTTCTCACAAAATTTTTACTGATATTGATATTTTACACTTCATGCAAAATATTAATAATCATGGGGTCAATTAAGGTCCCACAATACTTTTTAATTTTTCTCCTTTAATTTTTCCAAGGTAATAATTTTATAAATTACCTAAATTAGGGACAATATTCTTCCCTATTTCAAATAAACATTTACTTGCCTCTTTATAGTTTTCACAGGGTATTTTATAACCCACAAATATTTTAGGGACCTATTTGCAAACTTTCAAACGTTTAGGGACCTAACTGCACATTATCTAATTTCAATAGAAATTAACCTAATAGCAGGATAAATTCAATATAAGGTGTTCGAGACCTCATATTTACCTATTTCTAATAGGTATTATTTATTAAAATATAATATTTCAGATAAATAATTATCCGGGTATTACAAAAAAAAATTATTCTGTTTTTAAAAATGGGATGTTACATTTTTCTTTCTTGAGGTGTCACTTGGAAAAAAAGAATCTAATTCGATGTTTCACTTTTTCTTGAGAATCATCCGGTTGACATTCTAATATACTGATTTTTTCCAAAATATCTACCTTGTGCTTTCTTTGAGATCACCACCCTAGTCTGAGTGAGCTACCTTGATGCCCAGAAGTGGTATAGCTTGCCTAAATCCTTGGTTTGAATGTGATCAAGTAGGTGCTATTTCAATTGAGAAATTTCTTCTTGATTATTGTCAGTTAGGACAATGTTATCCATATCATATATAGACAAAAATTAGGATTTTGTCAAACAACACTGCTAAAATGCCCAGACCAAGCCCATGGTGATTGCTTGTGTCCATAAATAGAGCAATGCGATTTGCATACTAATATAGGCTTTCCCTTGAGCAATGAATCTAGGAGGTAGCTCCATTAGATTTCTTTCTCAAGTTCACCATGTAGGAAGGCATTTTGATGTCCAACTAGTAGAGAGGCTAATTTTGAAGTTATAGGTGTTCACTGCAGGTTGGGGCATGCAACTTCTAGGTTGTGCTGAGTTTTCTCCTTATAAGCACTAAATATAGGCTAAGAACCATTAATTAGGGCTGGACGACAACAACAAAAATTCACTAAATAGCACAAATAGTGCCAACCAGTGAGTGTGAAGAGTCGGTTTGGATAAATTGGAGGCTTCTAACTGGAACTAAACCTTTAGGTGCCGATAAAGATGGTTCACGTGCTAGCACATGGCTAGATGGGTAGATTTTTGGTTGTGATGTCTGGAAGGGTCATTAGAACTTAAGTTGACTGCAAACAACTTGTTGATGGCGAGGCTTGTTCTCCAAGATAAGTGATGCATAGTAGTTGGAATGAGACACAAGAGGCGTTTTAGGGCAAGGGAAATAATATGGAAAAGGAGAGCAAGAATAGAATGAGAATTGTAGTCAGTGAGTACTGATGTGAACAAGCCACGTATTTATATTAAGGATACAAGACAATATATTGATGACTAATAATTACATGATAATCTCAATATAATTTTTTATAATAATCAATCATAATTACCAATAAATCATTGACATAATCAACAACCTATTTAATTGATTTAATCTGTTCTAATTAAATTGTTATAAATTCATGGTTGATTGTAGGTCTAACAAACTGTGTACAAGAGAATTTTGTAGTCTCAGAATACTACAAGTCTTTTTTTTTTCAATTTAAAATATCTAACCTTTTTTATTATATAACCATTATGATTTTTAGATTCACTTGTGCCTTTCTGCTTTAGTGATTGGTCTTGACTTATAGGTTTGCATATCCACATCGTCAATCTCAAGTCTCACGTTGGATACAACCTCACATCAAGGTGCGATATTTTTATGGAGTCATCTTTCGAATATAAAATTCTCATACTCATGTATATTCTTGCAGTGTTTCTCAAAATTTGGAGAAGTGGTTTTTACTTTGACTCGATTTTTCCGTGATGGAGAGAGTCGTGGCCCTACAAAACTGTCATTATTAGAAACTGGAAATGGGGGTCAGTGTGGTCTGGCATTGTGTTCTTTATCTTTTCCTTGATTGTGGTCTCTCTGTCCCACACTTTTTTGCCATTACATTATGGGAAAATGATCTCTTTTTTCATGTAAGTTGTAGTCAAGAAGTGTATGCTTTAAAGGTTTTCTATAATGAGATGGCATTCATATGTTGAAATATGAGTTTTTCTTACACACACACACACACGAAATGGTTTTGGACTGCTATTTTTACAGCAATGATTCAATAAACCTCCAGTTACGGGGAGAAAAAAATTGGGGGGTGGGGGGGATATTAGTTGTGTAGATTGTGCCGTTTGTTGAATGGCACCATATATGTAAGTCTAATGTTTGACCAACTCCATTTGATTGGATATAGTTTAATTTCATAGACAATTAGTGATCCGAGATACATAGTTGTGACTTTTGAGTTGCAAGTCACTTAACACTTGCTGTCGTTTATCCAAAATCAGACTTCTGATTCCATTTCTGCAGTCTCCATAATTATTTCAAATCTGAATCTCTAGCAAAAGAGCAGTCTTTCTTTGCTTTCTTCATTTTGAACTTTAATTGAAATAGACAATCCATCCTTGTACAGGGAATTTCGCAGAAAATTCATCAGAGCACTGCATGGACAGATTAGGCCTGGAAAAACTTGTGTCTCCTCCAGTAAATTCTTGATTGTGCATTGTGAATACACTCGTCTTTTTTTGATATTACTGATTTCCAATACTATACTTCTCTTCAGCTTCTTAATGATTGTGTGTGCAGACTACGTCAGTGACTCAAAATCTCTCTTCAAAAGCATTGCCTTCACTGGGTGCTAAAGAAGGCTGTGTTCCAAATCTTGGGGAAATTATACCTGCTAATCGTGCTTCTCTGGCTTTTAACGATTGCAAAATTATAGGCTGTAAGAATTCAAAAAACATAAGTAATGATATTTCACATGGGAAGGAGATGCCATCAGGAGTTGATGAAGTAATTGATTTGACTGGTTGTGCTCAACGTGCCAAAAACATTAAGGATATACAGACAGCACCTTCTGCCAAGAAGCGCGCGTACATTTATAAGTGGAGAGTATAACTCAACACAACATAGTGAACATTCCGATCGGCATACACTTGGTAATAATATTTATTATAAATCATTTAGATCTAATTTCACTTATGAATGAAGGGAATTGTGGGAACTTAACTTGCTTTTGAACATAGTCCGTCAAAATGCTCAACATGGTGTGGAACCGCTACATAAAGATAATGGGGCTTCCCAAAGTAGTAGTAGGAGGAATGTTGAGCTCCTTACACAAAAAGACAATCGTCCTCCAGATTCTGGACCTCCTGCAGATGATGAAACTCGGGGATCGGCTTTCCTTGTTCAGGTAATGAAACGACCTTCAATGCTGGGGGCACTGGTCTGCCTACATGCCTAAGTGCAGTGGTGTGGAATCATGCATGATGCATTTGGTCTAATATTGGCATCTGGTCTCGTTCAATTATTTGATAACCTATTTAATTGTTATGATTTATTGAGATGTTGTTAGTGTAGAGGCCCACAACGGGAAATAAATCATATGGGTATATGTTATTCTTTTAGACAATTTCAGTCAGGTGCCTATTTGGGAATCGCCCAAAGCCTGGTTTCATAAGCCTTTTTTGTAAATCGAGATAAAACTTTTTTCACATATATACCTCGTAAATTGCAAAAGCACTTTTAAAAAGCTAAAGCAAATATTTAGACTTTGATGTTATGTCAGAGTTTTATTCTTATTTGAATGTTACTTCTAGTCAAGGGTTTCTTAAAAATAGTGGGCTGCCTACTTGCCTTAGTGCATTGGTGTGGAATCAGGACTGTTTTATAGATGGACATGGGATAAGTTTCATGGCCAACATTTATGTGATCAAATAAGCGGGGCCTTGACAACCATAATTACATTAAATAATTTTTTTTGGTGCTTGAAATGAATTAAAACATTTGATATTTTGAAGTATTATTTACCATATACCATACAATGTATTTAAAATTAAATCTAGGTTTGATTATGACTCAATAAATTGTAAACTGTTCCTTCCAGTTCAAAAGCTGGTCTGGTTTTTTGGGGCATTGTATTTAATATTACTGGTGGGAACTCTAACAAATGGTTTGTTTTAATGATGACTTACAGGTTAGGGAGAAGCTGAGTGGTGCAGAGTATAAAGACTTTGTGAGGTATATGAAGGCTCTTAAGACCAAAGCCATGATGATGAGTGAAGTTTTGCAGTCTATATGCAGGTTGTTCTCTGGACCCGAGAGGATACCGCTCCTTAAAAGGTATTAAGCAATATGTATTAATTAAGTTCTGATTATTAATTTAAGCCTTGTTCCTCTGCAAGAAGAAAATTGAAATTGCTGATGTTCTGACATCACCTTCACCTGCAACTTTTGCATTCCTGTGTTCAACAGGTTCAAGGATTACCTTCCTGCAAAATATCATTCTTTGTATGAGCAATATGTTGAAGAAAACAATTAAACATTTAAGGCTGAGTGAGAACCTTTCAGCTTGAACGCAAGTTCTCGGCACCTCTGGTTGTATATACGTTCAAGGATTGAGTTTTGGTAGAGTGAGACGTTGTGACTAGAATAGGAATGAGAATAGAGCCATAGAGGTCATTCAACAGGCTGTTGTAGATTGGCTGAGTTTTGATGGGGAGTAAATTAAAAAGCTTTTCATGCATTTGAGATTGGCATTCCATAATTGTTATTCTGGGAGATGTCTGTTGTAAATTGGAATGCAAGAGCGTTTGTTTATATGAGACCAGAAGGTGAAAAAACAGAATTGGTCTGCAGAGGAAAGTAATCATGTGTGAATACTGAAGTAGTCCAAATATTGGTCAAGCTGTAATTTTTGTAGAGCTGGACCAACATGATTTAGAACTAGTCCCTATATTATCTTTTTGTGGCCTAAAGGACAAGTCCCTACATTACCTGTCTCATTTGTCAAATATTTGAGATTGAGCAGTGCGTCTCAGGGGACATGTTTGCGTCATGAGAGATAAATCATACTTAGCTATTTATGGATATAATTTTGGGTTTAATATTTCTACTTTTGCTGCAAAAACATTTTTTCTACCACACTCAAATAAAAGTGAATGGGTCTCATTGTAAAGAGAAGAGAGAGAAAATATTAGTAGGATCCACTCACTTATATGTGAGTGTGGCAGAAAAAATGTTTCTGCAGTAAAAGCAGAAACATTAAACCCTATAACTTTTTCAATTCTCCCTTTCTTAGACATCAAGAAGTGTGGGGAGTCATTTGGATTTAGTATTCATCCTAAAGGCCAGGAAGGGTATGTTCATATTTAAGACAATTTATACAGTTGAAGTTTAATTTAAGTAATTTAAATTTAAATTTTTAAAAATTGATAACGTAAACTTTTATTGTGTTTTGTTGCTCTAACTATAATGAAGCAATAAAATAATATATGAATTTGAATTATTAAAATGAATCTTTTATTTATCTTTATCAACGAATAGGCAATACTAGCTTGATGATCATTTTGCGAAAATAGCTGGGAAGGTCCAGGCCCATTTTTTTTGCTATAAAGTCAAGGCCCATTTTATGTCCTGTTTGGTATGTTAGAAAAAAGATTGGGTTAGTGAATTATAGACATAGAATATATTTTTTCCTTGATTCAGAGGGGCAGTTATTAACACCTGGTGGTTATAAATAGGATTTATCCATCACCTGTTATTTACTCCTACATGTTCTAAATATAAGATAAATTTGATTTTATTGGAGAAATTAAGGAAGGTAATTAAATTACTTTAAAATATTTATATTTGTAATTTTTTCTCCAAACTATTTTGTATAACTCATAAATTGATATATAATCTAAGGAAACACAAAATATGATATAATTAAGTAACTTATTTAGCTTCTTTAACATCTCCAGAAAAAGTCAACTCTGTCTTATATCTATACATGAGTTTCCATGTCACCAGACTACAAATTCATTTATGTAGGAATGAAATTCAGTACAGTCATTTCCACTTCACTTTCTTACCTCCCTTTTCATTTATTCTATAAAAACTCTTCTCATACATCAAACAGGGCATTTACTATGCAAAAATGTTCACAACACATTCTCATGCCGCACAATCAATTTGATCAATTGTAGAAATGTATTTAAATCGTTAATGAGAAATCTAAAAAAGCATTGTAAAATCAATCTTATTGTATATTGTTTTGGATGTCACTTTCCAGTTGAGAAGTTTTGCTTTAATGAAGTTCCACTTGATTTTACTATGGTGTATACCAACACGAGGCTCTATGCGTTTTGCTTCCGAGCACTCCGTTTTTTTTTTTAAATTCTTCATGCTCACTCTCTCTACAAGGGTGATGGAATTATTGGCAGGAAAAGTGAAAGAATTATGTGAGATATTATAAAATTCTAAGCATTTTATTAAAGCACAATCCCCACAAGATGAGGAGTATGATGAGTTGGAAGAGCTATTTTTCACTTCCAAGAGATATCACTTTAAGCTCTCACTTCATTATCTAAGGTTACTCAGAGAGTTACAAAAGCAAAGTATCTTATTTCTCCAACTAGTTGTTCAATGTTCAATAATTCATTTAAGAGTTTGATTTGATTATATTGGAATATCAAGTTCACAATTCTATCAGTCTATTATTTATTGGTCGTCTATTGGTCTGTTGTGCTATTCAATGTTAGTAGTCTATTGTGCCATAGTCATTTAGGTGATCAACAACTAGTTTACATCTCTAACATCTCTTGACTCATGAGAACTATAAATATAAATCATTGTAAGGTCTTTAAAAAGAAACATAACTATCAAAAAGTTTTACGATAAGAGCGAGCAATATGCAATGATGAATTTTAGTACAGAAAATGACAATAAATCCATGTTTTCACTAGTTATTGAGACTTTTTTATGATTACATTCATTATTTAGAATTATGGATAAAATAGATAAAGCAAAAGTAGATCAATTAAAAATCAACGCCTAAGTAAAAGAAAAATTACAGTTGAAGCAAGAACGAGATATATACTTCCTTTTTTTTCTGAAAGGAAAGCTCATCCATCATTGTTTAAAATCCCATAATGAATTGAATAAAATGTGTAGCTAGCCAACTGAGCATATATAAATGGCAATCTCTTGGACGCTTTGTTGTGTGATTTTGGAGGAATTAAAGCCAGAATAAGATCAATCGGGCTAATGTCCAAACACAATTTAAAGCTATATTGTGATGTGTCAGAGCAGTAATTTAAAATGCCCACAGGCTAATTACAGAACCGGTAGGATAACCGAGAGTTTTCAAAAAGTAAAGGACAACATTAGAAAGTCTTCAGCCGGAATTTATGAACTTGCTGCTTTCCTCTCTCCTCGGTCCTCGGTCCTTCCGACCCTGATGCTATGTTAAGAGCTGAGATCTGCACCGGATCTCAGGTAACGGTTAACCTCACATTCACATATACAGTATATAGTCCATAGTTATTCACATTAACAGTATAACAGATGTATCACACGGAGTGCATGTAGAAGTACCACACGGAGTGCATGTAGATGTATCACACGAAGTGCATATAGATGTATCACACGGAGTGCATGTATTCAAAAGCACATAACAATACTCACAACATATCAACATACCATCAACCACATATACTCATACAATACTCATACTACACACATGTATACAGTAAACATCAGAGTTAGTGTTACAGTATGTGAACGTACCTTCGTTGACGTTAAATGGTACTTCTGTCGGAAAACGGAAAACGACACGTTTGACAGCGGTACGACAGCGATTTGTGATTACAGATATCCTATAAGGATAATGTCACATTCTATTAACATTTGACATCATAACAGGCATTTTAGGCATAAATGACCATTTTGCCCCTGATGCCCCTAATCGGCGGAATTTCACCAGCACTTCGTTACTTTGACTCTAATCTTCCAAAATTTCAACATAACTCCTACTCCAACATGATTTTCGAAACATATATCATATTCAACCTTAAAACATGATATCTAAACTAACTTGAAAGATTAAAGATCAAAACAACATTTCTACTATAACTACTGAATCGAAAACTAGAATTTAAGACTTGGTACCGAAAAACTTACCCAGAGCTTCGCTACAAATTTCCCCCGACTCCTCCTCCTCTCCAAGCTCTCTCTAATTTTGAAATTGGCTAAGCAATTTGGTGTGAGGAATTGCAATGAAGGGAAAGGCCTATTTATAGGCAAAATGGTGAGGGCATAATGGTCTTTTCCCAACTTCCAACTTTGATTTTGAACCACACATGTAGAAAACTTAGGAAACAAGTTTCTTCCTCTATTTCCATCCACAAAAACGTCCTCCCCCATGTCATGCTTCAAAAGATGATGTCACCTAGGTGATGTCATCTACTTGTTCAAGAAGTTGTCTTACCGATAAAGTCTCTGTTCGGTGTTCTAATCGAGCAATCTTGTAAAATCTCAAAACTTCAGAATCATAACTTTGAAGATCTTTTCTTACTCATTAGAAATTTTTGGGTTAACTAAATTTTTGATCCCTTTCAGGTCTTCTCCGGTCCTGCCGAAGATTTACGGAAAAACGCGTCGGTTACGGAAATAACTTCCGCGGAGACAGCTCACTCCGAGATAAAAAATTCACTTGTCTATAAAATACTCTGACCTTAGAAACCTTGTTCATGGTTTTCTAGATAGGATTTAATCTCTATCGGTGGTCATTTATCCTATTTGCTTTTTCAACAGAATATTCCATAAAATATTCTTTTTCAAATAACTTCTTGATTAAGTTTTCCCCTTTTGTTTTTCCTTTATTTTTCCCTTCAAATTTTGGTCAACAATTCTGGTCTTTTTTTTTTTCGTTTTTTTAATTATTTAATTAATTAATTATTATATAAAATAATTATTTAATAATTATTTTATATAAATTTTTACAAAATTTTCCTATTGGTCCATACTTTGATTTAGGCTTAAAATTACTTAATCTCACCAATTTTTCTTCATATTTTTCCATTAATTAGAAAATATATTTTATGCTAATTATAACCATAAACCACTAATTATAGGGTTTTACACAATTTACCATGATTATTCCATTGTTCATGCTTAAGTAATTAGCCAATAATTATTCAATTAATCACTTACTAATTGTGGATAATTTTCTTACTTAGAATTAATCATTATCTCACAAACTTTTTCTTGACATTGGTATTTTACGCTCCATCTAAAATACTAAAAATCATGGGGTCAATTATGGCCCCATAATACTTTGATTTTCTCCTTTAATTTTTCCAAGGTAATAATTTAATAAATTACCTAAATTAGGGAAAATATTCTTCCCTATTTCAAATAATTATTTATTTGCCTCTTTATAATATTTTCAGGTATTTTATAACCCATAAATATTTTAGGGACTTATTTACAAACTTTCAAACGTTTTAGGGACCTAACTGCACATTATCTAATTTCAAGAGAAATTACCCTAATAATAAGTTAAATTCAATACAAAGTGTTTGAGACTTCATATTCACCTATTTTTACTAGGCATTACGTACTGAGATTTTTAGGGTTTTATAGATCAATTAAAAATCAACGCCTAAGCAAAAGAAAAATTACAGTTGAAGCAAGAACGAGATATATACTTCCTTTTTTTTCTGAAAGGAAAGGTCATCCATCATTGTTTAAAATCCCATAATGAATTGAATAAGATGTGTAGCTAGCCAACTGAGCATATATAAATGGCGATCTCTTGGACGCTTTGTTGTGTGATTTTGGAGGAATTAAAGCCAGAATAAGATCAATCGGGCTAATGTCCAAACACAGTTTAAAGCTATATTGTGATGTGTCAGAGCACGCGCTTATGTGCAGAAAAGAGAAAAGAAGAAAAAGACATGGTAGCAGAGGTCTATCATAAAGCAATGGCTGAAGAGAAAGAGACAGACAATATAAAAAGTGCTACAGGAAAGAGATAAGGGTCGGCACCTACAGATTTTAAAAATAGTTATTTGTAATAAAGATTACAGTATAACTCTTCAACCTTAACCTATGGTATATGAGATAAATATATAAGAGAAATTTTGTTTATATATATACACACACATACATAGATATAAATAAAAGAGTAAATACCATTTCTGATCTCTGACAAAAAACACGAACCCATTTTGGTCCCTGACAAAAAAACAGACCATTATTCGTCCTTTTATAGGACTAAAAAGGACATTTTGGAAATTTGTGAGGATCAAAATGTCCACCAATCGACCCTTATTCGTCCTTTTTATGGACTAAAAGGAATTTTTTTGTCGGGGATCAAAATGTGGTTCGTATTTTTTGACAAGGACTAGAAAATGTATTTACTCTAAATAAAAACTTTTAACATCACATGATTTTTTTGTTTTTGTTTTTTGCTTAAAAGATCACGTGAATCCAAACAAGCTTTTGCTCAAGTTTTGAGAAAAGCAGGAGACAGGAAAAAAAAAAAAAAAAAAAGCATATCTTATCTTTCTTTCTTTTTTGAATCTTTTGTAATCTTATCTTTGACAATAATGTAAGAGAGAGAGAGTAAGAAAACTGTAACCTCCATTTTATTCCAAAACAAAATATCAATCCATCATTATTGTTTAAGATCGTATTATAAAAAGGATCAACTGATGCGTAGCTAGCCAACTGATCATAAATCGTAATATCTTGGAACAAAGAGGTAAGCTCTGTTGATTATGCAATGTATACATTTTTTTACAGAAAAATAAATCGATCTAACTTGCACGCTTTGTTGTTTGGTTTTGGAGGAATGAAACGTTAACATTGCTTGGAAATAACTGTGAGGCATATGGATCCAGTCGCCGGGGGAATCATATGGTGGCACATTACCAAGTGTCTGTGTATTTGTGCCAAGAAAGAAGCTGATTATATTTACAAGCTGGAAGAGAATTTGGAGTCACTGAGAGATAAATGGGAAGATCTCCAAAGCATGAAAGAGGAATTGGAGACAATAGTTGATGAAGCTGAGAACACACAAGGGATGCAAATAGCACACAAAATCAAAAGATGGCGGGGAAAAGTTGATAACATTCACGAGGTATTGTGCATCTAAGCTGTTCTTTCTTCTTAAAATTTTCTTATTAGTTAAAATTTGAAGTGTTTTTTACATGATGAGTAGTCATCAATCAACATGTCCAGAAAAATTCAGAAAGTATAGTATGGACATTAGAGAAAGGAAACAAATAAAGTAATAGAAGAAAATTATGTAGAAAACTTAGAACCCTGGAGTAAATTAAAACCATTCCTTAAGACTTTACAATCCATTTGTATTCACATTACAACATAAGGCTGCAAGAACATTCTTACTTAAATAAAAATGATTTTTTTATGATTTTAATTTGATATGGTAATAGGGTGGGGTTTAAAAACTAACTTTTGGTTGGATAGATGAAAATTGAAATATTTGAAAGAGGTTTGCATAACACATATTTTAATTTTTTGACCCCAAAAAAAAAACATATTTTAATTTTAATGAAGGTTTATATAGTATGATTTAAAAATAGGGGGAGGGTTACTATAATTTATGTAAAACAAAAGGTTGTTAATGTATTTTATTCAATCTTTTAATGTTTAAACTCATTCAAGTAAACTAATGAGTTATGACTTTAATAAAAGAAGGGATAAATTGAACAATATAATTTATTAATTTTTATTTTATATTTTTGTTATGTTTTAGGGTTAAGGTGTCATTTTAGTAACAAAGCTTTTTAGCATGAACGTACAGCATAATCAAGTTTTGAAGAGTGAAAAAGTAAACATAATCTTTTCAAAACGAAGTAATTTTAGCAATTCCGTTAAATTAGCTTAAACTTCCGTCTCTTTTTTATGTCGGACCAACTTGTTCTCCCTTCTACTTTATAGGACATAGCCATTAACAGAATTGCTAACATTGCACCTTAATCCTATATTTTAATATAATATTTATACACATATTAATTAAACATTTTCATATCTATAATTAAAATTATTTAAATTGGAGAGAGTTCAAACAATTAGCTTATTAGGATACTTAATAAACTTCTAGTCCCCTAACCACATCTCACATGTTTCATAGTCGTGAGTTGGGACCACACATTGCGCCATCTCACACGCAAAGAGGCCTCTTTCTTTGTATTCCTTCTTAACTTCAAATTTTTGTTTTGGTGCTTTGAGGTATTCCGGCTATGTCTCCTCTCTAGTTGACAAAGAAAATCTTCTTATGTGTGTTTGGTTTAAAGGGAGGGGATGGAGAGGGGAGGAGATAGAAGGAATGGATAGTGTTGTTACCTTGTTTGGTTTAATTGGTTGGGAGGAGATGATGGTTTTTAATTATTCGTTGTTTAATTTAAGATGGGATGGGAGGAATGATGGCAATTTACCATTCTACCTAACATATTTAGATATTTTTTTATTTATATGTTATATAAATTAATTTACATCTTATCTAATTAATATAATAACATTTATTTATAATAGATGTAATAATATATATTTGTTTCAAATTAATTGTATAATAATATTTTTTTTTAACTGTAATAGTATTTTTTATTTATAATAACATATTTTCATTTTAAAATAATTTCATATAATATATTTTGTTATAAAATTAATATATTTTTATAAGTATATTATTTTAAATTTTAAAAAATAATTTATTTTCATTATGATGATATTTTTATTTAAAATTATATTAACATATTTTATAATTATAATATTTTTATTTACGAAAATTTATTTTTATTTTAGATCAATTTTATAATATTATTTTTTATTTTTAAAAATATAATTTTTATTTAAATTAATTTAATTATAATATTTTTTCCTTATAATAATATATTTTATTTAAATTTGTATGAGAATATGTTATAATTATAATAATTTTTTATTCTTACATATATAATTTTATATTAAGTTATTTTATAATAATATATTTTTAATTATGATATTTTTGTAAAGAATATATTTTAAATTTATAATAAAATATTTTAATAATGATAATATTTTTATCATCATAAGCATTATTGGAATATGACATAAGTTATAAGAGTAAAGTGGTCATCACATTTTGGCTCCTCTCCAAATTTGGAGGGGAGCCAAAATAGAGGTGTTAGAGGGGAGGGGGTGGAAGCTTTGAGGTCCTCTCAATTTCAAAATTTCATACCAAATGAAGGGAGGGGTGTATTTTTCCTCCTCTTTAATCCCCTCCCCTCTAACCAAATAGGTCATTAGAGAGCAAAATCAATAACTACAAAGTTTAAACCTTAGATAATTATCAAAAGATACAAACTGGTGTCCAACAAAAAAGTTTTGACAGTTTATGGGTCTTCAACTTAAGGAATGACATGCCTTTTTTTTTTTTTTGAAGTCAGACTCTGGGTAATTGAGGGTTTAAGGTTAAGGATTTAGGATTATGATTTGGTGAGAGGGAATATAGGAGGTTTAACAAAGGACATGAAATTTATGTTTTAGTGTTTGGTCTTCTTAAAAAATTTAATATATTCAACCATAAGGTTTTGGGTTTAGGTACTAGAAGAGCTTATAAGAACATAGGTTGCACAAATGAATATATCTATTGTCTAGTTCCGCCTAATATCAGGGTTGGATATGATTTCTAACAATTGATTAATATACATATATATCTCAAATTCCATTTTTCTACCAATGTTTTCAGATATAAAAGAGTTTAGGTAAGTTAGGTCTTGAAAACTCAATAGGGAGAGAAAGTGCCTTTAGGATTAAAGAATTTATCATAAAGTTTTCTCATGCTCATTGAAAATTGATTGGAAAGTATGTTTAGTATAAAATGCTCCATACAAATTAAAAAGAAATTAATAATTTATACTTAACACAGGAAGTAAAATATATTGAAGTCGAAGGAGTTAAAGAAACTCAAGACCGCCTAAGTAAATGTTGCCCCAAGAATTGTAAGTCAAGCCACAAGCTAGGAAAGAAAGCTGCTGCGGTGTTCAATAAAGTAGGCAATTTAGCAGTAGAGGGGAAAAAATATAGTGAAAATTTCAAAATTGCTCACAGAAGACCACCCAAGCCAATTGAAATGCCTTTGGATGAAGTAGTGGGATTGGATTTGATGTTTAACAAGGTATGGAAGAGTATTGAAAAAGAGAATGTCAGCATCATTGGTTTATATGGGATGGGTGGGGTAGGGAAGACTACCCTTCTAAAGAAAATTAACAATGAACTTGGGAAGAAAAGGCTAGGATTTAATTTTGTGATATGGGCGGTGGTGTCAAAAGAGCTAAACTTGGATAGTATTATGGATACTATTAGAAAATTTATAACGATCGAGGATGATATTTGGACTCAATGCAGTAATCAAGATGAAAAATCAGCAAAGATATACAGAGTCCTTAAAGAAAAGAAATTTGTCTTATTATTGGATGACATATGGGATAAGTTGGACTTGAAATTAGTGGGAGTACCACATCCAAAGGATACTAATTTTCAATCTAAAGTGTTATTCACAACACGATTAGAAAATGTGTGCGCAAAAATGCAAGTTCAAAAGAAATTCAGGGTCGAAATTTTAACAGAAAAGAAGCATCTGAGTTGTTTTGTATGAAAGTTGGTGAAGAAACTCTAAACTCACATCCAAACATTCCAAGGCTAGCGAAAAGATGGCTAAGGAATGTAAAGGGCTACCCTTGCATTGATTGTACTAGGAAGTAGCATGGCCGGAGTGAAGAATGTTGAAGCTTGGGAAGATTCAATAAAGAACTTAACAAGTTCTTTGTTGACTAAACCAGATTTGGAGGAAAAAGTATTCTCTATCCTCAAATGTAGCTATGACAAATTGGATGAGGTTCCAAAAAAATGTTTCTTGTACTGTGCATTATACCCAGAAGATTATGAGATTCTAGTTTCCGATCTCATTAATAAATGGATGTGGGAGAAATTTCTTTGTAAAGATATGACAATGTGTGTTCAAGATATACGTCGTCATGGTGAGTCATTATTGAAAAGTTGAAGCTTTCGTGCTTGCTAGAAAGCTTTGACGATGATTTTTTTACATATCGTACAGTTAAAATGCATGACATGATTCGTGACATGGCATTGTGGTTATTACCAAAAGATCATGATAATATGGAACTTGTGAAGAGGATTTCAATCACAAATGATTGGGAATCACAAAAAAGTATAGATCTTGCAAATGTCACAACATTTGTTTTATTGAAAGAGATACATCATCAGCTGGAAGATATTAAATACATGAAGAGATTAAAAGTTTTGGAACTACATGTCAATGAACAAGAATTTGTAGACATCGGGGGTTTAACTTCTCTGGAATATCTTTCTTTTGATACCTTGCATGGATTGGTAGGACCTGAGTTTTGGATTAACTTGCAGTCCTTGACAAATTTAAAATTTCTGAGCTTTCAAGCTACATTATCGGACTCTTATTTATCGGGATTGGAGATTCCATTGGGAGTGCTATCAAGTCTTCAACAATTGAGAGTGTTTAGACTTGGTAAATTCTTCATGAGCCCATTAGAAGAGGAAGAATTTTAGAAGAACTGGAGTGCCTACCAAATATTGAGGAATTATGGATAACTACCCAGAGTAGAGATAGCCTCAACAAATTATTGGAGTCAACCAAATTGCAAAGTTGCTTATACAACCTTTCTTCTAATTGTGTCAACGACCCGAATGAGAAGCCTTTATTATCATTAGGGTCCGTGTCAAGATTAAAGAAGCTGCAACACATTCATCTAACAGGGTTGAATATTAGAAGCGATCAATATCCTTTTATGGTTGAAACATGTTGGCTAGCCAAGCTCCAAATGGTGGAAATTTATTGGTGTCAAGTAACTCATGTGACATGGCTCAAGTATGCTCCACTCCTTCAACGGCTTGAGATTTGTAGATGTGAATCAATGGAAGAAGTGATAAAAGAGGAAGAAGCAATAAAGGATGAGAATGTGGATTCTTCTCTTGTATTCTCTTCTCTTGTCGAGCTGATTTTGCAAGACTTACCAATACTTAAGAGCATTCACAGGGCACCCCTACTTTTCCTTCCCTCAAATCTGTTGTCATAGATAATTGTCTTGGGCTGGAAAAGTTACCATTTGATTTTAACTTAGCCAAACGTAAGTTGACACTTATCCAAGGACAACAAAATTGGTGGGATAGTTTGAAATGGGATGACCCCACGGCCAAGCACAAATTTCAATCAAAGTTCAAAAGTTATGACGACTACTCGAATATTGTAAGAGGTAAATACGTTATTTTAATATATATAATTTAATTTAATCTTTTTTACTTTCATATATAATTATTAGTGATTTTAACTAATTACCTACATATCTGTGATATCATTGCAGTCTGCAGATCAACTTACTTTCCCGTTCCTGCGTCTTGATGGATTTGGTGTGCCTGAACTTTAATTTTAGACTCTGAAATAAAACAAGTCATGTATTGTGTGATTTATGTAACACTAATTAAACATGTATTCCCTACTTCCTAATTAATAATTCTATGTGTGCTTTGTGCTATATCTTTAATCTTTATTTTTATTTTAATTAGTTTGGATTTTTTTTCATTCCAATTAGCATAGTTTGATTAATTATTTCACCATTTGCTTTGAAAAATTATAGAAAAATACAGTAGAGAAACCTTTTTTTATTTTCTATATTTTACAGTTCCATGAGACCTTTTTCTCATTCTTTCAATATCTATCTTTCCTTGTATTTATTCATACTCCTTCTAATTTTGTTTGGGTAAAGCACGCGTTCGGTTTTCTCCTCACTACTCGTCAACCACGGACGGCATTTTCACTCAGCGATTCTGTTCATGGCAACCCCACTCGTTCCCCTCTCCTTTCATGTCTTCCTATCAATACCCCAAAAAAAATCTGAACAAGCAATGTTGTGGCTAATACTTCCTAATTAAGTCCACAAAAAGAGAATATGGAAATGGATATGCGATCTGAGATAGAAATTGGCACAGAAAATATGAGTGTATGTTCATGATAGGGTAAAACTTTATAGCCTATGTTACGGGCCGTATCAAGTTTTTAAAGTATTGTTCTCATGGGGACTTAGTACTCAAACTTCATTAAGCATTAATTTTATACTTTTCGTTTAAGTTGAACAACCCAAAATGAATTTAATTAAATAAAAAGAAATGAAAATTAAAATAAACAAACCACTACAATAATCAAATGAGCAATTCATAATCACTAATTCCTTATTAGCTTCATAAACCTTCATTTCATTAATTTAATTAGCTTTAATATCAATTTTGTTTATCTCGAGTATAAATAGCTATAAGAGCCTGTCAGTCCACTTATAATCCTCTCTTAAGAATAAATTGTTATATCTAACATAATTACTTAAGAGGCAACAAAACTCGAACACATTCTTTTAACAATTATATGGGCCATTAGGTATATGTCTATCTTAATTACAAATTTGTAAGCTGATAATATATTACTTAATCTCAAAGCCTACTTAAAATTCCATTCGTCAAGGTAAATACTAATGCTCAAATTCATATTTAATGATGGTTATTTGATAAAGCTAAACAAGATTAAGTAATTAAAATTAACAATAATTATAACTAAATAATGAAAATGAAGTCAAAGTCTAATCCACCAATACCAATAAAATTGATAGCCCCTCTAGGTTGGAAGGAAAAATTAGCTACACATATGTCTATAATAAAATCAAATCAGATTCATATAGAAAGGGAAGAGAATTAAAACCAAGACGGAAAAAATCACTTTGCCTCCTGTTTGTCCGTCGACTTCCCGTGCTAAAGAGATTCCCAGAACGGTGAACCACAATCTCCGATTAGCCAACTCTGCTTATTTTCGTCAATGCTCCAACTCGTGGCTATGTTTTGTGATGGTGAGGGAGAGAGATGAAGTTCAACGACGAAGATGGTGAGGCATGGTCGAGGAGACGACAATGAAGCTGATTTGTGAAGGTGATGGTTGGATCTCTAGCTCAGGTTTATGGCTTTGCTTGCTGGTTTCGATTTGAAAGTGTAACACCCCAAATTCCATACCACTTACTGTGCTCGGTGACACGTAGTTTTAGGCAAATCAACAGAGTTTGAGGTGCTACATGTCAGAGTAATGCGGAACAGAGACATGCGCTAACGTTTGGATAATGAGTAACTGATATAAAATGCCCAGGCATAAGCTGGTAAATTAAATATTTCTTGAAGGAATATTCATGTGATACCATTACAGACTCAAATACAGGTCTATATAAACCTATGGCTTGGAACCCAACTTAGTCAATCAAACCCATTAGCCAGGCTAGGTAAAGTCTAGTGGAAGTCTCTCCGTCTTTCACAACGACTTATGACTAAATCACATAGACCAACCTTTTCTTACTTTAAGCACCAAATGGTTTGAAACAACTCTATCGGATTCATGCCAGAAACTAGTCCCTATTGACCTTCTTCTGGCATTCGTCTTGACCGGTGTGCTCTGATTAGTGTCTCTTCACTTGCTCCATCCATGTCGTCTTCCCAAGTCCAGTTTTCCCTCCTAAACTTAGTCAAGGCTGAGATTCAATACCCATTGAATCTCAGGTAACTCTTAACCTCATGCTCAAGTATAAACAATATATGTATGACAGATATTCATTACATTTCAGCATCAACCATACATAGCACACAACAGATGTAAGGTTACAACAATACATAGCACACATCAGATGTAATGTTATCAACACAATAATACATAGCACACACCACATGTAATGTCAACAACGTTTGCACTAACCAGTGCCACGACAGTTCTTGTGTCCTCAGCACTAGGAAAACAACCCTACGACGTTATCAAGACTAGAACCGGCACAAACCTGAATGTATATAAACATGTGACTAAGGCTCATAAACTTAGTCACGATGCATGACCCAAGACCTAGTCTTGTCCATCACTTCATGAATCATTCCATCACATATAAACATACAAGACACATCAGAGTTAAAGTTACCGTACGCGTCCGTACCTTTCACGCGTAGTTACCAACATGCACGCGGCCTTTGAATCCAACTCCGGACTTCCCGGATATCCTATACATTATTGTCGGATTATTATATGATATTGTGATAAATATCATATTGCTTAGAATTATATCCTAAAGTTTTAATTTACCTTTCTACCCTCGGTGGATTAATTATTCCATTTTTACTCTTACATTTTCTTTAAAACGAAATATTAAATTTTCTGGGCAGATTTTTCAGAAATTTTGAAAAATCATAATTAATTCTACAGAAATCATTTTTGAGTGCTTCAAAATTTATCATGACCCTTGACATGTCTATTTTAAAGGAAAAATATTCCAAGAATATAGAACATCAAGAATCATTCCCAGTTTAATATTTTCTCACCGCTGTTCAGACTTAAATCCAGTAAACAAGGCTTATCTTCAAAAATTCATATCTCCTTGTCCAGAGATCAAAACGTTACAAATTTTATATATTTAGAAAGCCCTACATGTCTAATTTATTCTTGTAAAATTTATGATTTTATGACTTCATTTGATACATAAAATAATAGCTTCAATGTTCACTGCCACAACAGGATTTAAAACAAAAAATTCTACAATTTTCACAATCTTGTTCCATTAATTCCAAAAATTATTTTCCAACATGTTTTTACCTCATTAGGCATTTTTCAATGCAAGGAGGCCTAAAAACAAGTAAAGGAATTTTCCTAACAATTTCCTAGATTAAACTACTATTTTATCAAGACCTAAAAGCTAAAACTTAAGAACTCACATTTGATGCTTTTGGGAATTTCTCCAATTTCCTTCTCTCCTCTTGATTTTCGTTCAGCATTCCTCTCTCAAGGATCAGAAGGATCAGCTGAGCTTGTTGTGGTGTGAAGGAAATGGAGAAGAGACCCTGCTATTTATAGGCACAACTCAAGGGTTAAAAGGGTAATTAACAAGGTTATCTAACTTAGCTTCTTTCCTCCTCACCATTAGATCTAAGTGAACTTTATGAAATCCAATCTTCTCCTTTAATTTGGGCTGTCGATATGCTCCTCCATTTATCCATTTAATATGTTGTTTTGTGATGTCATCCAATTCTCACTTCTTTCCTATGCTAGTTGCATTTTTTGACTTTTCAAATATGATTAATAAAGCTTAATTAACATCTTAATTAAGTGTTTTTATATTCCTCCACATGGGATGGACGTTTTTTTTTTATGACTTTTGGGGCTGATTAAGAAGCTTAATTAACTCCCTAATCAAGTGCTTAAATGTCCCTTGATTATAAGTGTCATTGCCTAATTGGTTTGCTACTTAATCAAGGTCATTAGTGCTTTATTATCCAAGCTTTAATTCTTCATTTTTGGCCCTTAATTTCTGAAAAGTAACAGCCCCCTTTTGCGTTTAATTTGTCTTTTATTGCCCTCCAATAATCTTAATTAACACAAGCTAATTTGCCTATTAATATTTGTTAATTGACACTTAATTTAATTAAGTGTTTTTATAACTTTTCTGTAATACCCTAAAATCTGACTTAGGGAAAATATCATAAATTAGTAAAATATACCTATTGAAAATAGGTGAATATGAGTCTCAAATATTGGAGGGGATTTTCTAGGGCAATATCTGTTGAAATTAGAGGAATTAAAGTGCTAAAATGAGCTAAGAGCCATGAAATATTATGATAAATTCTAAAGGGCAGTAAAATAATTATTAAAAATTAGAAAGAATATTGTCCTTAATTTAGAAAATTTATTAAATTATTTCCTTTGGAAATAAAAGAGAGAAAAATTAAAAAGTATTCGGGGAACTATAATTGACTCCGTGATTTTTGATATTTTATGTAGAGCATAAAATACCAATGTAAGTAAAATAGTTGTGAGGTAATGATTAATCCTAATTAAGAAAATTGTCAACAATTAGTAGGTAATTAAATAAGTAATTATTGGCCAATTGTTTAGGAAATGAATAAGGAGAAGTATGTAAATACTTAAAGGTTTAATTAGCAAGTGGATTAATTATTGATTGGGATAATTAAAGCATATAAGTATGAATCAATCAAGGTTGAAAAGTCAAAACTTAGCCAAGAAGTAGCTTTGAATTTTCGAAAAAATAGAAAAGAAAAGGAAGGAAAATGTTGTAGTGTGAACATGGAAGTGGTTTAAGAATATTCTAAGGAAAAAGAAATATTCTGTTAGAAAGCAAATAGGATAAATGACCACCAATAGAAATTAAATCCTGTCTAGGAAACCATGAACTAAGTTTCTAGAGTCAGGGCATATTATAAACCAGTGAATTTTTATCTCGGAGTGAGCTGTCTCCCAAAACATTTCCGAAACCGGTGGAATGCTTAAGAGATAAGACGAAATAGATATTCTATGGAATAAGGGCAGATAGTCTAAATGAAATTAAATCCTAACTCAAAATCCTTGAATTAGGGTTCAATCAACTGGACATATTAGGAATCCGTGGATTTTTGTCCAGAAGTTGACATTACCCGAAGCGATTTAAAGTAACCGAAGACGGTTATCCGAAAATGTTCGACAGGCAACGAAATGTCCTGAATGGGATCAAAAATTTAGTTGACCTAGACATTTTTAAAGAGGAAGATTAGACCTTCAAGGCTATGTTGCCGGATTTTTGAGATTCTTCAAGATTGCGCGATTAGAACACCGAACAGGGAACTTTATCGGATGAAACCCCATAAAGTAAGGGATGACATCACTTGCATGAAGTCATCTTTTGAAGAATGACATAGGGGGGACGAAGTTGTGATGAAAATGGAGGAGAAAACTTACTTGCTAAGTTTTCTAATTCTATGGTCAAGAATCAAGAAAGGCAAAATTGTTATCTTGAATGGGTCTGGAATTTTTCTATAAATAGCCCTTCATTCTTCATTCATTCTCCACCAATTCACCAAGCCTTTTAGAGAGAAGTTAGAGAGAGAAGCTCTGGAGAAGGAGTAGCAAAGTTCTTCAACGGGTAAGTTCTTCGGTTCTAGTCTTTAGTTCGGTAGTTCTTGAAGTTCTTAGTATAGATGTTGTTTTGATCTTTAATCTTCCTGTATAGTTTAGATATCATGTTTTAAGGTTAAATATGATATATATTTTGAAAATCATGTTGGAGGAAGAGTTATGGCAAAATTTTGGAAGATTAGAGTCAAAGTGTTGAAGTCTTTGGCGAAATTCCGCCGATTAGGGGGTCAGGGGTAAAATGGTCATTTATGACTAAAATGTTCGTCATAATGAATGATTACTAATAAATGCGATATTGTCCTTATAGGATATCTCTGATTACGTTCGACCTCTTTGTCGTATCGTATTAAAGCGAGTACCGTTTCGAATCCACGAAGGTACGTTCGCGTCTTTATGTAACACTAACTCTGATGTTTATGTTATGCATATATGTGGTATGTGATTTGTATGTGTAGAGATATAGAGGTTAGAATATGTGTGTACGTATGGGGGGCAATATGTCTCGTATCTTTGGGGGCATATATATCGCATCTTTGGGGGCAATACATATGCATTGGTTGTGATAGAACGATTGTGTGTCTGTTGATATTGTGGATGTCTGTTATCTGTATATGTATATATAAACATGAGGTTAACCGCTACCTGGGTCCGTATGCATCGGACCTCAGCCCTTAACATAGCTTCAGGGTCGGAAGGACCAATGACCGAGGATAGAGGCAAGTAGTCCGCATAGAAGACCCGGCTGGAGACTTCCTTTTGTTGTTGTACATCACTTTTGAAATACTCGGTTACTGTACCGCTGTTGTAATTAGCCAGACTTACGGCATTTTGAATGTATGATCAGTTACTCAAATTGCTCCGGTGCTCTACTCTGATGAAAAAAAAAATACTGCGTTTAAAAATGGGATGTTACATTTTCTATAGCTCTTTTACTCTTAAAATAGCCATTATTTTATGTAACTCTGTCACATATGTCAACCAATTTAATACGGTAACATATTCCTAAAATACAGGATCTTCGGTAAATCGAAAATCTGAGTATTGCAAAAACTCGAGCTCTGTTCATAGTGGTGGAGAAGAGTTACAACCCCATCGCCGGCGACGATGGTGGTGAAGGCGTGAGTCACTGGCGACAGAGAAGGTAGTGCTTGGTGATGACGTTCAAGGTGAAGGTCCTTCTCGTTTCACGGCGCTTTAGGCTCGTCTCTCAGCTCTCTCTTTCCTTGCGTCTGTTTTTTCTCCCCCAATCATGCCTTATCCCTTTTTTAGATTTAGGTTTCCACTGTTTTTTCAATTTGTGGGCCCCATTCCTATTCAATTCAAACCGTCCCAATATCCGTCCGGTTGGTTGGGTTGCAGATATCAAATAAACATTACTATAATAATAATAGTAATTATATTTATAACAATAACAACTTTTTTTAACTTCATTAAAAATTTATTTCTAAGTTGAAATCCCTAAATGATGCACCGAGATTGATATTTCTTAAAATCTTAAGATAATCTCCTTAATTTTGCATTGATGACTTCCCAAATAAATCAAAATATAGCTCAAATCTATTAAAATTAGAAAGTCATCGGTCTTTTTTTACTAATATATGCTTTAAAGGATAACTTGTGAGATCGTTGACACCAAAATTAGTTAGATATATAATGAATTTATTATCCAAATTCAAGTATCAATATAACTACGAACATCCTTAACAGAGAAGATGAGTGCAAAAACTGTATAATGAGAGGTATAACGTTGCCTATGAATTCGGAGATTGATGGATGATGAAGCCGGAAGAAGATGAAGTTAGAACTTCAAGTTGCTAAGTGTACCGGTTGAGTTGAGCTAACTTAACAGTCACAATTACTGTTGGGATCCGTACATGCAGCGGAAGGAATCTCATCCATTTAAAATTTTACGAATCCCATAGAGAGGATCTATCAACGGCCTTTAAATCAAGGTTCGTTAGAGAAACCGTACCTATACGAGCTTGTATGCGTCCTTTCTCGAACACGTGGGCTAACACCTTCTTGCTCGATCAATCTTTAGGAGCCGACTCGACGAATCGAATCCACCCTCTGCAGGTATCACACACCGCTCACCTCTCCAACACGTAAGGCGGCGTGCTAGCCAACACGTAGGCGAGCGTGCTAGCGCCTTCTTACTTTATGTCTCACGTTTTTCTCTCTAGGATTTCTTTTGTGGCTTGTTCCTTATTCTAATACGACTAGATCAATATCTTTTATAGAGCTTCTAAAACCCTAATTGGGTAGTATTAAAATATTCAATATTAATCTCAATTAATATTGAATTCAAATTTTAGATTTAAATAACATTAATTAAATTTGTCCAACAGATCTAATCTAATCTATTTATTTAATCCAAATTAAAAGCCTGCTGATTTAATTTATTTTTATAAATTAAATCGAGATACCACATCTTTATTCGAAGTCCCTACATTACCTGTCTCATTTGTCAAATATTTGAGATTGAGCAGTGCGTCTCAGGGACATGTTTGCGTCATGAGAGATAAATCATACTTAGCTATTTATGGATATAATTTTGGGTTTAATATTTCTACTTTTGCTGCAAAAACATTTTTTTGAATACCACACTCAAATAAAAGTGAATGGGTCTCATTGTAGAAGAAGAAGAGAAAATATTAGTAGGATCCACTCACTTATATGTGAGTGTGGCGAAAAAATGTTTCTGCGATAAGCGAAACATTAAACCCTATAACTTTTTCAATTCTCCCTTTCTTAGACATCAAGAAGTGTGGGGAGTCATTTGGATTTAGTATTCATCCTAAAGGCCAGGAAGGGTATGTTCATATTTAAGACAATTTATACAGTTGAAGTTTAATTTAAGTAATTTAAATTTAAATTTTTAAAAATTGATAACGTAAACTTTTATTGTGTTTTGTTGCTCTAACTATAATGAAGCAATAAAATAATATATGAATTTGAATTATTAAAATGAATCTTTTTTATTTATCTTTATCAACGAATAAGCAATACTAGCTATGATCATTTTGCGAAAATAGCTGGGAAGGTCCAGGCCCATTTTTGCTATAAAGTCAAGGCCCATTTTATGTCCTGTTTGGTATGTTAGAAAAAAGATTGGGCTAGTGAATTATAGACATAGAATATATTTTTTCCTTGATTCAGAGGGGCAGTTATTAACACCTGGTAGTTATAAATATTATTTATCCATCACCTATTATTTACTCCTACATGTCCTAAATATAAAACAAATTTGATTTGATTTTTTTTGTTGGAAAGATTAAGGAAGTTAATTAAATTACTTTAAAATATTTATATTTATAATTTTTCTCCAAACTATTTTGTGTAACTCATAAATTGATATATAATCTAAGGAAACACAAAATATTATATGATTAAGTAACTTATTTTGCTTCTTTAATATCTCCAGAAAAAGTCAACTCTGTCTTATATCTATACATGAGTTTCCATGTCACCAGACTACAAATTCATTTATGTAGGAATGAAATTCAGTACAGTCATTTCCACTTCACTTTCTTACCTCCCTTTTCATTTATTCTATAAAAACTCTTCTCATACATCAAACAGGGCATTTACTATGCAAAAATGTTCACAACACATTCTCATGCCGCACAATCAATTTGATCAATTGTAGAAATGTATTTAAATCGTTAATGAGAAATCTAAAAAAGCATTGTAAAATCAATCTTATTGTATATTGTTTTGGATGTCACTTTCCAGTTGAGAAGTTTTGCTTTAATGAAGTTCCACTTGATTTTACTATGGTGTATACCAACACGAGGCTCTATGCGTTTTGCTTCCGAGCACTCCGTTTTTTTTTTTTAAAATTCTTCATGCTCACTCTCTCTACAAGGGTGATGGAATTATTGGCAGGAAAAGTGAAAGAATTATGTGAGATATTATAAAATTCTAAGCATTTTATTAAAGCACAATCCCCACAAGATGAGGAGTATGATGAGTTGGAAGAGCTATTTTTCACTTCCAAGAGATATCACTTTAAGCTCTCGCTTCATTATCTAAGGTTACTCAGAGAGTTACAAAAGCAAAGTATCTTATTTCTCCAACTAGTTGTTCAATGTTCAATAATTCATTTAAGAGTTTGATTTGATTATATTGGAATATCAAGTTCACAATTCTATCAGTCTATTATTTATTGGTCGTCTATTGGTCTGTTGTGCTATTCAATGTTAGTAGTCTATTGTGCTATAGTCATTTAGGTGATCAACAACTAGTTTACATCTCTAACATCTCTTGACTCATGAGAACTATAAATATAAATCATTGTAAGGTCTTTAAAAAGAAACATAATTATCAAAAAGTTTTACGATAAGAGCGAGCAATATGCAATGATGAATTTTAGTACAGAAAATGACAATAAATCCATGTTTTCACTAGTTATTGAGACTTTTTTATGATTACATTCATTATTTAGAATTATGGATAAAATAGATAAAGCAAAAGTAGATCAATTAAAAATCAACGCCTAAGCAAAAGAAAAATTACAGTTGAAGCAAGAACGAGATATATACTTCCTTTTTTTGTTGAAAGGAAAGGTCATCCATCATTGTTTAAAATCCCATAATGAATTGAATAAAATGTGTAGCTAGCCAACTGAGCATATATAAATGGCAATCTCTTGGACGCTTTGTTGTGTGATTTTGGAGGAATTAAAGCCAGAATAAGATCAATCGATCGGGCTAATGTCCAAACACAATTTAAAGCTATATTGTGATGTGTCAGAGCAGTAATTTAAAATGCCCACACAGGCTAATTATGTAACCGATACGATAACCGAGAGTTTTCAAAAGTAAAGGACAACATTAGAAAGTCTTCATAGGATTTATGAACTTGCTGCTTTCTTCTCTCCTCGGTCCTCGGTCCTTCCGACCCTGATGCTATGTTAAGAGCTGAGATCTGCACCGGATCTCGTGTAGCAGTTAACCTCACATTCACATATACAATTATATAGTCCATAGTTATTCACATTAACATATAACAGATGTATCACACGGAGTGCATGTAGAAGTACCACACGGAGTGCATGTAGATGTATCACACGAAGTGCATATAGATGTATCACACGGAGTGCATGTATTCAAAAGCACATAACAATACTCACAACATATCAACATACCATCAACCACATATACTCATACAATACTCATACTACACACATGTATACAGTAAACATCAGAGTTAGTGTTACAGTATGCGAACGTATTCTTCGTTGATGTTAAATGGTACTTCGGTCGGAAAACGGAAAGCGGCACGTTTGGCAATGACAGTGCAAGACAATGATTTGTGATTACAGGATATCCTATAAGGATAATGTCACATTCTATTAACATTTGACATCATAACAGGCATTTTAGGCATAAATGACCATTTTGCCCCTGATGCCCCTAATCGGCGGAATTTCACCAGCACTTCGTTACTTTGACTCTAATCTTCCAAAATTTCAACATAACTCCTACTCCAACATGATTTTCGAAACATATATCATATTCAACCTTAAAACATGATATCTAAACTAACTTGGAAGATTAAAGATCAAAACAACATTTCTACTATAACTCTTTAATCGAAAACTAGAATTTAAGACTTAGCAGAAAAACTTACCTAGGAGCACTCGCTACAAATTTCCCCGGACTCCTCCTCCTCTCCAAGCTCTCTCTAATTTTGAAATTGGCTAAGTAATTTGGTGTGAGGAATTGCAATGAAGGGAAAGGCCTATTTATAGGCAAAATGGTGAGGGCATAATGGTCTTTTCCCAACTTCCAACTTTGATTTTGAACCACACATGTAGAAAACTTAGGAAACAAGTTTCTTCCTCTATTTCCATCCACAAAAAAATCCTCCCCCATGTCATGCTTCAAAAGATGATGTCACCTAGGTGATGTCATCTACTTGTTCAAGAAGTTGTCTTACCGATAAAGTCTCGTTCGGTGTTTCAATCGAAGCAATCTTGTAAAATCTCAAAACTTCAGAATCATAACTTTGAAGATCTTTTCTTACTCATTAGAAATTTTTGGGTTAACTAAATTTTTGATCCCTTTGAGTCTTCTCGGTCCCGAAGATTTACGGAAAACGCTTGATTCACGGAAATAACTTCCTAATCATCAACTTCGGGACAAAAATTCACTGATTCATAATTTGTCCAATTGATTACCAACTCATCCCTAGATATTGAGTTATGATTTATTTTCTATAGGTTTTCATTTCCTCAACTGATCTTTTGTCCTTTTCGTCTTATTCCCTTATTATCCCGTCGGTTTGAAATGACTTGAGGAATTCACTCAGAGATAAAAATTCACTTGTCTATAAAATACTCGGACCTTAGAAACCTTGTTCATGGTTTTAGATAGGATTTAATCTCTATCGGTGGTCATTTATCCTATTTGCTTTTAAATGTAATATTCCATAAAATATTCTTTTTCAAATAACTTCTTGATTAAGTTTTCCCCTTTTGTTTTTCCTTTATTTTTCCCTTCAAATTTTGGTCAACAATTCTCGTTTTTTTTTTTTCGTTTTTTAATTATTTAATTAATTAATTATTATATAAAATAATTATTTAATAATTATTTTATATAAATTTTTACAAAATTTTCCTATTGGTCCATACTTTGATTTAGGCTTAAAATTACTTAATCTCACCAATTTTTCTTCATATTTTTCCATTAATTAGAAAATATATTTTATGCTAATTATAACCATAAACCACTAATTATAGGGTTTTACACAATTTACCATGATTATTCCATTGTTCATGCTTAAGTAATTAGCCAATAATTATTCAATTAATCACTTACTAATTGTGGATAATTTTCTTACTTAGAATTAATCATTATCTCACAAACTTTTTACTGACATTGGTATTTTACGCTCCATCTAAAATACTAAAAATCATGGGGTCAATTATGGCCCCATAATACTTTTTGATTTTTCTCCTTTAATTTTTCCAAGGTAATAATTTAATAAATTACCTAAATTAGGGAAAATATTCTTCCCTATTTCAAATAATTATTTATTTGCCTCTTTATAATATTTTCAGGGTATTTTATAACCCATAAATATTTTAGGGACTTATTTACAAACTTTCAAACGTTTTAGGGACCTAACTGCACATTATCTAATTTCAAGAGAAATTACCCTAATAATAAGTTAAATTCAATACAAAGTGTTTGAGACTTCATATTCACCTATTTTTACTAGGATTACGTTATGAGATTTTGGGTTTTATAGATCAATTAAAAATCAACGCCTAAGCAAAAGAAAAATTACAGTTGAAGCAAGAACGAGATATATACTTCCTTTTTTTTCTGAAAGGAAAGGTCATCCATCATTGTTTAAAATCCCATAATGAATTGAATAAGATGTGTAGCTAGCCAACTGAGCATATATAAATGGCGATCTCTTGGACGCTTTGTTGTGTGATTTTGGAGGAATTAAAGCCAGAATAAGATCAATCGGGCTAATGTCCAAACACAGTTTAAAGCTATATTGTGATGTGTCAGAGCACGCGCTTATGTGCAGAAAAGAGAAAGAAGAAAAAGACATGGTAGCAGAGGTCTATCATAAAGCAATGGCTGAAGAGAAAGAGACAGACAATATAAAAAGTGCTACAGGAAAGAGATAAGGGTCGGCACCTACAGATTTTAAAAATAGTTATTTGTAATAAAGATTACAGTATAACTCTTCAACCTTAATCTATGCTATATGAGATAAATATATAAGAGAAATTATATATATATATATATATACACACACATACATACATATAAATAAAAGAGTAAATACATTTTCTGGTTCCTGACAAAAAACACGAACCCCATTTTGGTCCCTGACAAAAAAACCGACCATTATTCGTCCTTTTTATAGGACTAAAAAGGACATTTTGGAAATTTGTGAGGGATCAAAATGTCCACCAATCGACCCTTATTCGTCCTTTTTATGGATTAAAAAGGAATTTTTTTTGTCAGGGATCAAAATGTGGTTCGTATTTTTTGACAAGGACTAGAAAAGGTATTTACTCTAAATAAAAACTTTTAACATCACATGATTTTTTTTGTTTTTTTGTTTTTTGCTTAAAAGATCACGTGAATCCAAAAAAGCTTTTGCTCAAGTTTTGAGAAAAGCAGGAGAGAGGGGAAAAAAAAAAAAGCATATCTTATCTTTCTTTTTTATTGAATCTTTTGTAATCTTATCTTTGACAATAATGTAAGAGAGAGAGAGTAAGAAAACTGTAACCTCCATTTTATTCCAAAACAAAATATCAATCCATCATTATTGTTTAAAATCGTATTATAAAAAGGATCAACTGATGCGTAGCTAGCCAACTGATCATAAATCGTAATATCTTGGAACAAAGAGGTAAGCTCTGTTGATTATGCAATGTATACATTTTTTTTTACAGAAAAATAAATCGATCTAACTTGCACGCTTTGTTGTTTGGTTTTGGAGGAATGAAACGTTAACATTGCTTGGAAATAACTGTGAGGCATATGGATCCAGTCGGGGGAATCATATGGTGGCACATTACCAAGTGTCTGTGTATTTGTGCCAAGAAAGAAGCTGATTATATTTACAAGCTGGAAGAGAATTTGGAGTCACTGAGAGATAAATGGGAAGATCTCCAAAGCATGAAAGAGGAATTGGAGACAATAGTTGATGAAGCTGAGAACACACAAGGGATGCAAATAGCACACAAAATCAAAAGATGGCGGGGAAAAGTTGATAACATTCACGAGGTATTGTGAATCTAAGCTGTTCTTTCTTCTTAAAATTTTCTTATTAGTTAAATTTTGAAGTGTTTTTTACATGATGAGTAGTCATCAATCAACATGTCCAGAAAAATTCAGAAAGTATAGTATGGACATTAGAGAAAGGAAACAAATAAAGTAATAGAAGAAAATTATGTAGAAAACTTAGAACCCTGGAGTAAATTAAAACCATTCCTTAAGACTTTACAATCCATTTGTATTCACATTACAACATAAGGCTGCAAGAACATTCTTACTTAAATTTATGATTTTAATTTGATATGGTAATAGGGTGGGGTTTAAAAACTAACTTTTGGTTGGATAGATGAAAATTGAAATATATGAAAGAGGTTTGCATAACACATATTTTAATTTTTTGACCAAAAAAAAACATATTTTAATTTTAATGAAGGTTTATATAGTATGATTTAAAAATAGGGGGAGGGTTACTATAATTTATGTAAAACAGAAGGTTGTTAATGTATTTTATTCAATCTTTTAATGTTTAAACTCATTCAAGTAAACTAATGAGTTATGACTTTAATAAAAGAAGGGATAAATTGAACAATATAATTTATTAATTTTTATTTTATATTTTTGTTATGTTTTAGGGTTAAGGTGTCATTTTAGTAACAAAGCTTTTTAGCATGAACGTACAGCATAATCAAGTTTTGAAGAGTGAAAAAGTAAACATAATCTTTTCAAAACGAAGTAATTTTAGCAATTCCGTTAAATTAGCTTAAACTTCCGTCTCTTTTTTATGTCGGACCAACTTGTTCTCCCTTCTACTTTATAGGACATAGCCATTAACAGAATTGCTAACATTGCACCTTAATCCTATATTTTAATATAATATTTATACACATATTAATTAAACATTTTCATATCTATAATTAAAATTATTTAAATTGGAGAGAGTTCAAACAATTAGCTTATTAGGATACTTAATAAACTTCTAGTCCCCTAACCACATCTCACATGTTTCATAGTCGTGAGTTGGGACCACACATTGCGCCATCTCACACGCAAAGAGGCCTCTTTCTTTGTATTCCTTCTTAACTTCAAATTTTTGTTTTGGTGCTTTGAGGTATTCCGGCTATGTCTCCTCTAGTTGACAATGAAAATCTTCTTATGTGTGTTTGGTTTAAAGGGAGGGGATGGAGAGGGGAGGAGATAGAAGGAATGGATAGTGTTGTTACCTTGTTTGGTTTAATTGGTTGGGAGGAGATGATGGTTTTTTAATTATTCGTTGTTTAATTTAAGATGGGATGGGAGGAATGATGGCAATTTACCATTCTACCCTAACATATTTAGATATATTTTTTTATTTATATGTTATATAAATTAATTTACATCTTATCTAATTAATATAATAACATTTATTTATAATAAATGTAATAATATATATTTGTTTCAAATTAATTGTATAATAATATATTTTTTTAACTGTAATAGTATTTTTTATTTATAATAACATATTTTCATTTTAAAATAATTTCATATAATATATTTTGTTATAAAATTAATATGTTTTTATAAATATATTATTTTAAATTTTAAAAAATAATATATTTTCATTATGATGATATTTTTATTTAAAATTATATTAACATATTTTATAATTATAATATTTTTAATTACGAAAATGTATTTTTATTTTAGATCAATTTTATAATATTATTTTTTATTTTTAAAAATGTAATTTTTATTTAAATTAAATTAATTATAATATTTTTTCCTTATAATAATATATTTTATTTAAATTTGTATGAGAATATGTTATAATTATAATAATTTTTTATTCTTACATATATAATTTTATATTAAGTTATTTTATAATAATATATTTTTAATTATGATATTTTTGTAAATAATATATTTTAAATTTATAATAAAATATTTAAATAATGATAATATTTTTATCATCATAAGCATTATTGGAATATGACATAAGTTATAAGAGTAAAGTGGTCACCACATTTTGGCTCCTCTCCAAATTTGGAGGGGAGCCAAAATAGAGGTGTTAGAGGGGAGGGGGTGGAAGCTTTGAGGTCCTCTCTCTTTCAAAATTTCAAACCAAATGAAGGGAGGGGGTGTATTTTTCCTCCCCTCTAACCAAATAGGTCATTAGAGAGCAAAATCAATAACTACAAAGTTTAAACCTTAGATAATTATCAAAAGATACAAACTGGTGTCCAACAAAAAAGTTTTGACAGTTTATGGGTCTTCAACTTAAGGAATGACATGCCTTTTTTTTTTTTTTTTGAAGTCAGACTCTGGGTAATTGAGGGTTTAAGGTTAAGGATTTAGGATTATGATTTGGTGAGAGGGAATATAGGAGGTTTAACAAAGGACATGAAATTTATGTTTTAGTGTTTGGTCTTCTTAAAAAAATTAATATATTCAACCACAAGGTTTTGGGTTTAGGTACTGGAAGAGCTTATAAGAACATAGGTTGCACAAATGAATATATCTATTGTCTAGTTCCGCCTAATATTAGGGTTGGATATGATTTCTAACAATTGATTAATATACATATATATCTCAAATTCCATTTTTCTACCAATGTTTTCAGATATAAAGAGTTTAGGTAAGTTAGGTCTTGAAAACTCATTAGGGAGAGAAAGTGCCTTTAGGATTAAAGAATTTATCATAAATTTTTCTCATGCTCATTGAAAATTGATTGGAAAGTATGTTTAGTATAAAATGCTCCATACAAATTAAAAAAGAAATTAATAATTTATACTTAACACAGGAAGTAAAATATATTGAAGTCGAAGGAGTTAAAGAAACTCAAGACCGCCTAAGTAAATGTTGCCCCAAGAATTGTAAGTCAAGCCACAAGCTAGGAAAGAAAGCTGCTGCGGTGTTCAATAAAGTAGGCAATTTAGCAGTAGAGGGGAAAAAATATAGTGAAAATTTCAAAATTGCTCACAGAAGACCACCCAAGCCAATTGAAATGCCTTTGGATGAAGTAGTGGGATTGGATTTGATGTTTAACAAGGTATGGAAGAGTATTGAAAAAGAGAATGTCGGCATCATTGGTTTATATGGGATGGGTGGGGTAGGGAAGACTACCCTTCTAAAGAAAATTAACAATGAACTTGGGAAGAGAAGGCTAGGATTTAATTTTGTGATATGGGTGGTGGTGTCAAAAGAGCTAAACTTGGATAGTATTATGGATACTATTAGAAAATTTATAAGGATCGAGGATGATATTTGGACTCAATGCAGTAATCAAGATGAAAAATCAGCAAAGATATACAGAGTCCTTAAAGAAAAGAAATTTGTCTTATTATTGGATGACATATGGGATAAGTTGGACTTGAAATTAGTGGGAGTACCGCTTCCAAAGGATACTAATTTTCAATCTAAAGTGTTATTCACAACACGATTAGAAAATGTGTGCGCAAAAATGCAAGTTCAAAAGAAATTCAGGGTCGAAATTTTAACAGAAAAAGAAGCATCTGAGTTGTTTTGTATGAAAGTTGGTGAAGAAACTCTAAACTCACATCCAAACATTCCAAGGCTAGCAGAAAAGATGGCTAAGGAATGTAAAGGGCTACCCCTTGCATTGATTGTACTAGGAAGTAGCATGGCCGGAGTGAAGAATGTTGAAGCTTGGGAAGATTCAATAAAGAACTTAACAAGTTCTTTGTTGACTAAACCAGATTTGGAGGAAAAAGTATTCTCTATCCTCAAATATAGCTATGACAAATTGGATGAGGTTCCAAAACAATGTTTCTTGTACTGTGCATTATACCCAGAAGATTATGAGATTCTAGTTTCCGATCTCATTAATAAATGGATGTGGGAGAAATTTCTTTGTAAAGATATGACAATGTGTGTTCAAGATATACGTCGTCATGGTGAGTCTGTTATTGAAAAGTTGAAGCTTTCGTGCTTGCTAGAAAGCTTTGACGATGATTTTTTTACATATCGTACAGTTAAAATGCATGACATGATTCGTGACATGGCATTGTGGTTATTACCAAAAGATCATGATAATATGGAACTTGTGAAGAGGATTTCAATCACAAATGATTGGGAATCACAAAAAAGTATAGATCTTGCAAATGTCACAACATTTGTTTTATTGAAAGAGATACAACATCAGCTGGAAGATATTAAATACATGAAGAGATTAAAAGTTTTGGAACTACATGTCAATGAACAAGAATTTGTAGACATCGGGGGTTTAACTTCTCTGGAATCTCTTTCTTTTGATACCTTGCATGGATTGGTAGGACCGGAGTTTTGGATTAACTTGCGGTCCTTGACAAATTTAAAATTTTTGAGCTTTCAAGCTACATTATCGGACTCTTATTTATCGGGATTGGAGATTCCATTGGGAGTGCTATCAAGTCTTCAACAATTGAGAGTGTTTAGACTTGGTAAATTCTTCATGAGCCCATTAGAAGAGGGAAGAATTTTAGAAGAGCTGGAGTGCCTACCAAATATTGAGGAATTATGGATAACTACCCAGAGTAGAGATAGCCTCAACAAATTATTGGAGTCAACCAAATTGCAAAGTTGCTTATACAACCTTTCTTCTAATTGTGTCAACGACCCGAATGAGAAGCCTTTATTATCATTAGGGTCCGTGTCAAGATTAAAGAAGCTGCAACACATTCATCTAACAGGGTTGAATATTAGAAGCGATCAATATCCTTTTATGGTTGAAACATGTTGGCTAGCCAAGCTCCAAATGGTGGAAATTTATTGGTGTTAAGTAACTCATGTGACATGGCTCAAGTATGCTCCACTCCTTCAACGGCTTGAGATTTGTAGATGTGAATCAATGGAAGAAGTGATAAAAGAGGAAGAAGCAATAAAGGATGAGAATGTGGATTCTTCTCTTGTATTCTCTTCTCTTGTCGAGCTGATTTTGCAAGACTTACCAATACTTAAGAGCATTCACAGGGCACCCTTACTTTTTCCTTCCCTCAAATCTGTTGTCATAGATAATTGTCTTGGGCTGGAAAAGTTACCATTTGATTTTAACTTAGCCAAACGTAAGTTGACACTTATCCAAGGACAACAAAATTGGTGGGATAGTTTGAAATGGGATGACCCCACGGCCAAGCACAAATTTCAATCAAAGTTCAAAAGTTATGACGACTACTCGAATATTGTAAGAGGTAAATACGTTATTTTAATATATATAATTTAATTTAATCTTTTTTACTTTCATATATAATTATTAGTGATTTTAACTAATTACCTACATATCTGTGATATCATTGCAGTCTGCAGATCAACTTACTTTCCCGTTCCTGCGTCTTGATGGATTTGGTGTGCCTGAACTTTAATTTTAGACTCTGAAATAAAACAAGTCATGTATTGTGTGATTTATGTAACACTAATTAAACATGTATTCCCTACTTCCTAATTAATAATTCTATGTGTGCTTTGTGCTATATCTTTAATCTTTATTTTTATTTTAATTAGTTTGGATTTTTTCATTCCAATTAGCATAGTTTGATTAATTATTTCACCATTTGCTTTGAAAAATTATAGAAAAATACAGTAGAGAAACCTTTTTTTATTTTCTATATTTTACAGTTCCATGAGACCTTTTTCTCATTCTTTCAATATCTATCTTTCCTTGTATTTATTCATACTCCTTCTAATTTTGTTTGGGTAAAGCACGCGTTCGGTTTTCTCCTCACTACTCGTCAACCACGGACGGCATTTTCACTCAGCGATTCTGTTCATGGCAACCCCACTCGTTCCCCTCTCCTTTCATGTCTTCCTATCAATACCCCAAAAAAAATCTGAACAAGCAATGTTGTGGCTAATACTTCCTAATTAAGTCCACAAAAAGAGAGAATATGGAAATGGATATGCGATCTGAGATAGAAATTGGCACAGAAAATATGAGTGTATGTTCATGATAGGGTAAAACTTTATAGCCTATGTTACGGGCCGTATCAAGTTTTTAAAGTATTGTTCTCATGGGGACTTAGTACTCAAACTTCAGTTAAGCATTAATTTTATACTTTTCGTTTAAGTTGAACAACCCAAAATGAATTTAATTAAATAAAAAGAAATGAAAATTAAAATAAACAAACCACTACAATAATCAAATGAGCAACTCATAATCACTAATTCCTTATTAGCTTCATAAACCTTCATTTCATTAATTTAATTAGCTTTAATATCAATTTTGTTTATCTCGAGTATAAATAGCTATAAGAGCCTGTCAGTCCACTTATAATCCTCTCTTAAGAATAAATTGTTATATCTAACATAATTACTTAAGAGGCAACAAAACTCGAACACATTCTTTTAACAATTATATGGGCCATTAGGTATATGTCTATCTTAATTACAAATTCGTAAGCTGATAATATATTACTTAATCTCAAAGCCTACTTAAAATTCCCTTCGTCAAGGTAAATACTAATGCTCAAATTCATATTTAATGATGGTTATTTGATAAAGCTAAACAAGATTAAGTAATTAAAATTAACAATAATTATAACTAAATAATGAAAACAAAGTCAAAGTCTAATCCACCAATAAAATTGATAGCCCCTCTAGGTTGGAAGGAAAAATTAGCTACACATATGTCTATAATAAAATCAAATCAGATTCATATAGAAAGGGAAGAGAATTAAAACCAAGACGGAAAAATCACTTTGCCTCCTGTTTGTCCGTCGACTTCCCGTGCTAAAGAGATTCCCAGAACGGTGAACCACAATCTCCGATTAGCCAACTCTGCTTCTTTTCTTCAATGCTCCAACTCGTGGCTATGTGTTTGTGATGGTGAGGGAGAGAGATGAAGTTCAACGACGAAGATGGTGAGGCATGGTCGAGGAGACGACAATGAAGCTGATTTGTGAAGGTGATGGTTGGATCTCTAGCTCAGATTTATGGCTTTGCTTGCTGGTTTCGATTTGAAAGTGTAACACCCCAAATTCCATACCACTTACTGTGCTCGGTGACACGTAGTTTTAGGCAAATCAACAGAGTTTGAGGTGCTACAGGTCAGAGTAATGCGGAACAGAGACATGCTCTAACGTTTGGATAATGAGTAACTGATATAAAATGCCCAGACATAAGCTGGTAAATTAAATATTTCCCGAAGGAATATTCATGCGATACCATTATAGACTCAAATACAGGTCTATATAAACCTATGGCTTGGAACCCAACTTAGTCAATCAAACCCATTGGCCAAGCTAGGTAAAGTCTAGTGGAAGTCTCTCCGTCTTTCACGACGACTTATGACTAAACCACATAGACCAACATTTTCTTACTTTAAGCACCAAATGGTTTGAAACAACTCTATCGGATTCATGCCAGAAACTAGTCCCTATTGACCTTCTTATGGCATTTGTCTTGACCGGTGTGCTCTGATTGGTGTCTCTTCACTTGCTCCATCCATGTCGTCTTCCCAAGTCCAGGTTTCCCTCCTGAACTTAGTCAAGGTTGAGATTCAATACCCATTGAATCTCAGGTAACAGTTAACCTCATGCTCAAGTATAAACAATATATGTATGACAGATATTCATTACATTTCAGCATCAACCATACATAGCACACAACAGATGTAAGGTTACAACAATATATAGCACACATCAGATGTAATGTTATCAACACAATAATACATAGCACACACCACATGTAATGTCAACAACGTTTGCACTAACCAGTGCCACGACAGTTCCTCGTGTCCTCAGCGCTAGGAAAACAACCCTACGGCGTTATCAAGACTAGAACCCGCACAAACCTGAATGTATATAAACATGTGACTAAGGCTCATAAACTTAGTCACGATGCATGACCCAAGACCTAGTCTTGTCCATCACTTCATGAATCATTCCATCACATATAAGCATACAAGACACATCAGAGTTAAAGTTACCGTACGCGTCCGTACTTTTCACCGCGTAGTTACCAACATGTCTGGCCTTTGAATCCAACTCCGGACTTCCCGGATATCCTATACATTATTGTCGGATTATTATATGATATTGTGATAAATATCATATTGCTTAGAATTATATCCTAAAGTTTTAATTTACCTTTCTACCCTCGGTGGATTAATTATTCCATTTTTACTCTTACATTTTCTTTAAAACGAAATATTAAATTTTCTGGGCAGATTTTTCAGAAATTTTGAAAAATCATAATTAATTCTACAGAAATCATTTTTGAGTGCTTCAAAATTTATCATGACCCTTGACATGTCTATTTTAAAGGAAAAATATTCTCAGAATATAGAACATCAAGAATCATTCCCAGTTTAATATTTTCTCACCGCTGTTCAGACTTAAATCCAGTAAACAAGGCTTATCTTCAAAAATTCATATCTCCTTGTCCAGAGATCAAAACGTTACAAATTTTATATATTTAGAAAGCCCTACATGTCTAATTCATTCCTGTAAAATTTATGATTTTATGACTTCATTTGATACATAAAATAATAGCTTCAATGTTCACTGCCACAACAGGATTTAAAACAAAAAATTCTACAATTTTCACAATATTGTTCCATTAATTCCAAAAATTATTTTCCAACATGTTTTTACCTCATTAGGCATTTTTCAATGCAAGGAGGCCTAAAAACAAGTAAAGGAATTTTCCTAACAATTTCCTAGATTAAACTACTATTTTATCAAGAACTAAAAGCTAAAACTTAAGAACTCACATTTGATGCTTTTGGGAATTTCTCCAATTTCCTTCTCTCCTCTTGATTTTCGTTCAGCATTCCTCTCTCAAGGATCAGCTGAGCTTGTTGTGGTGTGAAGGAAATGGAGAAGAGACCCTTGCTATTTATAGGCACAACTCAAGGGTTAAAAGGGTAATTAACAAGGTTATCTAACTTAGCTTCTTTCCTCCTCACCATTAGATCTAAGTGAACTTTATGAAATCCAATCTTCTCCTTTAATTTGGGCTGTCGACATGCTCCTCCATTTATCCATTTAATATGTTGTTTTGTGATGTCATCCAATTCTCACTTCTTTCCTAAGCTAGTTGCATTTTTTGACTTTTCAAATATGATTAATAAAGCTTAATTAACATCTTAATTAAGTGCTTTTATATTCCTCCACATGGAATGGACGTTTTTTTATGACTTTTGGGGCTGATTAAGAAGCTTAATTAACTCCCTAATCAAGTGCTTAAATGTCCCTTGATTATAAGTGTCATTGCCTAATTGGTTTGCTACTTAATCAAGGTCATTAGTGCTTTATTATCCAAGCTTTAATTCTTCATTTTTGGCCCTTAATTTCTGAAAAGTAACAGCCCCCTTTTGCGTTTAATTTGTCTTTTATTGCCCTCCAATAATCTTAATTAACACAAGCTAATTTGCCTATTAATATTTGTTAATTGACACTTAATTTAATTAAGTGTTTTTATAACTTTTCTGTAATACCCTAAAATCTGACTTAGGGAAAATATCATAAATTAGTAAAATATGCCTATTGAAAATAGGTGAATATGAGGTCTCAAATATTGGAGGGGATTTTCTAGGACAATATCTGTTGAAATTAGAGGAATTAAAGTGCTAAAATGAGCTAAGAGCCATAAAATATTATGATAAATTCTAAAGGGCAGTAAAATAATTATTAAAAATTAGAAAGAATATTGTCCTTAATTTAGACAATTTATTAAATTATTTCCTTTGGAAATAAAAAAGAGAAAAATTAAAAAGTATTCGGGGAACTATAATTGACCCCGTGATTTTTAATATTTTATGTAGAGCATAAAATACCAATGTAAGTAAAATAGTTGTGAGATAATGATTAATCCTAATTAAGAAAATTGTCAAAAATTAGTAGGTAATTAAATAAGTAATTATTGGCCAATTGTTTAGGAAATTAATAAGGAGAAGTATGTAAATACTTAAAGGTTTAATTAGCAAGTGGATTAATTATTGATTGGGATAATTAAAGCATATAAGTATGAATTAATCAAGGTTGAAAAGTCAAAACTTAGCCAAGAAGTAGCCTTGAATTTTCAAAAAAAATAGAAAAGAAAAGGAAGGAAAATGTTGTAATGTGAACATGGAAGTGGTTTAAGAATATTCTAAGGAAAAAGGAATATTCTGTTAGAAAGCAAATAGGATAAATGACCACCGATAGAAATTAAATCCTATCTAGGAAACCATGAACTAAGTTTCTAGAGTCAAGGCATATTATAAACCAGTGAATTTTTTATCTCGGAGTGGGCTGTCTCCGAAATCATTTCCGAAACCGGCGGAATGCTTAAGAGATAAGACGAAATAGATATTCTATGGAATAAGGGCAGATAGTCTAAATGAAATTAAATCCTAACTCAAAATCCTTGAATTAGGGTTCAATCAACTGGACATATTAGGAATCAGTGGATTTTTGTCCAGAAGTTGACATTACCCGAAGCGATTTCTGTAACCGAAGACGGTTATCCGAAAATGTTCGGTAGGCAACGAAATGTCCTGAATGGGATCAAAAATTTAGTTGACCCAGACATTTTTAAAGAGGAAGATTAGACCTTCAGGGCTATGTTGCCGGATTTTTGAGATTCTTCAAGATTGCGCGATTAGAACACCGAACAGGGAACTTTATCGGATGAAACCCCATAAAGTAAGGGATGACATCACTTGCATGAAGTCATCTTTTGAAGAATGACATAGGGGGGACGAAGTTGTGATGAAAATGGAGGAGAAAAACTTACTTGCTAAGTTTTCTAATTCTATGGTCAAGAATCAAGAAAGGCAAAATTGTTATACTGAATGGGTCCTGGAATTTTTCTATAAATAGCCCTTCATTCTTCATTCATTCTCCACCAATTCACCAAGCCTTTTAGAGAGAAGTTAGAGAAAGAAGCTCTGGAGAAGGAGTAGCGAAGTGCCGGGTAAGTTCTTCGGTTCTAGTCTTTAGTTCGGTAGTTCTTGAAGTTCTTAGTGTAGATGTTGTTTTGATCTTTAATCTTTCAAGTTAGTTTAGATATCATGTTTTAAGGTTAAATATGATATATATTTCGAAAATTATGTTGGAGTAGGAGTTATGTTGAAATTCTGGAAGATTAGAGTCAAAGTAACGAAGTGCTGGCGAAATTCCGCCGATTAGGGGGTCAGGGGTAAAATGGTCATTTATGACTAAAATGTTCGTCATAATGAATGATTACTAATAAATGCGATATTGTCCTTATAGGATATCTCTGATTACGTTCTGACCTACTGTCGTACCGTATTCCGACAGAAGTACCGTTTTCCGTCAACGAAGGTACGTTCGCGTACTGTAACACTAACTCTGATGTTTATGTTATGCATATATGTGGTATGTGATTTGTATGTGTAGAGATATAGAGGTTAGAATATGTGTCTGTATGCTGGGGGCAATATGTCTGTATGCTGGGGGCAATATGTCTGCATGCTGGGGGCAATACATATGCATTGGTTGTGATAGAGCGATTGTATGTGCTGTTGATATTGTGGATGTCTGTTATCTGTATATGTATATATAAACATGAGGTTAACCGTTACCTGGGGTCCGTATGCATTGGACCTCAGCCCTTAACATAGCTTCAGGGTCGGGAGGACCAAGGACCGAGGATAGAGGCAAGCAGTCCGCATAGAAGACCCGGCTGGAGACTTCCTTTTGTTGTTGTACATCACTTTTGAAATACTCGGTTACTATACCGCTGTTGTAATTAGCCAGACTTACGGCATTTTGAATGTATGATCGCTTACTCAAATTGCTCCGGTGCTCTACTCTGATGAAAAAAATACTGCGTTTAAAAATGGGATGTTACATTTTCTATGGCTCTTTTACTCTTAAAATAGCCATTATTTTATGTAACTCTATGTCACATATGTCAACCAATTTAATATGGTAACATATTCCTAAAATACAGGATCTTCGGTAAATCGAAAATCTGAGTATTGCAAAAACTCGAGCTCTGTTCATAGTGGTGGAGAAGAGTTACAACTCCATCGCCGGCGACAATGGTGATGAAGGCGTGAGTCACTGGCGACGGAGAAGGTAGTGCTTGGTGATGACGTTCAAGGTGAAGGTCCTTCTCGTTTCACGGCGCTTTAGGCTCATCTCTCAGCTCTCTCTTTCCTTGCGTCTGTTTTTTTTTTCTCCCCCCCAATCTGTGCCTTATCCCTTTTTTAGATTTAGGTTTCCACCTGTTTTTTCAATTTGTGGGCCCCATTCCTATTCAATTCAAACCGTCCCAATATCCGTCCAGTGGCTGGGTTGCAGATATCAAATAAACATTACTATAATAATAATAGTAATTATATTTATAACAATAACAACTTTTTTTTTTTAACTTAATTAAAAATTTATATCTTCTAAGTTGAAATCCCTAAATGATGCACCGAGATTGATATTTCTTAAAATCTTAAGATAATCTCCTTAATTTTGTATTGATGACTTCCCAAATAAATCAAAATATAGCTCAAATCTATTAAAATTAGAAAGTCATCGGTCCTTTTTTACTAATATATGCTTTAAAGGATAACTTGTGAGATCGTTGACACCAAAATTAGTTAGATATATAATGAACTTATTATCCAAATTCAAAAGTATCAATATAACTACGAACATCCTTAACAGAGAAGATGAGTGCAAAAACTGTATAATGAGAGGTATAACGTTGCCTATGAATTGGGAGACTGATGGATGATGAAGCCGGGAGAAGATGAAGTTAGAACTTCAAGTTGCTAAGTGTACTGGTTGAGTTGAGCTAACTTAACAGTCACAATTACTGTTGGGATCCGTACATGCAGCGGAAGGAATCTCATCCATTTAAAATTTTACGAATCCTAAAGAGGGGATCTATCAACAACGTTTAAATCAAGGTTCGTTAGAGAAACCGTACCTATACGAGCTTGTATGCGTCCTTTCTCGAACACGTGGGCTAACACCTTCTTGCTCGATCAATCTCTAGGAGCCGACTCTACGAATCCACTCCCTCTACCGGTATCCACACCGAACAGCTCTCCAACACGTAAGGCAGCGTGCTAGCCAACATGTAGGGCAGCGTGCTAGCGCCTTCTTACTTTGCGTCTCACGTTTTTCTATCTAGGATTTCTTTTGTGGCTTGTTCCTTATTCTAATACGACTAGATCAATATCTTTTATAGAGCTTCTAAAACCCTAATTGGGTAGTATTAAAATATTCAATATTAATCTCAATTAATATTGAATTCGAATTTTAGATTTAAATAGCATTAATTAAATTTGTCCAACAGATCTAATCTAATCTATTTATTTAATCCAAATTAAAAGCCTGCTGATTTGATTTATTTCTATAAATTAAATCTGAGATACCACATCTTTATTCGAAAATTAAATCTGAAATAGAATATCTCAATTTATTATAATTATTTAATTTATCAAATAAATTAAATACTATATAATAAAATTCTATAAATAATATCAATATTATTTTCGAATTTAATAATATATATATATATATATATCCATCCTAGATTAAATATAATATTCATTAAATCTTAGACATATATAAGATTCAATGAATCTAGACACTTTTACTCGTGTTAGGTTATTCTTGTGTGCGACCCTACAGACCCACATGAGATTGGCAGCAGGCCAGTATTGTATTAGCCCACAAGTCGCAAGCGGCCTCTAGCAAGACATTGTGACTATCCAATTCATATGGGGATCGATGATACGATACAAGCTATCGTACAACCATGTCACGTCCCTTTTGTCACGCGATAATTTGGTCAAGGATGAGGCATGGATAATGTCAACTTCCTATTCTTGACCATTACTTTCTCGATTCTTGAGTAGTCTAACAATTGAAATGAAAACTCTTTTCCAACGTAGTATGGCCATACATTTCTTAGACTCGCTCATCGAGGGGCCCAGTATTATCTCTCTACAAATGTGAGGGACAAATTTCATCTTGACCATTCATATTCCTCTGCATGAAAATCACTGATCCCATCAAAGCCTTTATCATCACTCGGTCAAAGGTGACTTTTGACTAGGTCAAAGATCAGCGACTCTCATGTAGGAATACATGATGATTTCAGGTCAAAAGGCGTTGTGACGCGGTTATACATGAGATAAGCTTATAACTAAATCCATGCAGCTTTCTCATAGTGGATCGATCCAGCACCTTGTACTCTTACAAGTGCCTATGACTTTGATTCGTATCTCCATACTCATCAAAGTCATACCAGCCTTATTTCATCTTTGCTCCCACATAGATGACCGACCAGGGACATTTAGGATAATCTATAAGATACATCCAAGGATACAGTTATCACTATAAACATGCAAATAATATGATAACAAAACGGAGAAATACTTTAAATAACATAAACGTTTAAAGTACAATGACTTGCCCCTAGGGTATAATTTCCAACAATTACTACTTAGTCATACAAAAAGAAAAGGGCATAAGGTGGTGCTTCGATGAGGGTGGCATTTTCCTATTTTCTTAAAATATTTGAGGGGTCTTTGTAAAAACATTAATATTTTAAAATCTCTATTTGGTCATGAGTTGATTTTGCGTATTGATGAAACCTTTTTCAAATTTCAGAATTCATATGATACTTTTAAAAGATTTTCTCTATAATTAATGTGGCAAGCAGTGCCACGCTTTAGACAAAGGTACACTGAAAATGTTATTCATAGCATAATCTCATAATTGAGACAAAACTATACATTGCCATATTATCCACACCAAAAACTATATATTGCCAAAGAATACCTCAAAATATAAGTTCCAATGCCTTAAGAAGTATCTTCACAGCTTCCTTTATCCAGGGGATCATTCTATTCTTTCTTAAAACAAGCTCATGAAAAGGCAAATCTAAAATTAATTCCAAATAGAGCGAGTGCAAGGGCCATCACGTGTACTTATTCATATTGGCACATCCCTTGAAATTTTTGTATCTAATTAATATTTCATTCAACTCATTGAGGCTACTCGTGTGTTAAAATGGAACTACATAATTTAACTTGCAAGCTGACTATTTGTCTGCATAAATTTATACTGGGAGAATGACATATTGGTCCCAACTAAGGAAAATAATCTATTGACAAGTCTCATAAATTGTTAATGGTAACTGATTCATTTGTTAATCTCCATATTCACTTGTCAATGTGAACTTTTCTTATATTATTTCCCTTAGTTAGGACCTAAAGTCTTTCTCTCATTTATATTTTCCTCGTATAATCATAACGTTAATTCTACTAAGTACGTAGTCAAACATTAGATATGTTTGAATTTTATCGAGTTGAAGACATGGAATTTTTAAATACGTTGGAATTTTTAAAGTGTCTTATTTTAATTTTGTTTTTGGGTATATATGTTTAATGAGTAGGGTTCTTACATTTAAACTAGATCCTAGATTAATAATGAACTGTAGATAGTCTTGAATTAAAAATGGCTTATGAACATTGTAATTTGTTAAAGCTTTTTCGTACGCAGAAATATTCCCCCATCGAAAATTATTATTTGAAGCACGGTGGGACATTAAATTAAGTATTATAATGTGTTTGGGAACTCTTAAAAAATCAATTGTCAATATAAGCCTTGGTTTTGGCAATTCCCACATCCAAATTCGCATGTTGATCAAATCAATGGATTAAGTGTAAAAATATATATGTGGTTTTCTCAAAAGTACACTTAACACCAAGTGTTTTTCTTGAATGCAAAAGTGACTATGATTACAAGAGTAGAGTAAAAGTGTTTTTCTTGATTTCTTTTGTATTTTTAAGGCATACATGGACGATGACTCAACTAAATTTTATTCCAGTTGGCAGTACAAAACTAGAGAAAGTTACCGAAAATGGCATAGATATTTTGAAAACAGTTTTAGCCTTTTTCTCTTCAATTCCCCTTCTCTCTCTCAATCCCAATCTTACCCATTGGGCCGCTCATCTCCGCCTCCTCCTCGTCGTTGCCGCTTTTCTGTAATTTTCAAAACTATATGGACCTTTTTCTATAATTTTCTCTAGTTCTCCACTGTTAGTTGGGATGAAATTTAGCTGAGTCATTATCATCTATGTCAGCCTTAAAAATATAAAAAATTCAAACTAACAGTCAATAAGTATTTTTGCTCAACTTTTATAACCACATAGTTACTTTTACAAAAAAAAAAAAAAAAACAATTGATATTAAGTACACTTTTGAGAAAACCACATGTATATTTTTGTACCTTAACACTTAAATAAACTGTGTTCCTCAACTAAACACCCATGTAAATGGATTGAGCCCATATGAGTTGTTAAACCACATTAAGTCTTGACCATTTCAATACTAGCGTGATTAAAATAGTCAGGGTTTATAACTTATAATTTGTAATAGCTAATTAAAAACATGATTCCTAATAAACTCGTTGATTGATATAAAGATCAAAAGACGAAAGTAGCAAATTAAAACAAAGTAAAGAATTAAACTGTAGCTAAAAGAAGAAGTCGTAGCAAAGGAAGGAAGATATCACAACTTTTCGTATCCTCCATTTTTTAACTGCCAAAAGAAAAATTAAAGTTGAAGCAAGAACAATATCCTCCATTTTAACTGCCGCTTCTAGCTACACCTCCCTCGGGCTGGTTGACGCTGAAAATCCTTTAGTCAGGGAAATCAGCAATCACTCTGTTTAAACCCTAAATTGGTAATTATCGGTGATCTAACAAAGCAGTCATGGCAGGTGCTGGCCCAAAAAAAATGTAGTTATGGATTTTCTGCGTATCTGAGTAAGTAATGATGATGCATAAAGATGTGTAAATAGGGATAAATCAAGGGTTTAAGGTTTAGAATTTTGGATTGAGAGGTGGTGAAAGGGAATATAGGAGGTTTGACTAGGGATAAATTGAGGTTTGACTAGGGATAATGTAACATCCCGTTTTCACAAGCAGTATAATTTTTTTTTCATCAAACATCATTTGTAAACATCATAATAGAGCACCGGAGCGTAAGAGTAACTGATATATATTAAAATACCCATGGTTGCATGTCTTGCTGTTTAAACAGCGGTACAAAAGTGTTTCAGAAGCAATGACAGAAAGAAGTCTTCAGCCGGATCTTCTATGCGGCCCAGAGTACAGATAGTAGTACAGTTAGAGTACAGACAATAGTACAGTCAGAGTACAGACAGTAGTACAATCAGAGTACAAGCATGACAGACAATAGGCATGACAGACGATAGTACAGTCAGAGTACAGGCATGACAGACGATAGTACAGTCAGAGTACAGGCATGACAGACAATAGTACAGTCAGAGTACAGACAATATACATATATGCATACAATAAACATCAGAGTTAGTGTTACAGTACGCGAACGTACCTTCGTTGACGGAATTTTGGTACGGCGGTTGGTCAGAACGTAATCAGAACATAATCAGGGATATCCTATCAATATAACAACGTATTTGTTAAGGATCTATCATTACCACGGACATTTTTAGTCATAATGACCATTTTACCCCGACCCCTTAATCGGCGGAATTTCGCCAGCACTTCGTTACTTTGACTCTAATCTTCCAAAATTTCAACATAACTCCTCTTCCAACATAATTTTCGAAACATAAATCATATTAATTAATGATTCACATCATAACAGGCATTTTAGGTAAAAATTACCATTTTGCCCCTGATGCCCCTAATCGGCGGAATTTGCCAGAGCTTCGCTATTTTAACTCTAATCTTCCAAAATTTTGCCAGAACTTCGACCCCACCATGATTTCCGAAATAATGACTAAAATACCCCTATCATATGATATCTAATCATACTTGGAAGATTAAAGACTAATATAGCATTTCTACTCTAACTACCGAAAAACTACGGAAGCTTAAGACTAAGTACCGAAAAACTTACTCAGAGCTTCGCTGCAGAATTCCCCGGACTCCTTCCTCCTCCAGAGCTCCTCTCTCTAACTTCTCTCTAGGATTTCTAAGAGTGGTTTTTGGTGTGAAAATGATGAAGAGAAGGGCAAGCTATTTATAGAGATTTCGAGGGGCAAATTTGCACTTTTCCTCCTTTAATCTCAACCGTCGGATCTAGGGTTTTGAAGTGGCAATATCTCCCTCCTCCACCTTGCATGCTGACCTGCCCCCCTCTTAGGTGGCATCCATTGGCCAATCAGAAGGTGACATTTGTCCTGCTTCCAGAAGCTTTTGCCGGTAGAATCTCCGATCGGTGTCCGAATCGCGTAATCGTGGGAAATCTTAGAAATCTGGAACCACAACTTTGAAGACCTTCTCTTTCTCTTCAAAAGTATCTAGGTTAACTTAATTTTTGATTCCATTCAAGGCATTTCGTACTCAGCCGAAGATTCTCGAAAAACGTGCCGGTTGCGGAATCAACTTCCGAAATCATCAACCTCTGGACAAAAATCCACTGATTCCAAATATGTCCAGGAAATTCTCAACTCATTCCCAGATGTTGAGTTATGATTTATTTTCTTCAAATTCTAAATCTGTGACTATCTGCCTTTTTCACAAATTACCCTATTTCGTCTTATTATCAAAATGCTCCACCGATCTCGTGGTTCTCTAGATAGGATCCAATTCCTATCGGTGTTTATTTACTTTTTACTTTTTACTTTTTACTTTAATTAATTTTTTTAAATCAAGTGTTTATATCTAACACTCCACCATTTTCTTTTCTATTTTTTTTTTCTTTTTCTTCTCAAAGATGTCGGCACACACATATATTAATATATATATATATATATATATATATATATATATATATATATATATATATATATATATATATATATATATTATTTAATTAATTATTATATAATTTAATAATTAATTTTCCATAATTTTTTTACAAAATTGTCCTATTGGCCCATACTTGTATTTAGGATTAAAATTACCTAACCTCACCAATTTTTCTCCATATTTTCCAATTAATTAGCAAATATATTTATGCTAATTTTTAGCCCTCATCCCTTAATAATAGGGTTTTACATAATTATCTTCGAATTTTCCTTTGTTCATACTTAAGTGATTTGCCAATAATTACTTAATTAATTCCTTAATACTTGATGCTAATTTTCTTAATTAGAAAGACTCATTACTTCACAACTTTTGCATTGACATTAGTATTTTATGTCCCATGCACTATATCATAATTCACGGGGGCATTTTTGTCATTACAATACTTTTTGTTTATTCCCCCTTTATTTTTCCATGGTAATAATTTAATAAATTACCTAAATTAGGGACAGTATTATCCCCTATTTCAAATAAATATTTACTTGCCTTTTTAATAACTTTCACAGGGTATTTTATAACCCATAAATGCCTTTAGGGACCTATTTGTAAAGTTTCAAACGTTTTAGGGACCTAATTGCAAATTATTCTTTTTCAAGAGAAACTATCCCAAAAATAAGATAAATTCTCCACAAGGTTTTTGAGATCATATATTCACCTATTTCCTATAGGTATTATTTACTCAATATGATACTTATCATAAGTGAGATTTTCAGGGTATTACAGATAAATTAGAAATTAGAAATTTGATATTTAGTCTTTTTAATTAATTATAATTTTTGAGATCCTCACTTATTATTATTATTTCCTTCAATTCTTCTAGTCTAATTTTCCCATAATAAAGTTTGCAAATTGATTTATTTCATAATTAATCCTTCAAACAAGGTTTTGGGTTTAGGTAAGAGCATATAAGAACATAAATTGACAAGCCCGTTTGGGTTAGTGTTGAGAGAAGTAACTTATTTTCTATCTGACTTTTACAAAAGTCAAATAGAATAAAAATTAGATTATAAATGTAATTAATGTTTGGATTGACGATGATAGAAGTAGATTTTTTCAAACTAAAAAGAGTGTTTAGATTATTATTTGAAAAGTCATTTGAGATAGAAAATGACATAAATCTTATTGAATACTACACATCCATATTAGTTGTATATATTGCGACAATTGAATATAAAAATTTAAATTTAAAAAACATTTGCGTTGAAGATAATCTAGGAATATTAATTTGTTGAGGATGCTACATCAAGTAAATCATTATTACCTTCATCACCCATATTTAGTTCATCTTCTTGATTATTATCACCACAAATTAATTCTAATACACAATTACCCACAAAGTGTGTTTTGTTTTCACAGAGTTTAATATTTAGAGTAAAATACAAGTCAAACTAACGGTCAATAAGTATTTTTACTCAACTTTTTTAACTACATAGTCACTTTTGCATAAAAAAAAAAACACTTGATGTTAAGTGCACTTTTAAAAAAACTACAAGTATATTTTTGCACCTTAACACTTAAATCAACCGTGTTCCTCAACTAAACACCCATGTAAATGGATTGAGCCCATATGAGTTGTTAAGCCACATTAAGTCTTGACCATTTCAATACTAGCGTGATTAAAATAGTCAGGGTTTATAACTTATAATTTGTAATAGCTAATTAAAAATATGATTCCTAATAAACTCGTTGATTGATGTAAGGATCAAAAGACGAAAGTAGCAAATTAAAACAAAGTAAAGTATTAAACTGTAGCTAAAAGAAGAAGTCGTAGCAAAAGAAGGAAGATATCACAACTTTTCGTTTTTATAACAAACGAAAGGAATTGTTGTTTCAGTGTATGTAAGATGATGACGATACCCAACTTGTTCACTAACATCAGAATTATAGGGAAAAAAACTAGAAAGGAAAAGCAGATAAATTAAAAGTCAAAGCCCAACCAAAAGAAAATTTTAAGTTGAAGCAAGAACAATATCCTCCTTTTTTTTCCCTAAACGAAGATCATCCAAAAACACTGATTCCAGTAATTTGCAACTTTGATTAACTTTTTTTTACTTTTTCTAATTTCTCTTTTGTTTATTTCTTCCATTTCTCGGTTTTATAACCTTCATTCTTTTATATCTTCTGCTTTTGATTCTATTGCTTCAAAGATCTTCAATATATATTATCTTCCCAGATTCACGCTCATAAATAATTAATGATGATACCTAACTTGTTCAATAATATCAGAATTATATACAAAAAAATACAAAGCAAAAGTAGGTAAATTAATAATCAATATGCCTAACCAAAAGAAAAATAAAAGTTGAAGCAACAACAACATACCTGAATTCTTTTCAAAATAAAAGATCATCCATCATTTTTAAAAATCCTATAAATTGTGTCAACCGCGTAGCTAGCCAACTGATCATAAATGGCAATCTCTTGAAACTAAGTGCTAAGCTCTAAATTAAAGATTATGCAGTGGATATACTATATAGGATTATTTTTTCAGATAAAAAAATTGCTCTAATTTGTTCACTTCTTTGTGTGTACTTGGAGGAATGAAAGCTTAGCATTATTGTTTGGGAGATAATTAAGAGGCACATGGATCAAGTAGGGGGAATCATTTGGGACATTACCAAGAGTTTGTGTGTTTGTGCCAAGAATGAAGCTGATTATATTTATGACTTGGAAGAGAATTTGGAGTCATTTGGAAAATAAATGGGAAGATCTTCAAAGCATGAAAGAGTATTTGAAGACAAGAGTTGAAGAAGCTGAGAACACAGGAGGGATGCAAAGAGCACAAGAAATCGATAGGTGGATGAAAAAAGTTGACGACATTCAACAGGTACCGTGCATCCAAGCTTTGCTTTATTTTTAAAATTATTTCATAGCAATTTTTTTTTTCATAATGAGGATTCATCAATTAAAATGTCCTGAAAAAGTCAGAAAATATAGGATATGCATTAGAGAAGGGAACTAGAAAAATAATAGAAGGAAAATGATGTGAAAGACCGAGTTCTAGATGAAACTCTAGAATCCACTTGTATTCACGTAACAACATAAGGCTACAAGGACAATCTTACTTAAATATAAATGAAACGTGAGATACACGTACTCTATAACTTTTCTTCTAATGACAGTTCATCTTAATTTTCTTAACCAAATGCTATTGCTAAACCGAGTCATAATCGATTGCATAAAAAATCAAGTCATAATTAAATATCCAATTTATGAGGAACAGCCCGATGTTACGTTATATTTTCATTTTTAACTACTGCTTCTTCTTCTTCATCTTGTGCTTTCTGCTTTAGGTATTATGACTACACCTAAACTTTTCATTCTTAGGATTTGAATCTCTATTTAAAGTCCATGCCTATTTAGCTAAAACTTAGCTCAACCTAGCCTATTTTCAGTGATAAATGGATGTGAGAGAGATTTCTTTCTAAAGATATGACAGAAAGTAGAAGATATATGCTTGATCATGGTAAGTCTATTATTGAAAAGTTGAAACTTTCGTGATTACTAGAAACTGTTGAAGATGATCTTTTTATGAATCGTACAATTAAAATGCATGATATAATCCGTAACATGGCATTGCATGTAGCACATGATCAAGATAACATGGAACTTGTGCAGAGGATTTCAATAATGAATTATTGGGAATCACAAAAACTCTAAGATCCACCACACTAATTTTATTGAAAGAGGATTATGTCCATAGTGAACAATTTCTGGAAGGTTTTTAAATAAATGAAGAGATTGAAGGTCTAGAAACTAAAAGTCAGAGGAAAATGATCTCTTGACATTGGAGGCTTAGTTTCTCTTGAATATATTTCTTTGGATGTTCGAGTATTTGTACAAGAGTTTTTCAACAACTTACTGTAATTGACAAATTTAAATTTGTTAGCTCTCTTTCCCGCATATCCTTCCCATCACCTCAGACATGGTTGAGACATTTTCAAGACAGAGTTGGCTCATCAAGGTTACAACTGTTTATTTCTTTTTCTTTTTTCCCTCCTAAATCTGAATCAACACAAAACCCAAGTATCAGTGTTTCTTCTCATCGCCTTCCACGAAGCGCAGGTAATAATAATTATCAGTAATTAGTAATGAAAAAGATTACTTTGACCCACGTTTGCTGGTTTTTTCCCAAAAGAGTGAATAAGGAAGAGAGAAACAGAGAGATGATGAGGTGTCATATTGGGATCAGTGACGTGGATGATGAGGTGTTTGATTCATTTAACAATCAAACTTAACATTGGAAAAAACAGAGTAAAATTGCTACATTTTGTAAACTTTCAGGGCGATATTACACCTAAAAAAACTTTTAAATATCCACTGCTTCTCAGTAAAAACTTCAGGGCAAAAATAATCATTAACTTTATTTAAAGCATCAAATATATTCCTTTTTTTCCAACAAAAACATCAAATATATTCCATAATTTCACAACTTGCAATATTCAAAAAGAATCAATATACATACTAGTAGTTCACATAATTCCATCATTAAACACAACACAATAGGTCTCAGCACAATATCCTTAATTGAATAAGAAATATCATCCAATAATCTATAATCCATAAAAAAAAAAAACAAACAAACAAAAACAAGGCAACAAAAAGACTATTGAAATATGTGCATTCAAAAATATATGTATGTATTCTATTTTTTTTTTACATATATATATTATATTTTAAATAAAAATATATAAATTATCTGGGTTGGGTAGGGCTCAGATGGGCATTGCAGGCTTTGGACTAATCGGAAGGAAATATGTAATACCCGGATAATTATTTATCTTAAATATTATATTTGGGCAATTAATACCTATTTAAAATGGGAAAGTATATTTTCTCTAATTTCGGTAATTTATTAATTTATTTTCTTGGAATTTAAAGAAGCAAAAATCCAATATTATTTTGGGGACCATAAGTTGCCCTATGATTTTTAAAATAATGCATGGTGCATAAATTACCAATGTCAACACAATAGTTGTGAGAAAATAATTAATCCAATTTAATAAAATTGTCAACAATTAGTAGGTGATTAAATAAATAATTAATTGCTAATTGTTTAGGCATGAATAAAGGAAAATGTCCAAAGTTAACTATGTACAACCCCTAATTAAGGATTAATAACCAATGAAGGGTCAAGGTTAGCATGAAGATAATTGCTAATTAATTAGGCATGATTAAGAAAGTGTATAAGATTAATTACATAAAATCCCTAAAGCCTAATTGACCAACAAAGGATTACTAAGCATAGGATTAAGATACTAAACAATCTTATTAAACAACTTTGACAAGTCAAAACTAAATCAAAGGTTTGGATTGAAAGTAATAAATTTAATCCTAAGGCCATAATTTAGGATCCATGTGAAGAAGGATTAACCAATGGGATAATTACCTATTAGATATATTAAAGCATAAATTAATTAAATAAAATCAAAGTTGAAAAGTCAAAATTGGGGGGGGGGGAGCCGAAATATTGTGTGTGTGTGAGTGTGAATGTGTATGTCAAGTGGAAGTAAAGAGAAAAAGAGAAAAGAAGATATTTTGGTGAAAAACAAATAGGATAAATGAGAACCGATAGAAATTAAATCGTATCTTGAAATATGTGAACTAAGTATCTAACATCAGGACTTATTATAAACAAGTGAATTTTTAGCCCGAAGTAGGTTATCTCCGAAGTCATTTCCGTAACTGTCGGGGTTAATCCTAAAATGACTAAAAGGCTAGTAAAGACCCCTAATTGGACCATAATCTTTGTTAATCCAAATACTTCTCAAGAGATTACATAAACTTCAAAGATTACCTCAAAAAGTATTTGAGATTTATAAGCATATTTGATTAGAAACACTGAGCAGGGGAATTAACCGGTTGATGACTTCCTATTTTTAATAGATTTGAGACATATTTTGCTATATTTAGGAAGTCATCAATACTAAATTGAAGAGATTTTATTGAAATTTTAAGAGATATCAATCTGGATGCATTATTTGTGGGGTTTCAATTTCAAATAAAATTTTTTGAGTTTAAGAAATAAATAATAGTAAGGAGAAGTTTTAAATAAATTTGATTTCATTATTATGATTATTATTATTATTACTATATAATATATAATTTGCTTTTCCTTCTAGATATCAAAGCAGCGTTTTGGGCCTAGGAATTGAATCAATTTGAATCTAAAAGCTAAAGGTGGGGCCCACGGACTTATTTGTTTTGAAGACCTAAATGAATGAAAAGGCTAAAAGAAAGGACCAGGACGGCACGAGACTTGTAGATTGGAATTGATAATGTTGGGGGCCCACGGGAATTAAAAGCAATTGCAAGACCTAAAAGAAAAGTGCCGCTGGAAATACTTGGGGTAATAAAAACGAAACAGAAAAAAAAGAAGAGAACAGAGCGTCATTTCTGGGAGAGAGCGAAGAAACAGGGAGCACGACTTGGAGAGGATTTCGCTGGAATTGGGAACGCACAGCAGCCGGAGTTTTGGGAGCGAGAGACGCACAGACTGGACAAAGAAGAGAAGAGGGGAGACGGACTGGAGGTGAAGTTTGGGGAACTATTCATCATCTTCAACCTTGAGAGCATTAGCAAAGAACGCAGTGTTGGTTCTGATTCTTGTTCTTGTTCTTGGTTTTGTATCTTATTTGACTCTGATTCTAGTTTCTTGTTCATTTTCCAGTATGCTATTTACTCTGAATTTTTCTGTGCTGTTCTGGATTTTTGTTAAAGCCATGCTTGGCTAATTTCTCTTTCATTCTAGGGTTCTTTTGACCTTTTGTATGGATTAATACTTGAATATTCCTCTCTTGTGGTAGATTAATATATGTATGTGTTGATTTTAACCTTGGCTTAATGCTTCTAAATGATTGGCCTCCATTTAGATGATTTATTCACTTAGGTTTTGACTTGAGAGAGCTAATCTAGGTGTAGAACTTGATTGAAATCATGCTTGTCTTGAAGTTTACTTGATAAATGGATGGTTTGTTGGTAAAATAGAGATATATTTACTAACCTTGCATTGTCACATTAGGGTTGTTGCTTAAATATTGATTCTCATTAATTGTAGCAAGAGATTGTGCACTTTACTGATAAGAGAAACTTGATTTTGACTTGAGAGAGCGGGTCAAGTGTTTTAGAACCTTAGACTAACACATATATGTATTGAAATGCTACTAGAGAGGAAATTAACCAAGTTTTATTAAATGCAAAAAGGGGAAAAAGAGCCCTAGGCTCAATTATCCTTGAAGTTAAAGAATCAATTGCATTTATCAATTTTATGTTTTAGAAATAGTCTATAAAAATTCTCATTCCAAATCAAAACTTTGTTTTAGCTCAACTTGATGAAATTCACTAAGCCTCTTGCTTGACCAATTTGTTAAACAAATCCTCGTGGGAACGATACTTTATTTATCACTTTATTACTTGCGAATCTCGTACACTTGCGAGGCGAACAAGTTTTTGGCGCCGTTGCCGGGGATTTGTGCAAACAAATCCTTTGGTCAACCTTGGGCTTGTGTTAGTAAACTTTGCTTGAGCTTTTAGTTAGGTTTACAATTTTTCTTTCTTTTTGTCTTTTATTAATTTTTTGTTTTAGTTAGATACTCGCTCTTGCTTGTTTCTCTTGTAGGTACCATTTCAGTATATGCAAAACTTGCATCCGGACGGATTGGTAGTAGTACTTGACGAAGTGCCTCTCATTGAAGAAGAGACTGAGTCTGCATCTGAAACCATGGCAGACGATGAATATGATAGAGCTACCGTCAACGACTTTGCTAGTCGGAATATGCAAGGTCCTCAATCTTGCATTCGGATGCCGGAAATGCAAGCACGTACCTTTGAGATCAAGCCGGTTATGATAACAATGCTTCAAATGCATGGGATGTTCCATGGTCTTTACAATGAAGATGCTAACATGCACTTGATGTACTTCTTGGAAGTGTGTGATTCTTTCAAGCAAAATGGAGTTCCCCAAGATATTTTGAAGCTACGGTTATTCCCTCTTTCTCTACAAGGCAAGGCTAGAGATTGGTTCAACAATCTTCCGAAAGGATCTATCACTTCTTGGGCCGATCTTGAGGCTAAGTTTAGAGCTCGATTCTTTTCTCGATGATAAATCATGGAAGCTAGGGATGAATTTTTAAGCTTTAAACAACAACCCGATGAACATCTTTATGCCGCTTGGGAGAGATACAAGATGTTAATGAAGCAATGCCCTAATCATGGGGTGGACAAATGGGTTGTAGTCCAAATTTTTTGTACTCGACTTAATCCTCAATCTAAAGCAATGGTTGATTCTATGACCAATGGAGGATACCAGAATGTTCCTGTGAATGAGGTGATTCGATTGTTGGATCAGTTATCTGCAAACAATACCCAAGGAAATGATAGGAGGACTAACCAAGCTATGTCTAATGCAAAAGAAGACTCTTCATCACAAATTGCAACTCTCTTATCCGCTTTGAATAAGCGTTTTGATGTGCTAGAGTCTCAAGTGCTAAAGAGCACTTCTCAAGGTGTGCATTCTGCTCATGCCACACCAATTGTATGTGATCAATGCCATGATGTCCATATGCCTAATTATTGTCCTCTTTACATGGCCACTGAATCTGTCAACTACATGGGCAAGTTCCAAAATCCTCAAGGCAACCCTTATTCACAAACCTACAATAGTGCTTGGCGAACTCACCCAACTTTTCTTGGAGTCAAGGTAATAGTTTGAATCAAGCACATGGGTCTACATCTGGCACTAAGCCTATTCCACCCGGTTTTCAAACGCAATCAAGGCAGCTTCCTATTAAGGAAGAGGAATCTAAACCGACAAGATGCTAGCTCGGATCTTGTCTGAGGTGGAATCTTCAAGGGTTGAAACTAAGGCTACTTTTTCTCTCCATGAAACTGCTATTAAAAATCTTGAAGTGCAAATGGGGCAATTAGCATCACAAGTGAATGTTATGTCAAGAAGCAATCTTCCTAGTGACACCATTCCTAATCCAAAACGAGTTGGAAAAGAGGAATGCAATGCCATTAACTTGAGAAGCGGAAAAGTACTACCGGATGTGCCTAGCTCAAGTACTCCTCAACCAAAGCAAGATCAGGTGATTGTTGATGTTGATGGAGAAAGTGTAGGGAGGAAGATGAAACTGAGAAGAGAAAGCAACAAGAAGAAAGTTTGCATGATGTTAGCAAGGACAAGAAGGTGGAGCAAGAGATGAATGATGAGAAAAAGAAAAAGCCCACCACTCCTACTTTTATGCCACCACTACCTTTTCCTCAAAGATTCAAGAAGAAAGAGGAAGATGCCCAGTTCAAAAAGTTTGTGAACATGTTCAAACAACTCCATGTGAACATTCCTTTTGTTTGAAGCTTTGGAGAGCATGCCTAAATATGCTAAGTTCCTTAAAGATGTTTTGTCCAAGAAGCGGCGATTCAATGAATTTGAGACCGTGGCATTGACCGAAGAGTGTAGTGCGCTTATTCAAAGGAAGTTACCACTAAACTCAAAGATCCAGGAAGCTTCTACATTCCCTGCAACATTGGGACCAACTTTAATGGTAAGGCTCTTTGTGATTTGGGAGCAAGTATTAACTTGATGCCTCTAGCTGTTTTCAATCAATTGGGCTTGGGAGAGCCAAGACCTACTACGGTGACTCTTCTCTTGGCCGATCGTAGCATTTCTAGACCTAGAGGAATCATTGAGGATGTCCTAGTTAAAGTTGACAAGTTTATCTTCCCCGCGGATTTTGTAGTGCTTGATTGTGAAGTTGATTGGAAAATTCTTCTAATCCTTGGCGTCCATTCTTAGCCACCGCAAGGACTCTTATTGATGTAGAGAAGGGTGAGGTCACTTTGAGGGTTGATAACGAGCAAGTGATATTCAACATGCAAAAAGCCTTGAAGTTTCATGATGATTCGCTCAATGCTCGTTTGTAGATGTATTAGATGCAGTTATTCCTCAAGAATCATATGCCTCCATGATTAAGGACCCTTTAGAGGCATTCTTGATTGGTGAGAAGATTTTTGAAGAGTTGGATGAAGATGTTGTTGAAGAGCTCTTCCGTTATGACTCATTTCCTCATTCTAGACTGAGGACTCTTGAGCCACTTTAGGTGTCTGATGCCTTAAGTACTCCATTGAAGCCGTCTATTGAAGTTCCTCCGGTTTTAGAGTTGAAGCCACTTTGAGAGAACATAAGCATGCTATTGGGTGGACTATTACTGATATCAAGGGAATAAGCCCTTCTATTTGTATGCACAAGATTCTATTGAGGATGATCACAAAACTTCCATTGAGCATCAAAGGCGCTTGAATCCGATTATGAAAGAAGTGGTCAAGAAGGAAATTCTTAAATGGCTTTCAATGGAATAGTATATCCCATATCGATAGTTCATGGGTGAGCCCACCAATGTGTCCCTAAGAAGGGTGGCATGACCGTAGTGGCTAACACCCAAAATGAATTGATTCTCACTCGCACGGTGACCTGGATGGCGAGTATGTATGGACTACCGGAAGCTTAATACTGCTACAAGGAAGGATCACTTCCCTTTGCCATTCATTGATCGATGCTTGACAAGTTAGTGGCCAAGAGTTCTTTTGTTTTCTAGATGGTTATTCGAGCTACAATCAGATTGCTATAACCCCAGAAGATCAAGAGAAAACTACTTTTACTTGTCCCTATGGCACATTCGCTTCGGAAGAATGCCATTTGGACTTTGCAATGCTCCCGCCACATTTCAAAGGTGCATGATGTCCATCTTTGCTGATATGATTGAGAAGACCATTGAAGTATTTATGGACGATTTCTCTGTATTCGGTCCATCTTTTGATTCGTGCTTGGATAATTTGGATGCGGTGCTTCAACGGTGTGAAGAAACTGTTAGTTCTCTAGATGTTTTGATGATAACTGACAATTGTAAACACAAGATAAAGTTTGTCTTTGTAAGTTGAAAAAAAACTTACTGTCAAAGGCAAACTCGAGTTTGGGTTTGCAAACTCGAGTTTGGATCTAACAGTAAGAAGCTCGATTTTCACAACTTAAGGCAAACTCGAGTTTAGGTTTGTAAACTCGAGTTTACATCATCTGAGAGAGCTTCCAAGTTTTTCAGATACAAGGCAAACTCGAGTTTAGGACCTGAAACTCGAGTTTAGACAAAGCAGAGAGCTTTGTCCTTTTCTAATCATTTTCAAACTCCAGTTAAGGATTACAAACTCCAGTTTAGAACTCATGGCAAAGTTTCCATTTTCTTAGAAAGTGTGGAAACTCGAGTTTGGGATTGCAAACTCGAGTTTACGCTGACACAGAGAGCTATGCTCACTTTTGAAACCTTTCCAAAACTCCAGTTTTGATCTAGAAACTCCAGTTTCAAGGTTTGAGCTTAAAAATGATTTTTTATTACAACAGTGCCAAACTCGAGTTTAGAGCATATGAAGGAACTTCTGGGATCAAAGAAAATCGCATCAATACTCTGACCACTGAGTATGACTTACTACAAATGAAGTCTGGGGAGACCATTGCTGAGTTCCAACTTCGCTACACACACCTAACCAATCAACTGGCAGCCTTGGGCAAAATATATGATCAAGGTCCTCAGGTCAGAAAAATTCTAAATGTTTTAACAAAAGATTGGGAAGCAAAAGTAACAGAAATAGAAGAGGCTCGTGGATAATCAATGACTTCAGTTGCAGCCTTGTTTGGGAGTCTGTCTGAATACGAAAGTAAGCTGAAATTCAAGAAAGACTTGGGCGAGGCTAACAACAGCAAAAGCAAAGGTATTGCCCTAAATTCTGTAAAAGCCAAGGAAGCCAAAACCGAAGATGATGATGATGATGAGGAGGAGGAAATAGCCATGTTCGTACGAAGATTCAAGAAATTCTACAAAAAGGATCAAGGCTTCAGAAATAAAATCCAGAAAGGAAATTCGAGCAATAAAGGTGATAAAGCTCAAATCATCTGTTACGAATGTGAGAAACCAGGACATTTCAAATCGAATGTCCAGAGTTGAAAGACAAAAAGAAGAATTTCACGATTCAAAAGGAAGGCCTATGTTTCGCTATATGGGAGACAAATCTTCGAGATGAAGAAGATGAGGAGAAAGAAGAAATGGCAACTATTTGCTTAGTGGCAGAAGAAGAAGAAGAGCAACAAGAAAATGAACAAGAGGTATTTAACTCTGAACCTACCTACGATGAATTACTTGCTGAGTATAATCTTGTTCAAAATAAATTTGAAAAACTTGCTGATAAATATTTTACCTTAAAAAGAAAAATACAATTCTCGAACAACAAATAGAAAATCTTTCTTTTCCTGAAAAACTCGTATGCGATGAATGCATCACTTTAGAAAAGAAGAATGAATGTCTTACGAAAACCTTGAGAAATTCACTAAAGGTAGTGATATGCTAAATGTTATTCTGAAAAATCAAATGTAACATCCCGTTTTCACAAGCAGTATAATTTTTTTTTTTATCAAACATTATTTCAAAATGATCAAAGTAGTGCACCGGAGCGATTGAGTAACTGATATATATATTAAAATACCCATGGTAGCATGTCTTGCTGTTTACACACGGCACAAGGGTGTTTCAAAACTAATACGAAAGAAGTCTTCACCGCGACTCCTAGGCGTCCGCTTGTCCTTCTCCTTGATCCTTGGTCCACCCGACCACGAAGCTAAGTTAAGAGCCGGAGTCCATGCATCGAACCCTGTGTAACGGTTAACCTCATGTTTATATACACCATATATGTACGATGACATTTATAGAATTTTGGCAACACTTACTATGGTCAGACATAGGGTATAATAATCGAATACGTATGGCAATAACAATACAGTCGGATGTAAGGTTAAATCACAATGAGAAATGTACATAATCAGATATGCACGGCCATAACAATACAATGGATGTAAGGTTAAGGCACAACGGATAGTCATACAATCGGATGTAAGACAACAATACGGTCGGAGTACTGTAATAGTACGATCGGATGTACGAGACAATAGTACAATCAAAGTACGAACAATAGTACAATCGTAGTACGAGACAATAGTACAATCGGAGTACATGCATGATGCATAATAGGCATGACAGAACAACAAGACGGTCGAGTACAGACATGACAGACAATTGGCATGACAGACAATAGTACGGTTAGAGTACAGACAATATACACATATGCATACAATAAACATCAGAGTTAAGGTTACCAATACGCGAACGTACCTTCGTTGATGTTATTCTAGCACGTTTTACGAAAAACAACGAAACGTCCAACAGTGGCACGTCGGACAAATGTAATGAAGAGCAAATCAGGATTTCTGACGTCCTATAAGAGTAATATCACTTTTATTAGTGATTTGATACTATATCTGGCATTTTAGGTAAAAATTACCATTTTGCCCTTCTACCCCTAATCGGCGGAATTTCGCCAGCACTTCGTTACTCTAGCAAATTTTCTTCCCGAAATTTTGCCAGAACTTCGACGCAACTATGATTTTCGAAAATAATGACTAAAATAGCCCTCCCATATGATACCCAATCATACTTGAAATTTAAAGGCTATTCTAACAAATTCTACCCTTACTTTTGAAAAGCTGCAAAGCTTCAACTTTTCGGCGACTCGATCCCTACCGTGTTTATACCTCTGCATATTTTTCAATGCAAACAAGGCCTAAAACAAGAATAGGAATCTCATCACCTACTTCCTAAATCTAACTAACAATTCTACTAACTACCAACTAAAGACTAAAGACCGAAAGACTTACCCGTTGAAGACTTCTGCAGAATTTTTCCCAGAGCTCCTCTCTCTAAAACCTCTCTCTAGAACCGAAATCCTCTTCTTGAAATGGTGTGAGAATTGAAGAGAATTCAAGGCTATTTATAGAAGAATTTAGGGACATAAAGGTCTTTCTTCCATTTGATTTAAACCATTGGATTTCTCTTGGATTAAATGGTAAAATCTCATCCCTCCATGCTCATGGTCGACATAGCAGCCCTAGGTGGCACCAAAATTGCATCATCTTGATGATGTAATTAACTTGTTAAGGAAGGTTTCGTACCGATAAACCTCGATCGGTACCCGATTCGCGTAATTTCGGAAAAATCTCAAAATTATGGATTTACAACTTTGAAGACCTTCTCTTCCTCATCAATAATATCTATTTAAACTTGAATTTTGACTTTAGACAGGGTTCCAACTGTCCAGCTGAAGTTTCTCGAAAAACGTGTCCGAACGCGTCCGGTTTCAGAACGCATTTCTGAAATCACCAATCTCTTGGAAATAATTCACTGATTCCAAATATGTCCATATAAATTCAAACTCATTCCTAGATATTGAGTTAGAATTTATTTTCTTCATTTCCAAAAATATGCCTATATGCATTTTTCCCTATTTTGTTTTATTAGGAAAATGCACAAACGGCCTCGGAATTAACTTCCGGAAGAGTCGAACGGAAAATAAAATTCCACTGATCAATATTCTATCCTGACTTTGGAAATCCCATTCCTAGATCTCTAGATAGGATCAGTTTCCTAATTTCTTATTTACTATTCACCCTTTTTAAATTATAATATTAAATATTGCAACTTGTATATAATATCTAGATATTCAAATCTTGCATTCTTATCCATTTTGAACTTATGATTTTCGGTCAAAAATCTGGTCCTTTTTATTTAATTTTATTTTTTATTTAATTAATAATTAATTAATATTATATAAAATAATCATTTAATAATTATTTTTATATAATTTTTACAAAATTTCCCTATTGGTCCATACTTGTTTTTAGGCTCAAAAAAATACCTAAATTCAACTATTTTTCTCCAAAATTTCCAAGTAATTAGTAAATATACTTTTACTAATTTTCAACCCAAAAACCACTAATTTTAGGGTTTTACATAATTATTCCTGAATTTCCTTTGCTTATGCTTAAGTAATTAGCCAGTAATTACCTAATTACTTAATTATCACTTGTTGATAATTTTCTTAATTAGAATATCTTGTTACCTCATAACACTTGCATTGATATTTGTGTTTCCATGTCTCTTTCATTATACTAGAATTTGTGAAGGTATTTTGGTCATTTAGATACTTTTTGACTCTTCCCCCTTTATTTCTTCAAGGTAGTAACTTAATAAATTACCTAAATTAGGTACAATATCCTTCCCTATTTAAAATAGATTTTTACTTGCTTCTTTTATAGCTTTCACAGGGTATTTATAACCCATAATGTGTTTAGGGACCTATTTGCAAATCTTCAAACGTCTTAGGGACCTAATTGCAAATTATCATTTTTCAAGGGAAATTACCCTAAGTCAGATTTGAGGGTATTACATCAAAGGATTACTAATGATCAATCAGGAATAGGATATAATCCTATTTTTGACAAAAAGAAAGGTAAGAAGAAAACAGGAGGAAAATCTTACTTGAAATACTTTCAGAAAATAGTTCACAGTTCAAACCCTTTTGCTCACTGTAATTACTGCAACAGAAAGGGACACAATACCTCCTCTTGCTTTCACAAAAAGGATGGAAGAAATAAACCTGTTGGAAATTATCAATGGGTCCCAAAAGGAACCTATGTTCCTATAACTCAAACTAACCCCAAAGGACCCAAGAAAAGATGGGTACCTAAAACTTAAATTTGTTTTTGCAGATTTGTTTGAGAGCATCAAGAATCAACAAGTGGTATATTGACAGGTGGATGCTCCAGGACATATGACGGAGATCAAGCCAAATTTGTAGCAATGAAATCAAAGGATGGTGGTAAGGTCACTTTTGGAGGCAACCAATCGGGAAAAATACTGGAATTGGTGAAATTGGCACAAAAGAAGGACCCATGATCAAAGATGTCTATTTGGTAGAAGGTCTCAACCACAATCTCCTAAGTGTAAGTCAAAGTGCTGACAAAAATAATTGGATTATCTTTGACTCAGAAGAATGTCTCATTGTCAAGATGTAACAACCCGACTTTTCAAAAGCAGTGTAATAATTTTTTTCAAACATCCTTTCAAAATGATCAGAGTAGAGCACCGGAGCGATTGAGTAACTGATATGTATATATAAATGCCGTAAGTCTGGCCAATTACAACAGCGGTATTGTAACCGTGTGGTTCAAAAGTAGATAACAACATCAAAAGGAAGGCTTCAGAAAGAACAACAAAAAGAAAGCTTCCGCCAGAACAACGGAAGGAAGTCTTCAGCCGGAACTTCTACTCGGGCTGCTTGCCTCTCTCCTCGGTCCTCGGTCCTCCGGAACCTGACGCTATGTCAAGGGCTGAGATCCGCACCGGATCTCAGGTAACGGTTAACCTCATGTATACATACACACATATGGGTTACCAAACAACAACATATAAACCACACCCAACCAATGCACATGTATCGCTCCCAGCATTCAGATATATCGCTCCCAGCATTACAAATGTATCGCTCCCACAGCGGCACGTTGGACAGCGTAACGGCAGTAAACTAGGATTTCTGACGTCCTATAAGGATAATATCACTTTCATTAGTGATTTGATACAATAACTGGCATTTTAGGTAAAAATTACCATTTTGCCCCTATACCCCTAATTGGCGGAATTTCGCCAGCACTTCGTTACTCTGACTACTTTTCTTCCCAAAATTTCGCCAGAACTTCGACGCCATCTTGATTTTCGAAAATAATGACTAAAATAGCCCTCCCATATGATACCCAATCATACTTGAAATTTAAAGGCTATTCTAACAAATTCTACCCTTACTTTTGAAAAGCTGCAAAGCTTCACTTTTCGGCGACTCGATCCCTACTATGTTTATACCTCTGCATATTTTTTCAACGCAAACAAGGCTTAAAACAAGAATAGGAATCTCGTCACCTACTTCCTAAATCTAACTACCGAACTAAAACACTAAAGACCGAAGGACTTACCCGATCGGTTTTGCACTTGAGAATGGGGTGAGAAAATGAAGAGGAACTCATGCCTTTATATAGGCAAAAAGTGGAGTCTAAGGTGTAATTTTCCCTTCTCAAATTTTGGGTCCAAAGTTGTAATTTTCCCTTTTTATTTTAGGCTTTTTTTTTTCTTCTCTTTTTCAAGACCCCCTGGTCAACATAATGGAGCTGAGGTGGCAGCCCATGGTTGGCTAAAGGATGGTGACTCATGTTACTTTAACCCGGTCTAGCAGAATTTCCCCGATCGATGCCCGATTCGCGTGTTTTGGAGAAATCTCAAAATTATGGATTTACAACTTTGAAGACATGTTCTCACTTAGTAGAAATGTCCAAGTTAACCTATATTTTGATCCCACATAGGGCTCCAACAGTCCAGTTGAGTCTTTCTCAACGTGTACGAACGCGTCCTGTTTGAAACGCATTTCGATATCACCAATCTCTTGGAAATAATTCACTGATTCCAAATATGTCCATATAAATTTAAACTCATTCCTAGATATTGAGTTAGAATTTATTTTCTTCATTTCAAAAATATGCCTATATGCATTTTTTTCCTATTTTGTTTTATTAGGAAAATGCCAAACTTGGCCTCGGAATTAACTTAGGAAGAGGTCACTTGAAGGTAAAAACTCACTGATCAATATTTTACCTTGACTTTGGAGTTCCCATTCCTAGATCTCTAGATAGGATCCGTTTCCTATATATTAAATTACTATTCATCAACTTTAATTATATTATATAAAATAATATAACATGTGCAAAAATGCTAAAAATATCATGATATTATTCCATTGCTTCTTATCTTCATTTTTTTGGCCAATTTTTGGCAGCCCTCATTGTTTGGATTTGTAAATCTTTTCCTTGAATTATTTAATTATTTAATTATATTTTTTTTCAAAAATTCCACAAAATTACCTAATTAGTCCATTCTTGTATTTAGGCTTAAAAATACCTAAACTCAACTATTTTTCTCCAAAATTTCCAATTAATTAGTAAATACATTTTTACTAATTTTAAGCCAATTACCACTAATTTTTGAGCTTTACACAATTATCTCTTAATTTCCTTTGCTTATACTTAAGTAATTAGCCCAATATTACTTAATTACTTTATTATCACTTGTTGATAATTTTATTAATTAGAATACCTCATTACCTCATAATTCTTGCACTGACATTTATGTTTCCATATGTTACGCTTTATTTTAGAATTTGTGAGGGCATTATGGTCATTACCATACTTTTGAGCATTCTTCCTCAATTTCTCCAAGTTTTTAATTTATTAAATTACCAAAATTAGAGATATACGCTCTCTCAATTTAAATAATTATTTCATTTCCCTTTAGGATTTTTCACCATTTTCCTAAGTTATTTACTCCTCCCAGGGGTATTTTGGTCATTTTGGCACTTTGGCCCTTAAATTCCCTAATTCAAATTTCGGGGTATTACACAAGAAAGATGATCTTCCTATTGACAAAGGTAAACTCAAAATACTGTTTAAAGCTCCTAGAGAAGGTAATTGTTATACATTAGATTTACCTAAAATTACTTCTGAAAAATGTTTTGTAAGCAACCTGGACGAAAGTTGGCTATGGCATAAACGTCTATCTCATGTTAACATGCTTCAATTAGACAAAATGTTGAGAAAATATTTAGTTATTGGCTTACCTAAATTACAATTTAAAAATGACATGATTTGTGATGCTTGTCAAAAGGGTAAACAAACTAAATCACCTTTCAAAAACAAAATTGAAATTTCTACAAAACGACCTCTTCAACTACTTCATATGGATTTAGTTGGTCCAGCTAGAGTCAAAAGTCTTGGTGGAAACTTATATACGTTAGTCATTGTTGATGATTTTCTCGATTTACTTGGACTATTTTCTTATCTTCAAAGGATGAAACTTTTGATTTGTTTATTATGTTTGCCAAAAAGGTGCAAAATGAGAAAGGTATGTGTATTTCAGCTATTCGAACTGACCATGGAGGTGAGTTTGAAAATCAAGCTTTTCAGAATTTTGTGATGCTCATGGAATTGATCATAACTTCTCGGCTCCAAGAACACCACAACAAAATGGTGTGGTTGAAAGAAAGAATCGTGTACTTACGAAATGGCCCGCGCCATGTTAAACGAAAATCAAACATCACGAGTCTTTTGGGCGGATGCAATGAGCACGGCCGCTATGTATCAAACCGAGCATATATGAGAAAGAGGTTGAACAAAACACCTTATGAGCTCTACAAAGGAAGAAAACCAAATTTGTCTCATCTCGCGCATCTTTGGTCAGTAAGTGTTTTGTACATAATAATGGTAAGGACAATCTGAGTAAATTTGATTCTAAATCTGATGAAGGCATATTTCTAGGTTATTCTAACAGTAAAGCCTATAGAGTCTTTAATACTCGTACCCGTGTTGTTGAAGAATCTATGCAAGTTGTATTTTGTGAATCTAAAACTAAGATGGCTCTGGATGATGATGAAGAAAATGATTTCAAAAATCAGTTCTTTTCAAAAACTACTCCTGCTACAATTGAAAATCCTGAAAATGTTTTTGAAACTGAACCTCAAACTGATTGTGAAAATTCTAGCTCATCATAGCCTAAAGCCTGGAAATTCATTAGAAATCATCCTTTAGATCAAGTAATAGGTGATGTGAATCAAGGAGTAAGAACAAGAAAAAGTACCTTAAATGAAGTCACCTTCTGCTTTTATTTCTCAAATCGAACCCTCTAAAATTGATGAAGCCCTTTCAGACAATGATTGGGTGATAGCAATGCAAGAGGAGTTACATCAGTTTGATAGGAATCAAGTTTGGGATTTGGTACCTAGGCCTAAGGACCATCCGGTCATTGGCACCAAATGGGTATTCAAGAACAAACGAGATGAATCTGCAATAATTGTTCGTAACAAAGCTAGATTAGTGGCTAAAGGTTACAATCCAGAAGAAGGAATTGACTATGAAGAAACCTTTGCTCCAGTAGCTAGACTGGAAGCTATAAGAGTTCTTCTAGCCTTTGCCTGTGTTAAAGATTTCAAACTCTATCAAATGGATGTCAAAAGTGCTTTTCTAAACGGATTTATTCAGGAAGAAGTTTATGTTGAACAACCTCCTGGTTTCGAAAATGAACATCATCCAGACCATGTCTATCGATTAAAGAAAGCCTTATGTGGTCTTAAACAAGCTCCTAGAGCTTGGTATGAAAGACTAAGTAAATTTCTATTAGATCAAGGGTTTATTAGAGGCAAGGCGGATACAACATTATTCATCAAAACTAACAAGTCAAATGAAATTTTGATTGTTCAAATTTATGTTGATGATATTATCTTTGGTTCTACTAGTGATGCTTTATGTAAAGACTTTTCAAAGATAATGCAGAATGAATTTGAAATGTCAATGATGGGTGAGTTGAAGTACTTTCTTGGTCTGCAAATCAAACAAAGAAAGGATGGAATCTTCATATCACAAACCAAGTACCTTCGTGATCTACTCAAGAAGTTTGGATTGGAACATTGCAATGGTGCCGACACACCGATAAGTTCAACAGCATCTTTGGATGCTGATGAAGAAAAGGGCAAGGACTTCAATATTACAAAATATAGAGGAATGATTGGATCATTGCTCTATCTTACAAACAAGTCGCCCTGACATTCAGTTTAGTGTGGGAATGTGTGCAAGATTTCAATCTGCCCCCAAAGAGTCTCATGCTGAACATGTTAAGAGAATCTTTCGTTACCTATCAGATACAAAGGAGCTTGGATTGTGGTTTCCAAAAGGGCAACAAGAGTTCTTGGTAACCTACTCAGATTCTGATCATGCCGGCTACAAAACGACAGAAAAAGCACAAGTGGGCAATGTGAGTTCTTTGGAGGTTCACTTGTGTCATGGTTTAGTAAGAAACAGACCACAGTAGCTGTATCCTCCACAAAAGCTGAGTATGTTGCTGCCTCAAGTTGTTGTGCACAAGTCCTTTGGCTAAAACAGCAACTATCAGACTTGGGAGTCCATCTCAAAGAAATTCCAATTCTTTGTGACAACACAAGCACAATAAGCTTGGCAAAGAATCCAGTGCAACATACAAGAACCAAGCATATTGATGTGAGGCACCACTTCATCAGAGACCATGTGCAAAAGAAGGATGTCAAAGTAATGTTCATCCCAACACACCTTCAGCTTGCAGATATCTTCACCAAACCATTGGCCAAAGAACAATTTAATTTCATTAGAAGAGAATTGGGAATGGTAAATCCCAATGAGCTGTAAGTATGTCAATCTAATGTTAGTTATGTTTTGATACTAACTTAGGCATCGGAGTGTGTAGCTATTTCTTTTGCGGGATGCTCGATTAACACATCGAAGTTTGCGATAGAAGAAGCAAACTCGAGTTTGGAAATCCAAACTCGAGTTTATCGGGGACAGAAACCAACATGAGTGTTCTTGAAAAGCCCAAACTCGAGTCATTAAGTGACTGACTCGAGTTTACATCGAAGAGACTAGCCCACTGTTTAAGAAAACTAGAAACTCTAGTTTAGAAATGCAAACTCGAGTCTGCGTCGTGAAAATTTCAAGGGTTCTCAGCACATCCTTGAAATCCAGGTTAGTATTTCACTCCCTATATAAACGAAACTTGAGACTGCTCCTTGTTCTTTTCAACTCTCCTCCAAACTCCAGTTTGCCCTAGTCTCTCTCTCTCTCTTGTCTCTTCATCTTCTTCCATTCATACTCCGAAAATGACCTCTCATGCCAATGAAGAAGGCTCAGCTCCACCTCCACCTCCGCCACTCACTCGACCCAGACGAATGAAGAGTACTCCTCAAAGATTTTCTTATGGGGTCGACAAGCATATCCACAGTATTCCCTCATTTCGTCGACCTTCACCTTCTAAGTCCAAAGGAGTCTCCTTCGAAGAACCCAGCAAGGATGCTCAGTCGAAACAACCTGAGACTAAGTCTGCTGCAGAAAAGGGAAAAATGAAAGTCGGGGAATCCTCTAAGCCTCCTATGAGAAAGAAATTGATGACCAAGTCTAAGGAAAAGAGTCAGAGACAAGCTTCTCGGAAGAAACACCATCTCGTTAATCGACCTTCGAGGAACCGAGATTTTTCTGAAGCTATCTCGAAATAAACCTCCATACCAGTGCCCTGAAGGCTTTGCTTGTGAAAATTCTCACCTTTCTCCTGAGGATTCAGCTAAGTTTAAAGAAACCTTTATGCAAAAGGGATTTTGTCCTGTTGTTTCAGTTGATTTCAACAAGCTTAAGGATGAATGTAATGTAGACCTCTCACCTTGGTTATCACCTTATAAGTCCTTCCTTTCAATTTACGCCCCAATTTGTCCTAATATTGTTAGACTGTTCTATTTCAATATGAAATGGAATAGTTTGGAAGATTCTGACCATAATCTGGTAGAAGAAAGGGTTTCTACTCAAATTAGGGGTGTAAGATTCAATTTGTCAGCCTCAATCATAAACTCCATTCTGAAAATTGATAATCCACCTCCTCCTCCTTCGACCCAATACTCAAATCAGGAGATTTTCAATATCCTAAGACCAAATGAACCTGTTCCTGAAAATCAATTAACTCATTTGTCTTTTTCTCCTTCATCAATGCCACCCATTCACCGAATATTGTGGTATATTTACTCAATCGACTCAAAAGGAGGAAATTATACCCACTTCTCTCAACCTGACTACCCTCAGTTTGCCACTCTAGTTAAGAAAGTACCTTTGAACCTTGTCACTGGATCTTCAATGAGATTACAAAGTTCAGATTCTCATCCAGAAAGACCTCCCATATACCATTCCCATCCTTAGTATCAGTAATCCTTTTCTATCACAAAATATGGTATGTTGGCGCTCCTGACACTATGAAGTCTCCCTCTGTCTTTGGAAAAGCTCAATTGAATATGATGAGGGTCTCTTTTCCAGCTGAAGGATCAGGAGAATCAAGAGCTCCTTCTTATTCCAGAGTATCTACTTCAAGAGCTCAGGAAGCTCAGTCTACTCCAGCCCACCTCCTCATCTATGCCATCTGATTTTGAGGCAAGAATTCAAGCCATGATTGACCAGGCCATAGTTGATTTGGGGAAGAAGATTGAACTTGAGGTTGGACGTATGAAAGAAGAAGCAACTCAAGATCACAATGCCAATGTGGATGTCCAGGAAGCAATCAAGCAAAGTGTGGCAAATCTATCTGGACATATGCTTGATCAGGCTGCAAGGATTTCCAATTTGACTGTGTCTCATGAACGGCTGAGTGATAAGGTGGACAAGGTACTAAAGATAATGTCTCCTGTTGTCCCTCCTCCTAATCCTGACAGTTGATCCAACTTCCAGTGAAGTAATCTCAGCTCCATCCCCTTTTGAGGATGACAAAGGGGGAGAGAAACCAGAACAAGCTAAAGAGAATTGAGGAGTTTTTGATTTTAAGAATTTTATAGAATCTATATGCTTTATGTTGCATTTTGTGATCATATAGACAGTCTCAGTTAACTATGTATAAAATGAATATTATCTTCACTTAACTGATTTATGTTTACTGCAAAATAACTTTATCATTTGCTTCTGCTAATTGAGTATCTCTAATGTAATATGCAATGCAGACTCTTGATATTCTGATTTCTGCAAAACTCTGATCTGATCTATATCAAAAATGTCAAATTCTTTCAAATCCTTTAAAATCTGGTTTACAAGTGTTGTCATCATCAAAAAGGGGGAGAATGTTAGTTCTCTAGATGTTTTGATGATAACTGACAATTGTAAACACAAGATAAAGTTTGTCTTTGTAAGTTGAAAAAAACTTACTGTCAAAGGCAAACTCGAGTTTGGATCTAACAGTAAGAAGCTCAGATTTTCACAACTTAAGGCAAACTCGAGTTTAGGTTTGTAAACTCGAGTTTACATCATACAGAGAGCTTCCAAGTTTTTCAGATACAAGGCAAACTCGAGTTTAGGACCTGAAACTCGAGTTTAGACAAAGCAGAGAGCTTTGTCCTTTTCTAATCATTTTCAAACTCCAGTTAAGGATTACAAACTCCAGTTTAGAACTCATGGCAAAGTTTCCATTTTCTTAGAAAGTGTGGAAACTCGAGTTTGGAATTGCAAACTCGAGTTTACGCCAGACAGAGAGCTATGCTCACTTTTGAAACCTTTCCAAAACTCCAGTTTTGATTTAGAAACTGTAGTTTCAAGGTTTGAGCTTAAAAATGATTTTTATTACAACGAGTGCCAAACTCGAGTTTGTACTTAATGACTCGAGTTTAGAACATATCTCAATAATGGTTCAAAGATGAAACACGACTTTTTCCTCGGACAAAGGAAACTCGAGTTTCCATTTACAAACTCGAGTTTGGACATTAATGAAATATGCAAACTCCAGTTTTGGTTACAAAACTCGAGTTTACATCGCGATACAGAAATCAGTTTACTCGCATTAAAGCTTATTTTGAATATTTCTTATCATCATTAACTATTATTCTTTATGGCTTTTAAACCCAGTTACTAGTGAGTCACAGATATTCAAAAAAGGACAAGATACAAAACAATATGCTCATGATTTCGTAATCTCCATGATTCTGAAATAAAGACACTGAAATCATGGGAGATCTCCTTCAAACGGACAGTCAACCCCGAATCATGATACACAGACAAGAATCCTGGACAATCAAGATGCTCCAAACGGCAATATCATTATGAAAATCGCAAAGAGCATTGGATCAGAATATGGGCATTAATGAAATTCAATATGGGAACATCTGCAATGATCTTCGTCAATACATTATAAATAGATGGAGAATCATCTGCTCAAAAACCACACACTACAGAGAAAACGCACAAAGAGAAACAGAAAGATACTTGCAAGAGTCTAGTTCCGCTATACTCTTGTCAGATACTTTCGAATACCAATGCTCTGCAATACTTTCGATTGATATCTTGTAAAATCATATACTTCAATGCTTAGAGTTACCTGCTCTTACAGAGTTATTCTTCAATTATCATTTCCTTGTAAGAATCCCAGAGTAGTGGGACTTTGGGATTGGGTTATTTGATTACAACTTGTAAGGGGGAGTGTAATTCAAAAGAGAGGAATTGCTCCGAGTGTTACAGAGTGTGTAATCATTTGAACTAAAGTTAGTGAAATCCCGGAGTGTGTCTGGGGACTGGACGTAGGTCAAGGATTAGGACCGAACCAGTATAAATTGCCTTGTGTCCATTTCCTTCTTCTTCCCTTGACTCTTTTGTTTTTCCATACTAACAATAAAATTTTATAATACCAATTCACCCCCCCTCTTGGTAATATTCCAGCTTTCAGAAACAAATTTGATTCTCAATTGGGAGAAATGTCACTTCATGGTGCAAGAAGGCATCGTACTTGGCCATCGGGTGTCCAAGAAGGGTTTGGAAGTGGACAAAGCCAAAATTGCGATCATTGAGCAATTGCCTCCTCCTACTAGTGTAAAGGGTATTCGAAGCTTCCTTGGTCATGCTGGGTTCTATAGGAGATTTATCAAGGATTTTTCTAAGATTGCCAAGCCACTTTCCAAGTTATTGGAAAAAGATGTAGAATTCAAGTTTGATGAGGAGTGCTTAAAAGCTTTTGAAGAGCTGAAGCAATGTCTCATTTCTTCTCCTATCTTGATAGCTCCGGATTGGGCTCTACCTTTCATTATCATGGCCGATGCTAGTGATTATGTAGTTGGTGTTGTTCTTGGGAAAAAGGAGGAAAAGTTATTTCATCCCATTTACTATGCTAGCAAAACTCTTGATTGTGCTCAATTGAATTATACCACTACCGAGAAGGAATTACTTGCCATAGTCTATGCTTGTGAGAAGTTTCGGTCTTACATTGTGGGTACTAAGGTCATTATCTTCACTGATCATTCAGCTTTAAAGTACCTACTCACGAAGAAGGACTCTAAGGCAAGACTAATTCGATAGGTGCTTCTACTTCAAGAGTTTGACTTGAACATCATTGATAGGAAAGGCACCGAGAATCAAGTGGCCGACCACCTCTCACGGTTGAGCAATGAGGCTCAACTTGATGATTCGGATGTGATTCATGCATCATTCCCAGATGAGCAGTTGTTCTTTGTTGATAGCTTATCCACACCATGGTTTGCTGATTTTGTCAATTACTTAGTTTGTGGAGTGTTACCTCCGGATTTCAATTCTCACCAAAAGCGTAAGTTTTTACATGAAGTGAAGAAATACTTTTGGGATGAACCATATTTATTCAAGAGGTGCCCTGATCAACTCATTCGGAGATGTGTACCAGAAAATGAACAAGAGTGTATTCTGCATTGTTGCCACTCTTCTGACTATGGTGGCCATTTTGGAGGAGAGAAGACTGCTGCAAAGGTCTTCCAAATGGATTCTATTGGCCCACTCTATTCAAGGATGCATATGCCTTTGCTCTCCAATGTGATAGATGCCAAAGAGTAGGGAACATATCCAGGAGGAATGAGATGCCTTTGACTAGCATGCTTGAAGTTGAACTTTTTGATGTTTGGGGAATTGACTTCATGGGCCCTTTTCCTAAGTCATTTAACAATGAGTACATCTTAGTTGGAGTTGACTATGTCTCTAAGTGGGTTGAGGCCACTACATGTGTCTCAAATGATGCCAAGACAGTGTTGAAATTTCTCAAGAAGAACATTTTCACTCGATTTGGGACACCTAGAGCAATTATAAGTGATGGTGGTTCTCACTTTTGCAATCACCAATTTCAAGCCTTGATGAAGAAATATGGTGTCAAGCACAAGGTATCATTGCCATACCATCCTCAAAGTAATGGGCAAGCAGAAATTTACAATCGTGAGATCAAGAACATTCTTGAGAAGGTGGTGGGAACTACGAGGAAGGATTGGTCTACCAAGTTGGATGATGCTCTATGGGCATACCGAATGCTTTCAAAATGCCTATTGGTATGTCCCCCTATCGCTTGGTGTTTGGAAAAGCATGCCACTTACCGCTGGAATTGGAGCATGGAGCTTATTGAGCCATCAAAAAGCTAAATTTTGATACCCAAGCTGTGGGGAAGAAGAGGTTACTTCAACTCAATGAGTTAGATGAAATCCGCCTAAATGCCTATGAGAATGCAAGGATATATAAGGAGAAGACCAAGCGGGATCATGACAACAAAATTATTCCCAAGAGTTTTGAACCCGGTCAAAGTGTCCTCCTTTATAACTCCAAGTTGAGGTTATTTCCAGGAAAGCTAAAGTCTCGATGGTCCGGTCCATTCACGGTGGTTCAAGCATCTAAATTTGGTGATGTGGAGCTGGAAAATGAAAAAGGTGAAAGATTCAAGGCTAATGGTCAACGATTGAAGCATTATTGGGGTGGAGATGTGGATAGGCTTGTGTCCACTATCTACTTGGTTAATGAGGAGTGACCAACATGAAGAGTCCTGGTGAAGACTTTAAACGTAGCGCTTCTTGGGAGGCAACCCAAGGTATTACTTGATGCTTTGTTTGATTTTGTAGGACAGTTGAAAGCCCTTGATGATGTGTTCCAGTTTGGTAGCAAGGATTGAAAGCGCAAGTCACGGAAGAATAGGGGAGTTCTCTTCTACTTTTCTTTGATTTGTTTTAACTGATTGTTGATGATTATATTGCTTGGGAATGAGTGCTGGTCTTAGTTGAATATGTTTGTGATGACTATTATAGAGTAAATACCCTTTTTGGTCCCTGGAAAAACACATTTGACCCTTTTTCGTCCCTGAGTAAAAAAAATGTCATTTTGGTCCTTTTTAGGACTAAAAAGGACCTTTTGGGAATTTCGAGGGATTAAAATGTGCAAAAAAATGATCAAAAGGACTAAAAGGGACCTTATTTTTCCATTTTAGGGACTAAAAGTGACTTATTTTTTTTCAGGGACCAAAAAGGGCATCCGTGTTTTTTTCAGGGACCAAAAAGGGTATTTACTCACTATTATATAGTTGTTGGCACTTGAGTTGTTTAATTGGTGGAAATTTGAAATCTCTGAAATTTGTGTTACCCTTGCACTTATATATGGTTGCTCTTCACTTTCATTACTCTTTGTTACTTGTTCACATTGAGGACAATGTGACACTTAAGTGTGGGGGTGAGGGTAGCCTTGATTTTAACTTGCTTTGTCCTCAATTTTTTTGGAAGTTTGAATTTCATTCATGAGAATTATCACAATTGGGTTAATTTGAACATGAAGAGGAGTGAATTTGATTAGAAATTGATTCTATGTTCTTTGAATGTTAGTAAAGAGGTAAAGATTTGGTTTGGGTACTTTACTTTAGGATGTCAAAGAACTTGTGAGGAAATTGAGCCTAAGTTTCATTTCTTTCAAGAGGGAGTACACCTATTGTGATTTCATCTCTAGAACTTGTCTTAAATCTCTTTTGAAATTTGAAATCCTTTTGCATGCACAAAGATGATTTAGGCATTCATTTCATAGCTAGTTCAGCCAAATGTCCATCCTTATCACATGAAAATCCTTTGTTTACCCCATTTGAGCCTTTATTTTTATTTTATTTTATTTTTTTAAAAAAAAAAGAAAAAAAATTGCATGAAATAAATAGCCCTTTGTTTGAGATATGCAATTTTTATATCTTTTTCTTCCCATTCATTTTTATTACTTTAGTAAGTGCTAAGTGAACCAATTTAAAAGAGTGAAGGAGTTAGAAAGTATGTGTATATAGTAAAAATAAATAAATAAAAATAAAAAAAGAAAGATAGAAACAAAGGAATATATGAGGAAAAAAATAGAAAAAAATAGAAAAAAAAAACAAAGAAAGAAAGAAAAACATTGTTGAGATCAAAAGAATAAAGGTGGTCTGGTGTTAGTGAGTTTGTTTGTTTTTCTTGGTAGGTATTCCTTCACTCTTCATCATGAATTTCATTAAATTACTTGGCACTAATTAAAGTATTTTCCCATACCATTTGATCATTTTCATTTCATTATCCTACCTTGATCATTACAACCTTGAGAAAGTCCTTTTGATTTGAGTGTGCAATGGGATAATGTACAAAGTGGAGATTGAGATGATAAACAAGCTTATGGTAGATAAGTTGCAATAGGTGGAATGGAGTGAAACACAAGCCCTAGAATATCTTGAGAAATGAGTGTAAACACTTGACTTGTGAGAGACATTCTATTGTGATTTATCTTTGCCAAATTAATCACCTTGCTACTTGCATTTTTGGAAGGTGGGAAAGATTTTTGAGAAAGTTTGTTTCTTGAAAGATTGAATTTACTTCAATTTTGTAGTGCTTGCTTCAAAAAAATCTTGCTTCCATGGTTTTCTTGAATTTGATTGTTTTGAAATTTAAAAATCTTGAGGACAAGATTTGATGCAAGTGTGGGGGTGTGATGACTTCCTATTTTTAATAGATTTGAGACATATTTTGCTATATTTAGGAAGTCATCAATACTAAATTGAAGAGATTTTATTGAAATTTTAAGAGATATCAATCTGGATGCATTATTTGTGGGGTTTCAATTTCAAATAAAAGTTTTTGAGTTTAGGAAATAAATAATAGTAAGGAGAAGTTTTAAATAAATTTGATTTCATTATTATGATTATTATTATTATTACTATATAATATATAATTTGCTTTTTCCTTCTAGATATCAAAGCGGCGTTTTGGGCCTAGGAATTGAATCAATTTGAATCTAAAAAGCTAAAGGTGGGGCCCACGGACTTATTTGTTTTGAAGACCTAAATGAATGAAAAGGCTAAAAAGAAAGGACCAGGACGACACGAGACTTGTAGATTGGAATTGATAATGTTGGGGGCCCACGGGAATTAAAAGCAATTGCAAGACCTAAAAGAAAAGTGCCGCTGGAAATACTTGGGATAATAAAAACGAAACAGAAAAAAAAGAAGAGAACAGAGCGTCATTTCTGGGAGAGAGTGAAGAAACAGGGAGCACGACTTGGAGAGGATTTCGCTGGAATTGGGAACGCATACAACAATGGAGTTTTGGGAGCGAGAGACGCACGACCGGACAAAGAAGAGAAGAGGGAGACGGACTGGAGGTGAAGTTTGGGGAACTATTCATCATCTTCAACCTTGAGAGCATTAGCAAAGATCGCAGTGTTGGTTCTGATTCTTGTTCTTGTTCTTGGTTTTGTATCTTATTTGACTCTGATTCTAGTTTCTTGTTCATTTTCCAGCTTAATGCTTCTAAATGATTGGCCTCCATTTAGATAATTTATTCACTTAGGTTTTGACTTGAGAGAGCTAATCTAGGTGTAGAACTTGATTGAAATCATACTTGTCTTGAAGTTTACTTGATAAATGGATGGTTTGTTAGTAAAATAGAAATATATTTACTAACCTTGCATTGTCACATTAGGGTTGTTGCTTAAATATTGATTCTCATTAATTGTAGCAAGAGATTGTGCACTTTACTGAGAAGAGAAACTTGATTTTGACTTGAGAGAGGGGGTCAAGTGTTTTAGAACCTTAGACTAACACATATATGTATTGAAATGCTACTAGAGAGGAAATTAACCAAGTTTTATGAAATGCAAAAAGGGGAAAAAGAGCCCTAGGCTCAATTATCCTTGAAGTTAAAGAATCAATTGCCTTTATCAATTTTATGTTTTAGAAATAGTCTTTAAAAGTTCTCATTCCAAATCAAAACTTTGTTTTAGCTCAACTTGATGAAATTCACTAAGCTTCTTGCTTGACCAATTTGTTAAACAAATCCTCGTGGGAATGATACTTTATTTATCACTTTATTACTTGCGAATCTCGTACACTTGCGAGGCGAACACCGGTAGGAGAAAATCTCTACAAGATAAGATGATGTCATCATGGAAGAGGATAGGGAAGAGAGAGAGGGGGGAGGTCGGCCAAGGGGATTGGAGGGTGGAGATGAAGTCTCAAGGGAAGCCCTAGATCCATTGGCCTATAATGAAGTAGAGAAAGTTTGAAAGAATTACCACTTTGCCACAATTTTCTTCTATAAATAGCCTCCATTCCTTTGTTAAATTTCGCACCAAAATTGCAAGAGGCAATTCGAAATTTGTAGAGAGAAGAGAGAAGGAGGAGCTTTGGAGAAGAGTAGCAAGGTTCTGGGTAAGTTCTTCGGTCCTTAGCTTTTAGATTCTAGTCTTTAGTTTAGTAGTTTTTAGTAGAAATATTAGTTAGATCTAGGAAGTAGGAAATGAAATTCCTATTCTTGTTTTTATGCCTTATTGCATTGAAAGATGCCTGACGAGGTAAAAACATGGTAGGGATTGAGTTTCTGAAAGTTGGGGGTCAGAGTAGCGAAGCTCTGGCGAAATTTTATCGTCTAGCGATTTTCTGAAGTCAAGGGTAAAATAGTCATTTATGACTAAAATATCTGTTAGGATATTGTTTATTAATAAATATGATATTATCCTTATAGGATATCTGTGATCACGTACCGACCGACAGACGTACCGTATTTCGTCAACGAAGGTACGGACGCGTACTGTAACCTTAACTCTTATGTTTGTTGTATGTTTATATATGATAGTTGTATTCATAGACTAAGACTCTGTCTTAGATGTTTTCATTATACATCCAGCTATATACGGGTTATGGTTATGTAATGCCGTCAAAGTTTTCCTAGCGCTGAGGACACGAGTGTACATCGTGGCACTGGAGTAGAGTGCAAACAGTGAATAACATGCATTAGCTATGTGTGGTTATTGTTTTACATATGTGATTATGTAATGCTGTGATGTCATGAATAACTGTCATTCATATACTGTTACATAAGCATGAGGTTAACCGTTACCTGAGGTCCGGTGGGCATTGGACCTCAGCTCTTACTCTAGCTTCAGGATCCAAGGGTCATGAAACACCCCAAATTCCATACCTTAAATGGTGCCGGTTGACACTTGGTTTTTTAGAAAATTCAACAGAGTTTGAGGTGCTACATCAGAGTACTGCGGAAACGGAGAGCAATGCACTAACAATTGGACAATATATGAGTAGCTGATATAAAAATACCCCGACATATGATGATGCCAGGCGTATGCTGGTTAAATTGAAAATCCCGAAGGAATATTCATGTGATACAATATACAGAGCTTTGTACAATTACATTTCTCAAAAAGGTAACTATACAACCTAGACCAAGCCTTGACTAGACTTGGGGCAACGAATCTAACTCCGTTAACCGAACAGAATGGCCAGGTAAGTGTTTATCATGGGGGCCTCACCGAGTTCACGGCGACTGATTGGCTGACCCACATAGACTAGCCTTGCCTTCGGCACCAAACTATTCGAAATAACTTCATTAGACCCATGCCTGACAATAGGCTCTGATAATCTTCTTGCGGCTCTTGTTTCGACCGGTGCATTATTACGACTTTGCCCCTTGGCTCCTCTTTATGACTCCAGCTACCGGTGCCCTCTCTGATCTTGATCCTTTCCTGTACTATTAGTTTAAGACTAAGGTCCAATGCCCATTGGACCTCAGGTAACAGTTAAGCTCATGTTTACATATACAACATATGGATTACAGATATTCATAACATTAACAGTATATGAGCACAAAAAATGAATCATACAACTAATCGTATCCCAGCAGCACATAGGCACAACATATCCCAGCAGCACATAGGCACAACGTATCCCAGCAGCACATAGGCACCCCGACAGAATGTGTAGCAACACATAGGCAAACGTATACATATCAACAGTACATAACCATACAGCAGAGCTAACAGCTACCACATATAATCATACCATACACATAGCACATATACGCATACAATAAACATCAGAGTTAGTGTTACAGTACGCGAACATACCTTCCACCATGAATTGGCCAAACGTCCGGCCTTTCGAACCCGACTCCGAACCTCCCGGATATCCTAAAGGGTAATACCGTATCCATTAACTCATACACAATATCCTAACGGATATTTTAGTCACAAATGACTATTTTACCTGTGACTTCGCTAACCGGCGAAATTTCGCCAGAACTTCGTTACTTTGACTCTAATCTTCCAAAATTTTGCCATATCTCTTTCTCCATCATATTTTCGAAATGAATACCATATTTAACTATAAAACATGATATCAACAATATATTGGAAGATTAAAGATCAAAACAACATAAGCTATGAACTTAACCTAGAACTTCAAGAACTAGGGACCGAAGAACTTACCCCGAACTTCGCTACTCCTTCTCCAGAGCTCCTCCTTCTCTCTAAACTCTCTCTCTATTTCAAAATGCTCTTGTGATTTGGTGAGGAATGAAGAGGAATGAAGGGTCTATTTATAGGAAAAGACTATGGATCTTAGCCCTTGGATCTTTTTTCGTATCAACGGTTCAGAGGAGGTAGATGTGGCCTCATGAGAATCACTCATTTTTCCTTCCTCTTCCTCCACAAAAAAAGCCCCTATGTCATCCTTCCAACAATGACATCATCCCCATGATGTCACTTCTCTTGCTTTATAGATTTACCTGATAAAATCCCCTGTTCGGTGTTCTAATCGCGTAATCTTAAATAATCTCAAATATTCCTTAGCATAACCTTGGAGATCTAAACTTCCTCTTGAGAAATATTTGGATTTATAAAAATTATGATCTCATTAAGGGTATTTCCTTGCCGGCTAACCATTTTAGGATAAACGCCGTCGGTTACGGAAATGACATCGGCTATAACCATCTTCGGGACAAAAATTCACTTATTCATAATATGTCCAGATGTTTAATACTTAGTTCTAGGATTTCAAGTTATGATTTAATTTCTATCGGTTCTCATTTATTCTATTTGCTTTTTCACCAAAATATCTCTTTTTGCAAAATATCATGATATTTTCTCACAATTTTCTCTCCTTCCACAACCCTTTTCACACTCATCTTTTTCTCTTCTTCCTTCCAAAAAAAGTCCCCCACCCCTTTTTGACTTTACAAACTTTGATTTTATTCAATTAATCCATGCTTTAAGTATTTAATTAAGTAATTATTCCATTGGTTAATCTTTTGTTAATCAATTAATCTTTAGGAATTTTATGTACTTAATCCTATCCATTTTTTTTAATCATTCTTGACTAATTAGCAAGTATCCTTTATGCTAATCATTGCCATAAATCTTTAATTAAGGGGTTTTACATAATTAACTTTGGATATTTCCTTGATTCATGCTTAAACAATTAGCCATTAATTATTTATTTAATCACTTACTAATTGTTGACAATTTTCATAATTAAGATTAATTATTTTCTCACAACTATTGCACTGACATTGATAATTTATGCACCATGTATTATTTTAAAAATCATTGGGCAACTTATGTTCCCCAAAATAATATTAAATTTTGCCTCATTATTTTCCAAGGAAAATAATCTCATAAATTACCTAAATTAGAGACAACATACTTTCTAATTTTTAATAAATATTTAATTGCCTCTTAGGATTTATCATAATATTTTCAGGGTATTTTATGACTCATAGGTTCACTTAGGGTTTTTGGCACTTTATTTCTTCTTATTTCAAGAGAATTTACCCTAGAAAATAAGATAAATACATCTCAAGGTTTGAGACCACATATTCACCTATTTCCAATAGGTATTATTTACTAAATTATGATACTTTTCTTAAGTGAGATTTTTAGGGTATTACAGGTCACAGGATCGAGATCAGGGGTAAGGAGCCAGCATGAGGACCGGACGGAGACGCTTTTATTTTATTGTACTTACTTTTGAATTAAACACTCGGATAAATGTACGGCTGTATGAACAGCCAGATGCACTTTTATCTATGTTATTCAGTTACTCTTTATTATGAAAGAATTTTCCGACGCTCAAACTCTGATCAAAACGCTATCAAAACGTTTACGAAAACGGGGTGTTACAAAACATAACAATTCCTAATATATTAACAGGCAAAACATAACAATTCCTAATATATTAATAGGCATATTCTTTATTTTCTAACCCAATCAATCCACATATCAAGGAGAACCCCCAAATCCATTTCCTTAAACACACTCAAATTAAAGAGTCATCATAATCACAACAATTTGATGAAATTGCTACCAACAAGAAAGTAGCCTAGAAAATGCAACAACATGACAAAGTCCTACTTAAAAGGATCCAAGTTTTTCAAACAAACAAACATAACCACGACCATTTGAAAACAATCATGGCCAATACAAAAACTAGAGAAATAGCAACAAACAAAAATGTCAAACACAAAATCCTCCTTAAAAGTTTAAAGCAAACAAACCAAAGCACAAATTTGAAAACAATCACAACCCATACAAAAAAAGGGAAATAGCAACCAACAAAAACACCAAACACCAAATACTCCTTCAAAGATTCCAAGATTTTCATGCAGGCAAACAGAAGCACAACAATTCGAGAACAATCACAACCCTTACAAAGCTTGGGAAACAACAACCAACAAAACCGCCAATTTGAAAATGATTACACCAAATGATTTAGGCGTCCACCTTTTTTTTTTAATTTGTGGGCCTCATTGCTATTCAATCCAAATCGTCTCAATATCCGTCCAGTGGCTGTGCTGCAAATATCAAATAAACATTATATAATTTTTTTTGCTCGCAAAACATACATTATATAATAATAATAGTAATTCTATTGATAATAACAACAACAACTTCTTATTTTAACTCAATTAAAAATTTATCTTCTAAGTTGAAATCCCCTGATATTGATATTTCTTAAAATCTTAAGAGAATAACCTTAATTTAGTATTGATGACTTCCTAAATAAATCAAAATATACCTCAAATCTATTAAAATTAGGAAGTCATCAGTCCACTAGTGGAATTGATTCCCTTTTTTGCTAATATATGCTTTAAAGCGATAACTTGTGAGATTGTTGACACCCAAATTAGTTAGATATATAATGAACTTATTATCCAAATTCAGAAGTATAATATAACTGCAAACATCCTTAACAGAGAATATGGGAGCAAAAACCGTACAACGTTGGTTTAATAACATATTTATGACTTGCAAGATAATTTGGAGTCGTTGGAAAATAAATAGGAAGATCTTCAAAGCATGAAAGAGGATTTGAAGACAAGAGTTGAAGAAGCTGAGAACACTGCAGGAGGGATGCAATATGCAAAGAGCACAAGAAATCGATAGATGGATGAAAAAAGTTGACGACATTCAACAGGTACTGTGCATCCAAGCTTTGCTTTCTTTTTAAAATTACTTCATAGCTAATTTTGAAGTTTTTTTTTTTTGTTTTAACATAATGAGGATTTATCAATTAAAATGTCCTGAAAAATTCAGAAAATATAGGATATGCATTCGAGAAGGGAACTAGAAAAATAATAGAAGGAAAATGATGTGAAAGACCGAGTTCTAGATGAAACTCTAAAATCCACTTGTATTCACGTAACAACATAAGGCTACAAGCTGACAATCTTACTTAAATATAAATGAACACTTTATGATTTTAATTTGATATGGCAATTGGTTGGGGTTTAAAAACTCACTTTTGGTTTCCACATATAAATGAAACGTGATGCATTCATGAAAATTTATAAAATAAAAGAAATGCATCATAATAGTGTGGCAGTAAAAATGTTTTTTTAACACTAGCGACTCCATGGAAATTTAAAAAAATGAATTAATTATTAATTTATACTTAATGTAGGAAGTTATAGTTATTCCAAGTTGACAAAGCCAAAGACATTCAATACAAAATGCCCAAGTAAATGTTTCCCAAAGAATTGTTAGTCAAGCTACACGCTAGGAAAGACTACCCTGTTAAAGAAAATTAACAATGAACATGGGAAGAAAATGTTAGTGTTTAATTTTGCGATGTGGATGGTGGTTATTATGGGATAACTTGGACTTGGATAATATTATTATGGGATAATATATTAGAAAATTAGTTGGGATGGGGATGACATTTAGAACCATATTTTGTAATCAAGATGGTTAATAGTGGTTTTGCATGTGCCTAAGAAATCCCTCTGGCTTTGGAATTATCTTTGTAATTTCAGTACAATTATATTGAAGCGAGATACGCGTACTCTATAACTTTTCTTCTAATGACAGTTCATCTTAATTTTCTTAACCAAATGCTATTGCTAAATCGAGTCATAATCGATTGCATAAAACATCAAGTCATAATTAAATATCCAATTTATGAGGAAAAATCCGATGTTATATTTTCATTCTTAACTATATCTTCTTCTTCTTCTTGTGCTTTCTACCTTTAGGTATTATAGCAACACCTGAACTTTTCATTTTTAGGCTTTGAATCTCTATTTAAGGTCCATACCTATTTATCTAAAGTTTAACTCGACCTAACCTATTTTTACATCTAATTCTAGTGTTTAAATAAGTGCAAACTATTCTATAAATAAGTCATTTATGTTTTTGTAAATAGTGCGCAAAAAGTCTTTGTTGATTTTCGTAATATGGTGTGAATATCAAGTACAAAAATAAAACAAATGCCTAAATTCAAAAAAACATATCTTTGTTGTCACGCCCTGAAAACCAGCGGAGTGACTGGCATGGAATGCGAGGGAAACTCACTTCCCAAGCCATAAGACTTACAAGAATTGTCATATCTCGTATCAATAATCTAGAATATACAGCTACCATCTCTAATTCCTATCTACATGTTCTTCAATGATCAAAACAACATTCGAAGCTCTACTCTACTATTATATATGCATGTACATATGTTCTATGTAATACCCGGATATTTATTATCTGGAATATTATAAATAAATTGGATATTTCTGATAAGTGAAGTTTTGACCTTAAGACTTGTGTAAATATAGTCTATTTTTCTAAGTTAAATTCTGTAGGAAATTAGAGAATTTAAGGGGCCTAAGTGCCAAAATGACGAAAATGCCCCTATGGGACATAAAGGACTTAGAAAAATTGTGGAAAATTCTAACAGGCAGTAAAATAATTGTTAAAATTGAGAGAATATATTATCTCTAAATGTGGTAATTTAATAAATTATAAGTCTCGAAAAATTGAGAAGGAATATTCAAAAAGTATTGCAATAACTAAAATACCCTCATAAATTCCAATATAATGGAGGAGATATGAAAACAAAGATGTCAGTGTAAAAGTTATGAGGAAATAGAGCATTCTAATTAAGAAAATTATCAACAAGTGATAATAAGGTAATTAGGTAATTATTGGCTAATTACTTAAGCATAAGCAAAGGAAATTCATGAATAATTATGTAGAACCCTAAAAATTAGTGGTTTTTGGCTTAAAATTAGTAAAAATATATTTGCTAATTAATTGAAAATTTTGAAGAAAAATAGATGAGTTTAGGTATTTTTAAGCCTAAATGCAAGAATGGACCAATGGGAAAATTCTGTAAAAATTATGTAAAAATAATTATTTAATTAATTAAATAATTAATCAAAATAAAAAAACGAAAAAAAATGGGCATAAAAAAAAATAAAATGTATTTAAATATTATATAAAGAGTTTTAAAAATAATAAACTCTAATTAAATATTAAAAAGGTGAATAGTAAAATGATAAATAGGGAACGGATCCTATCTAGAGAACCAGGAGTAGGATTTCCAAAGTTAAGGTAAAATATTGATCAGTGAGTTATTATCTTCCGTTAAACTCTCCCTAAGTTAATTCAAGCCGATTGTGCATTTTCCTAATAAAACGAAATAGGGAAAAATGCAGATAGGCACATTTTTGGACCTGAAGAAAATAAATTCTAACTCAACATCTAGATATGAGTTTGAAATTATCTGGACATATTAGGACTCAGTGAATTTTTGTCCAGAAGTTGATTATTCCAAAAATCGTTAAAAGGCAGCACGCTTTTCGAGGAACTTCGGATCGATTTGGAGCCCTACATGGAATCAAAATTTAGGTTAACTTGGACATTTCTAATAAGTGAGAATATGTCTTCAAAGTTATAAATCCAGAATTTTGAGATTTTTCCGAAATTACGCGAATCGGGTACCGATCGGGGAAATCGGCCAGACCGAGCATAAAGTGACTGTGAGTCACCATTTTTGAACCACTCACAAGCTGCCACCTCAGCCCTTGAATGTCGACCAGCATGCTCCATGGTCAAGGATTAAACACCATTTAGGTTTGATTTTCCATGGTTAAAGGCAAAGGAAAAATTACAACTTTTGGAAAGTTAAAATTACAAGAATGGCACAATTTTTGCCTATATAAAGGCATGAGCTCCTCTTGAATTCTTCACACCATTTCTACTCCTCCTTGGCCGAATCTAGAGGGAGAAAGAAGAGAGAGAAGCTCTGGGGAAAAATTGTACGGAAGTCTTCAACGGGTAAGTCTTTCGGTCCTTAGTCTTTAGTTCTTTCGGTAGTTTTAGTAGAACTGTTAGTTAGATCTAGGAAGTAGGAGATGAGATTCCTATTCTTGTTTTTAGGCCTCTTTGCATTGAAAGATGCTTGACGAGGTAAAAATATAGTAGGGATTGAGTCTCTGAAAGTTGAAAGTTAAAATACCGAGCTTTAAGCTTTCGTAGTTCTTTCAATAGTTAGAGTAGTAATGCTAGAGTAGCCTTTATTTTTCAAGTATGATTAGATATCATATGATAGGGCTATTTTAGTCTAGAATTTCGAAAATTATCATTGGGTCGAAGTTCTGGCAAAATTTTGGAAAAATGGAGCCAAAGTAACAAAGTGCTGGCGAAATTCCGCCAATTAGGGGTATAGGGGCAAAATGGTAATTTTTACCTAAAATGTCAGTTATGATGTCAAATCACTAATGAAAGTGATATTACTCTTATAGGACATCAGAAACCTTGATCTGCTGCCGTTACGCTGTCCAACGTGCCGCTGTCGGACAAACCGCTGTTTTCCGTCAGAAAGTACAGTTTCCGCCAGAAACATCTACGTACGTCAACGAATGTACGGACGCGTCTTCGTAACACTAATCCTATAGTTCTCATATACATATATGTCATAGATACGTTCATATACCGGGGCTCTGCTTAGGGTCGTCGTTATACATACAGCCTTGTACGGGTTATAGACATGATAATACTGTTTTAAGTTTTCCTAACGCTGAGGACACGTGATCGTGGCACGGATAATGTGCGAGCTATATTTGTGTAGGACTTTACATACGCTTTATGCTTATGTCCTGTCTGTGTCACAATGTTGTTGTGTAGGACCTTACATACTGCTACATGCTTATGTTCTGTCTGTGTCACACTTATCTGATGAGATGCTGTTGTTATGTCATGAATATCTGTTGTCTATATACTGTTATATTTTAGCATAAGGTTAACCGTTACCTGAGATTCAATGCGGTGAATTGAATCTCAGCTGTAGCTTCAGGATCCGGAGGACCACGGATCGGTGCTAGGGACAAGCAGCAGGAGTAGGCTACCGGCCGAAGTTATTTTATCGCTTTCTGTACTTACCTTTTGAACAGTAGGATCACTGTAATGTCAATACTATGTTACACTATGGTTCATGTTTTGTTATGATCAGTTACTCTTTCGCTCCAATGCTCTACTCTGATTGGAAAAAAAAAAATCCGCTTTAGAAAATGCGATGTTACATTCTAAACAAAAGAAAGATAGGGATCTTGCCTAGAGACTACGTGGAGCATCTAGCTTTTAATAATAATACAAAAGTCTAAATTTATAATTACATCACACAGCAGCACCACAAAATATGAGCCAGCAAATTAAACTTAAATTTTGAGAAGGCTCTTCACAGCTCAACTGGAAGTACAGGATCAACAATACCATATGAACTAAACAAATTTTTGCGGTGAATAACGCCACATTTATAGAATTTAATAAAATATAGAAGAAAATAATTTAAACATTTTTATCCTTCGATAATAGCAATATGACAATAAATTACAATTTCTATATTATATGATCATAATCAAAAAACAAAACTATATGTAGGATCATGAATCAAACAATTCAAAATACGTAATAAATCATTTTGTTTAACAAATTCAGTTTAAAACATCAAATTTCAAATCTCATATATTCATAGGACTTCTACAAACGGATAACAAGCGTGGACACATAGTCCACGAGGGTAACTAACCAAGCATAGCTCAAGGCTACGAAAACAAGCGTGGACACATAGTCCACGAGGGTAAGTAACCAAGCACAACTCAAAGCCACGAAACAAGCGCAAGTACAAGACCCACGAATAACAATTGTGAGAACGAATCTCACGAATATCAAGCGAGTTCGAGGTTAATCATGGTGTACCCAGGACTAACAGTGTTGCTGTTAGTAACCAGTGTTATGTATCCTGTCCTCTCAAATCCTTTTTCAAGTATGCTTGGGACTAATTTATCAAAGCAATGAAAACTTCTTCTTTCAATACCAAGTTAACTCGTATCGAATACAATATAATAAAATGCCCCGGCATGAAAGTTTACACAATCTCAAAACATATTCTTCCAATCCCATCAGTCATTTTTTTTTTTTTTGAAATAATAGATTTTGGCATATGAATATTCTAAAATGCAAGATCATTTCAATATAAAAATTTATGAAAAATATCTTAAAAGTTTCCTTACCATTTAAGTGCATAATCATCAATTATACCATGAAGCAATTGGAGAAAAATAATTAATAAGGAGTAAAATCATCAATCTTTGCTCATATAATATCAATAAGAAAATGAATTAATTATTATAAACTTTCCTTTACAAATTCATACTTATAAATATGGTATTTAACAAGAAGTACGACAACTAGTAAAAATATCATTTATAAAGATTATAATGGGACGCTATTCACTTACCTGTAAGGCTTATGCTATGCCTCATTCTCCAACTTTTCGCTTTCCAAATTATTCACTCACTTTCCCCCTAACACCCAAACAAATCCATTATAGCTTTACATAAGATTTTCTATTTTCACATTCAATTCCAATTCTTTATATCCACCCCATTCGTAGCTTATACAACAATTGACCTAATTTCTAATTTACTGTAATTTAAAAAAATAGAACAACTTAAACTTGTATCGCTTTCAAAGCCCGTAGTACACATACATACATACATACACACACATACATACGTACGTACACAGACACGTAGCTTATACAACAATTGACCTAATTTCTAATTTACTGTAATTTAAAAAAATAGAACAACTTAAACTTTTATCGCTTTCAAAGCCCGTACATACGTACACATACATACGGACGGACGGACACACACACATACATTTATTTTTTTTATTTTTTTTGCTCCGAACACCTTCCATTATATGGCTTCCTTTTCTTCAAAGTTTTAATTGGAAGTAAACTCCAACTTTTCTTTCTCTTTCTTTTTGTCTTGGATGAACAATAGCAGGGGAAAAAGATGAGCCAATTAAACACACACAACACAATCAGGACGGATGAATAGCAAAGTGAAAGAATGATTGAAAATTCATAGATACCCTCACCCAAACACCAACGGCCAGAGGGGAAAAGAACAGCACTGAACCTCTAAAAAATAAATCTTGAAGTCCCTCATTTCCCATGTTCCTTCGACCTAGAATAACCTTCAAACTACCTACTTTCTTTAACCAACCAGCAGCAAAACAAAATAATTATTCAATCTTAAATTTCCAAACATCACAGCCGCAAACAAAACCAGCAAAACTGAACAAAACAGAGAAAAATAACAGTAGCAAGATTCTGACCGGAGGAGAAAGACGCCGGCGACAAATGGATGTGCGACAGCGATGGAATGCGAACGGAAAGGATGAAGGACTAGGGTTGAAGAATGGGGCTCGGGTTTGGTCAAAAAAATCATGAAGGTTTCACGCTCTCTCCGTTTCAGCGATGCATTCATGCATTTAAAAAAAAATCCAGCTGTCCTCTTTTTTTTTCTTTTTTTACAAATAAGGGTATTTTGGTAATTTCTGTTAAAGATGAAGCAGAAATAAAAATCCCACATTGTCTTAATGAGGATTCAAACTCAAAGCCTAAAGGACCTTTGACCATTCCCAATACCATAAAGCTACAAACTTTATCTTGATACCCAACTACAACAAAGAATAAATATATAATTAGCTTATAATAATATAATTTAATTAATTTGTTTTTTTTTTAATTCTCAAATATCTGGGTTGTTACATTTGTGTTCATAGGAAATAAAAGATATTGAAGCTCAAGGAGTCCAAGCAATCGAAAACAAATGTCTAAAAGTAGATTATGTTCAAAGAATTGTCTGTCAAACTACAAGTTGGGAAAGAATGTTGCCAAGATGCTCAAAGGTGTGGATGAACTAGCAACCGAGGGTAAAAGCTTTGGTAAGGATTTTATATTTTGCTCACGAGGCACCACCCAAAGCAATTGAGATGCCTCTAGATAAGACTGTGGGATTGGATTTATGTTTGATAAGGTGTGGAATAGTATTGAAGCGGAGAATGTTGGTGTCATTGGTTTATATGGGATTGGATTTATTGGAATGTTTGATACTCCTGATTGGATTTATTGGAATGTTTGATACTCCCTCCAGTCCTAATTATAGGACCATTTTTGTAGTACAATTTACACTATAAAAATGGTTTTATAATTAGGACCGGAGATAGTAGTAGTGACGACTAGCCTCTTAAAAGTACATAAGTTCTAATTTTCATCGCTGAAGTTGTTTGAATCTTTTATGATTAAAGGTTGAGAATTAAACATTGGGATTACTTAGTGATTTGGGTGGTGGTGTCAAAAGAGCCCAACATAGAATCTAGTATAGGATAATATTAGAAAATCAATTGGGATCGGGGGGAAACATTTGAAATCGTAGTAATAATAATGATGTAACACCCCAAATTCCATACTACAAATTGTGTCGGATGACACTTGGTTTTAGAAAAAATCAACAGAATTTGAGGTGCTACATCAGAGTACTGCGGAAACGGAGAGCAATGCACTAAAAATTTGACAATATATGAGTAACTGATATAAAAATACCCCGACATATGACGATGCCGAGCGTATGCTGGTATATTAAAAATTCTCCCGAAGGAATAATCATGTGATACAATATACAGAGCTTTGTACAATTACAATTCAAAAAAAAATAACTATACAACCTAGACCAAGCATTGACTAGATTTGGGGCAATGAACCTAACTCCGTTAACCGAATAGAATGGCCAGGTAAGTGTCTATCATGGGGGCCTCACCGAGTTCACGACGACTGATTGGCTGACCCACATAGACTAGCCTTGCCTTCGGCACCAAACTATTCGAAATAACTTAATTAGACCCATGCCTGACAATAGGCTCTGATGATCTTCTTCCGGCTCTTGGCTAGACCGGTGCATTACTACGACTCTGCCCCTTGGTTCATATCTATGGCTCCATCTACCGGTGCCTTCTCTGTTTCTGGTCCTTACCTGTACTATCATTTAAGACTGAGGTCCAATGGACCTCAGGTAACGGTTAACCTCATGCTTATATTATCATCATATGCATAACATATATTTTTTTAACATTACAGCAATGATCAAGCCAGTACGTCGTATGATCATTTGATAACAACTACACTATCATGCAAAGTTATCCCCGGTCTGCACATATGCAGTGCCACGATGTACGGTCATGTCCTCGGCGCTAGGAAAAACATAACGGCATTATCATGACTATAACCCATGTAAAGTTGTATTTAGTGACCTAGATATGGTTCCCTAGTCACAGTGCATGTCCAGGACAGAGTCCTGTTCACGGTATCCACAACATATACAAGCATAACATATGCATTAGAATTAGTGTTACAGTACGCGAACGTACCTTGTACCATGGACCTCCCGGATATCCTAACAGGGTAACACCGTATCCATTAACTCATGGACAGTATTCTAACAGAGGTTCCAGCCATAAATTACTATTTTCCCCCTGACTTTGCTAATCGGCGAAATTTTGCCAGAGCTTCGCTACTTTGACTCTAATCTTCCAAAATTTTGCCATAACTCTTTCTCCATCATATTTTCAAAGAAAATATCATATTTAACTATAAACATGATACCAACAATATATTGGAAGATTAAAGATCAAAACAACATCTACCCTAGAACTTTAAGAACTACCGAACTAAAACTAGAACTTAAGACTAGGGACCGAAAAACTTACCCAGAGCTTGGCTACTTTTCCTCCAGAGCTCCTCCTTCTCTCTAACATCTCTCTACTTAGAAATTGCTTTGAGGAATTGGTGAGTTTTGAAGTGAAGAGGAAGGGCCTATTTATAGAGAAAATGTGAGGGTATTTTGGTAACTTTCCAACTCCTTCTTCTTCAACCTTGTCCATAGGATTTTGATATCAAATCTCCACCACAAACACCCCTTGGCTGACCTCCCCCTCCCCATTTGTCAACAAAGATGATGTCATCCCATGTCACCATCTCTTGCTTTATGGGTTTTACCCGATAAAGTTCCCTGTTCGGTGTCCTAATCACGTAATCTTGGAAAATCTCAAAAATCTGACAACATAACCCTGAAGGTCTATTCTTCCTCTTTAGAAATGTCTGGGTCAACTAAATTTTTGATCCCATTCAGAACATTTCGTTGCCTGCCGAACATTTTCGGATAAACACCGTCGGTTACGGAAATGTCTTCGCATTCCGCCGGTTACGGAAATGACTTCGGAGATAGCCCACTCCAAGATAAAAATTCACATGTTTATAATATGCCCTGACCTTAGAAACCTAGTTCATAGTTTTCTAGATAGGATTTAATTTCTATCGGTGGTCATTTATCCTATATGTTTTTTCACCACTTTTTCAACAACTTCTTCACTAAGTTTCCTTTAAACCTCTTTGTATGCATTCACACTACATTTTCTCTCATTTTTCTTTCTAATATTTTCAGTGCCCCTCCCCCAAAATGTTGACTTTTCAACCTTTTTTAATCACTTAGATTATGCTCTAATTAACTTAATTAATAATTAATCCATTGACTAATTAAACCCTTATATACCACCTTATTCATTGAAGGTGGAATATCACCTAGAGGGGGGTGAATAGGTGATTACAAAATTCTTTCGCTAATTGCTCAGTCACCCACACAACAGATATAAATCAAGACAGAGTAGAGATAGAGAAAAGGAGATTGACACGAGAGATTTATACTGGTTCGGTCCAACTCTTGACCTACGTCCAGTCCCGAAACACTCCGGATTTCACTAACTTACCCGAAACACTCGGGATTTCACTCACCCAAAACACTCCGGACTTTACACTTGCAATTACACACTCTGTACTCTCGAAGTAATTCTCTCACTAGAACTTACTCCCTCTTACAAGTTGTAATCAAGTATCCCAATCTCCAAGTCCCCTGACTTGAGATTCTTACAATGATAGATGATCAATAATAAACTCTCTAAAAGAGTAGATGAATAAACATTGAAGATCAAAGTATCCGGAGATACTGTTTATACGTATTAACAATAAATGTTATTTGCTAATTGAATGCGCAGTGGTTCGGGGACGTTGGCGATATTGAATGCATCTGATATTTATAAAGTTCGCCATTAATGCCGTTGGAAAATAGCCGTTGAGAAATATAGATGTATCTGTTACTCTCTGTTTCTTCGTAGCATTCCGAGGTTATTGAATAACTTTTGTTGACATTCCTTATTCGATTTGCCCGTTTAGACTTGCACAGAATATTGGTAGGATAATTTTGAATTGCTTTCCTGAGGCTCAGATATCCATGTTCTTCTTTCGTGCTTTGCGACTGGTTCGTATTAAATGCTTCTGACATCATCATCCACCTTTTTGATAATCTTGTTGATCCTTCCTTTGATCATCCGAAACTTGCTTAACAAATATGATTAATAGCATTGATAAGTATAGCAAGTAGAAATTAACATTTCTGAGTCATTTCTGAATTCCCCACTGTTGTTGCTACTGTATACTCTTTGTTCTGCGTGGATGACTCGAGGTGGCTATTCTGAATCGAGGCAAAAATCCTTCTGCATTCGTCTAACTCTCTGTCTTCATTTAACTCGAGGCATACATGCTGACTCGAGGTGAAAACAACTCTCAATTCTTCTATCTTTCTGTTTGGCTTTGACTCGAGGTAACGAAGGCTCTGGCTCGAGGCAAACTTGATTTAATCATTAATTCCATAAACATTTGACTCGAGGTATACATGTTGGCTCGAGGTGAAAACTGCTCTCAATTCTTCTATCTTTCTGTCTGCATTTCACTCGAGGTAACAACAATGCGGCTCGAGGCAAATCATCAATTAATCATTAATTCGAATTGATTCAACTCGAGGTGCAATATATCTTGGCTCGAGTCTGGAGACTCGAGGTTGCATTTGAGGAGGCTCGAGTTAAAAAGTCTTCTCCATTCTTCAAACTCTCTGGTTGGTCATAGACTCGAGGTTGCACTGCTAGCTCGAGGCATCTCACTCATTCTCAATTCCATTGTCTTTGATTTGAACTCTGTTGCTTCCAGAATTTCGTATGTCCACTTGAAAAGATCATAAATCCCTGGTACGAACTCTGTTTTGGCTGGTTCAAGTCTTGATGGAAATACCTTTGAGTCTACTTTCAAATGGCACCGATTTTAGCTCCATTGGATTTGTAGTTTGTGAGATATATTCAAAATACTGAAGGTGGGTCTGGTGTTTGACGCTGATGTTACTGTCATCTTCAACAATTCCTAGATCTTTCATCTGACCTCCTTTGGACTTGAATTTTATACCAAAATGACGCATTGGAAGTCTAGTTTCCATCAAAATTGGTTTCACCTCAATCAGACTTCTGGTTTGAGAGATATCGATGAATTACCAGAGGTCACCCGAAGCTGAACGTCAAACGAGTACACCAGACTAGCATTTGACTCGAGGCAAGTGAAATGTTACCTCGAGGTAGCTAACTCGAGGCACAGATATGGTTGCCTCGAGGTAACCTGTCCTGTAGCTCGTTACTGTAGCAAAAACACTGTAAAGGATTTTCAAATGAAGTTTTGAAACAACAAAATCATAAAACTTAAAGTTGAAGATTTTTAAAACAATCAAATAAAAAAACAAGAGGAACAATAAAGAAAAACAAAAACTTAAAAATTTTAAAAAGTAATTACAATTTACAAAGTATAAAACGAAAAATTAGATTTTAAAAAATTAGAAATATTTATCAACTATCAAATTATATTATCAAACCAAATATAAAAAATTAAGATAGCGTTTTCAAAAATGGAGATTTTTAAATCAATCCAATAATAAAATAAGAAAAGGATTCTGAAATGAAATTTTGAGACAACAAAATAATAGATTTTAAAGTTTAAGATTTTTAAAAAAAAAAACAAGAAGAAAAATCCTGAAAACTGAATAAAAATTGAAGGGAGTTTAAAAAGTAAAACAAAGTATGAAACAAAAAATACGAAATAGTTATTAACAATCAAATTTAAAAAACAATCAAATTTAAAAAGTAAGATTGGGTTTTAAAAATACAGATTTTTAAATCAATGAAATAAGAACTGAAAAGAGTTGGAAAAAGTAACAAATGGAACAAAAAATAAGCAATACTTATCAACAATCAAAATTTATTTTCAAATAAAATTTTCAAAAAGTAAGATTGGGTTTTCAAAAAGGGAGAATTCCATATAAAGACGGTTGAAATAGGAAAATTCTAATTTGAGTTGCTAAATTTAACAAATTATTAATTAGGTTATGTGACATAATTAGGGATTTAGAATTTGGGTCAGATTACCTCTATATCCTTTAGTTATTAAAAAAAAGGTGGACACAACATAATATTGTTTACTCGCTATTAAAAACCCTAACGACAGGAAATTCATTGGAGGCTCGAATCTAATCTTCATTCCTTCGCCGATTTGAGTAATGCTATCCGAATAGATTGTTACAACGATGGAGGCAAAAAATAAAAGAGTATTTTATGATTGAAGTAATTTGCGGAGCTGATCAAAATAAAGGTGCCGGCACAGCCATTCTAGTTGAATTTTTTTATCTTCCTAACAAGGTATCTAGTATTTGTTGAAAGGGGCAAAAAAACTGATGCAGCCAGCATCATCCATTATATATATAAGAGTATATATGTATAACTGGTGGGAGTTCTGGTTCAAGCACAAGCCTATTTTAGTTCATCCGATTCTTGAACAGACCATGGAGTATTGTGAGAAGAGATGAAGTTGATGCCTATACATGCGCGAGCGCGCGCATGATACAACTGTTGCAAAAAGAACCGAATAGAGAAAGGAAATAATTGTGTATAGAAGCGAATGTTAGAGTAGAAGAATGATGACCTCGGAGAGTAGGGAAGAAGAAGGATGAGAAGGAAGAATCAACCGAGTGAGGCGGAGACTCCGGTGAATCATGGTGTCGGCCGGCGGTTGTTGGTGGAATTGTGAGGAACAAGGATGTGGCAAGAAATTTGAAAGCGGGAGGGAGACGTAATTAAGAAGAAAGTCAATTGTTTTCTTTTGGATGAAAGATGAAGGGTATTATTGGAAATTTTTTTAACATTTAAATATTCTAAATTGGGCCATTGACCCAATCTAAGATTTGTTAAATTTACCAACCTAATTCAGGATTTTTCTATTTCAACTGTCTTTATATAGGATTTTCCCTTTCAAAAATGCAGATTTTTAAATCAATCAAATAAGAAAAGGATTTTCAAATGAAGTTTTGAAACAACAAAATAATAGAACTTAAAGTTGAAGATTTAAGGGAAAAAAATCAAATAAAAATTTAAGGAAAAAAAAAACAAAATAAGAACTGAAAAGAGTTTTAAAAGGTATAAAGTATGAAAGAAGAAATTATAAATTTGTATTAACAATCAATTTTGTTTTCAAATCAAATTTAAAAAAGTAAGATTGGGTTTTCAAAAATACAGATTTTTAAATCAATCAAATAATAAAATAAGAAAAGGATTCATAAATGAAATTTTGAAACAGCAAATAATAGAACTTAAAGTTTAAGATTTTTAAAACAATAAAATAAAATAAAAACAAAAAGAACACTCCAAAAAACAAAATAAAAATTGAAGGGAGTTCAAAAAGTAAAATAAAGTATGAAACGAAAAATAAGAAATATTTATTAACAAAAAAAAATTATTTTCAAATCAAATAAAAAAAGTAAGATTGGGTTTTCAAAATACATATTCTTAAATCAATCAAATAAGAAAATAAGAAAAGGATTCGCAAATGAAATTTTGAAACAACAAAATAAAAGAAATCAAATTTGAAGGTTTTTAAAACAATTCAAATCATTTTTTTTTTTTTTTGCTCAGAAAACAATTCAAATCATAAGAACAAGAAGAACAGTAAAAAAAAAAAAAAAGGAATTGAAGGGAGTTTAAAAAGTAATGTACGAAACAAAGAGACATGTACTAAAAATCATAAAATTTATTTTCAAATCAAATTTAAAAAAGTAAGATTGGGTTTTCAAAAAATGCAGATTTTTAAATCAATCAATAAGGAAACGATTTCCCAATGAAATTTTGAAACAACAAAATAATAGAACTTAAAGTTGAAGATTTTTAAAACAATCAAATAAAGAAAACAAGAAGAACAATAAAAAAATAAAAAGTAATTACAATTTACAAAGTATGAAACAATTAATTAGAAATATTTGTCAACAATTAAAATATATTTTCAAACCAAATTTAAAAAAGTAAGATAGCGTTTTCAAAAATGCAGATTTTTAAATTAGTCAAATAATAAAATAAGAAAAGGATTTTCAAGTGAAATTTCGAAACACCAAAATAATAGAACTTAAATTTGAAGATTTTTTGGAAAAAAAAAATAAAAACTGAGAAAAGTTTAAAAAGTAATTACACATTATTAAACAAAAAGTTAGAAACATTCATTAAACATCAAAAAGTTTATTTTCCAATCAAATTTCAAAAAGTAAGATTGAGTTTTCAAAAATGCATATTTTTAAATATCTCAAAATAAGAAAAGGATTTTCAAACGACATTTTAAAACAACAAAATAACAAAATTTAATGTTGAAGATTTTTGAAACGATCAAATAAAAAAAAAACTTATTAAGAAGAACAATTGAAAAACAAAATAAGCACCGAAAAAAGTTTAAAAAGTATGAATCACAGAATAGGTTTGCAATGAAAAGGATCAGATAGGTTTAGTTGATGACACTCACAGAATAAAAACAACAACCAACAACAACAAACAAATCTACTTGATGGAGAAACAAAATCAATCACAGTAAACAAGCTCAGTAATCTGAGAACTCCATACAGATGTAGCGAAACAACAAGAACCAAACAAGTCCGAAAACAAAAACGGCATCCAAGCCAGAAGACAAGCGAAAAAAATCACTCCCAATCAAAAAGCACAACACCAATTTGAAAAGAAGTAGCAACCAACAAACAAGTCTACAAACAGCAATGGCAACAGCAACATGAAAAGGAAAAACAGACCATTTAAAACATACAAACCAGACAAACAGAAAAAACCACTCACAATAAACCAACATGACAACGATTTGAGAAGGGAAAGAGCAAGCAACAAACAACAAGTATAGGAACAGCAACGGCAACATGAAAAAAATCCACATTGAAAGCATAAACAAAAAATCACTTACAGTAAACAAGCATAGAACCGTTACAGTCGATACAAAACACAAAAACAGGGGAAGGCAACCACAAAAGCCAGCCAATTGAGACTAATGAAATTAAAAGCAAGGGCAAAAAAAACCCCTTGGAAGCATCAAAGCCAGGCAAACAAACAAAAATCACTTACAATAAACAAGAAAAGAACCATCACAGTCCGTACAAAACATAAAATCAGGGGAATGCAACCTCAAAAGCAACTAATAAATACTTATGAAATTAAAATGGGGGGGTTTTGGCAGAATTAGTGAAGTAGATAACAAATTCATAACATCTATGATTCAATTCTTCAGCCAATTCAACATCTAATTAGTACAGAAGAAGGGGCGTACCTTGGAGAAAGAGAAGGTTAAAAGGGAAGTAGAAAGCTGAAACCTTTGAAAGGAGAGACCTTTCTTCCAACGGCTACACAGGAACTGGAGATTTGGCTTGACCCGTCGGAATTTCAAGTTTCCAAATTTGTGCACAGATCCGATTTACCTGTTGTCGAAGACGGAAGGGCGGTGTAATTTTTTTTGATACACGGGCGGTGTAATTAAAGGCTCTCTTTTTGTTTTCTTAATTTCATTTCGTCCTTGGGCCTTCGTTACTTGGCCCATAAAGCAAACTCCTAAATTTTCTTTTTTCTCTTTTGTTTTGTTTTCGTATAACAAACTCCTTAATTTTTACTTATACAAATTTACTTAAACATAATAAGAAATTAAGATAATTAATTTTTTTTAATTCAGCCCAAATTATTCCGTCATTAATATTCAGTTAAGATCTAAAACTTTATACAAAATAAAATAATATTTAATAGCCACATGTGCAAAAAAATATTAAATGAAACATTTAGAAAAGAATTTTCAAGATTTCGTCAATTTTTTAACAAAATAAATGGCTGATAAAATAAATATAATTTAATTTAACTCATTTGCCACAATTTATCACTAAAAATTTTAAATGAAAAGGATAAAAATATATTTAAAAATTAATTATCAATAGCAATTACGTGAAAAATGCAACGTTCCGTTGAATTATATTTTTTCTTTTTTGGTCAAAGTTCCGTTGAATTATATAGATGTTAGAATAATAGAAAAATGTAGCCGTTAGAACAAATTCTGGAATAAATGAATAATGTAGCCGTTGAATAATTATTACAGGGAGAACAAATTCGTCAGAATATGAGCTCATTGAACTACCTCAACATTTTATTTTATTTTTTGATAAAACTACCTAACATATTGTTACGGATTTATATAAAGCCCATTAGTGATGCGGCCCAATAACAGGTAGATCTATCATGATCGCCAACAGATCAGATAAGATCATAACCAACCTACAATCAAGGAGATAATCAAGGGAGATCTCTACACCAAATCAGGACCCCTAACCCTAAGGTAACCTCTATATATAGTTGGTTAACCTAAAAGGTACACATCTTCTATATTCGACTCTCTGGCTATTTACTATTCAGTCTACACAGAGCACACACACCACCCCCTTGGCTAAACGCCTCCATTAATCCTCGAACTACGTGGACTTTGATCCCTCTTCAGGGTACGTAGGCCCTAGGAATCGCTCCTAGGTCAAGTCCCAATCAACACCAACATCCTAGCCCTTCAGGGCTAGACAATCTGTGTTCTACACCAGAATAGTGGCGCCGTCCGTGGGGAACCGTAAATTTCGATTCCCGTGACCAAAGATGGTCAATGATTTCAATTCCCAACTGCCAAACAAATAATCATGGAGTTCATGTTTTACTGATCGCCCTCTGAGATTATGGTGTTATGGGTTTCTCGTCGCATCATAGATTGTTGAGGGTAAATGTGGCATTTTCTCAGGGCCTTACGGGTTGAAGGGAGAGGATAAAATTTTGACAAGATTCTGGAAAATCCATCATTTATGGCCTTTTCCCAGGATCCACCGTCCAAAATTATTACTCGATGTGATCAAGTATTTGTTCGAAGAACTGGATGTTGAGACCTAAACGGAATTATCGCCCAAATCTCTCTGTGCAACAGACGATCGACCCCAGGTTCAATACAGGGCACTAAGTGGTTTGCGATTCAGAAAGCCCAGGTTTAAACACAGGGTCGGATTTTGAAACTCCCCTCTGCAGCAAGATTGCTCTCACTTCGTCAATTTCTCAAGGTTAAAAGCGATGGGTTACAGGTAGAGCCGGGAAATCGGGCCAAGCCCATCGGGCCGGCCCGTTTAAGCCCTGGCCCTGGAGGGCTCGGGCTTAAAAAATAGGCCAAAAATTTGAAATTGGCCCTGCAGGGCCGGCCCTGTAGGGCCTCGGGCTTAATCGGGCCGGCCCTGCAGGCCCGTTTAACTGTAGCTTTTAAAAATAAAATAAAAAATAACCTAGACTTCCACTTAATGAATGTGTTTATTTGTAATTATTTAGATTTTTTTAGTTTAAACTATAACCCTTTTTTATGTTTATTATTATTCTGTATTAAAACACATAATTAGTTATTATAAATTTTAAGGAATGGATGTTTTCATATTAAATAAACACATACTTTGGTATTACAATATTATATAAGTAAAATTATAAATATATTTTGTGTAAAATAAGTATAATTATTTTTACCTGTCAGTAAAATCATGCATGAACCAAAGCAATCTGCAGACACACACAAAATTACGAGAGGGAAAGGCATTTTGTCATGGGCATACATAAAACAATATCTTTGTTTAATATTTTTTGAAAAAAAAGGAAAAAACATATTCTTTGTGTTTATTTGTTTTTTACTGCGAATTAATGAATGTGTTTATTTGTTGAATGATTTATATTGTTTAGATATTAATGTTGATGGCATTTATTTAATAGATTATAACTTTAATGGTTGCAATTTACTAATTATATTTCTTTGAAAAAAATTGAAGGAAAAATAGTTAAAATTTGGAATAGTAATTTTCAGGCCCTGTAGGCCGGCCCTGGCCCTAGTACTATCGGGCCGGGCTTTGAAAAACAGATGTTTTCCTTACTCCAGGCCCTGATTCCCAGCTCTAGTTACAGGTGGGTTACAGATCCTGGGCCGAGATTGATAAGAGATCCAAAGGTGAACCTGTGATGAACCTACGGATAGTTACCATCATCTCCGGCCCGAAGGTCGAGATAGTTGCCTGGAGTCCGATCGCTGCAAACCCTCAAAACGTCTTTGATTTCCGATTCAGACAGATTCCAAATCCGAATCCTATGGTTCGGCCGACTCTACCGGTTTTCATTTCCCCTTCAATCAGGCCGTGGCCGCCGGCTCCCTCGTCCTCACCGGTGACGGCTTCGCAAATCGTCCTCTATGCCGAGTTCAGGAAGAAGGACCCGTTACCAAAAGCCACAGCCGACATCCGAGGTAGACGCCAAGACTGGAGGTATCCCGAAATTATAGCAAAGGCATGGGGACGTAAGTGAAAATCTTGAAAAGTTTCTCTAGGGACCTAAGTGAAAATCTTGAAAAGTTTCTCACAGGGACCTAAATGAAAATCTTGAAAAGTTTTGCAGAGGGACTAAAGTGAAACTTTTGCAAAGATGGGAAGCAGCAGTCAGATGCCTTCGCACGGGCAGTTCCAGAAAATCCACCGCAGCAAAATCAAGAACCGTAGCAGCCTATGAAGGGATTGAGAGAAACAATTGTTGTTTGAGCAATGAATTTGGTTTTAAGCCGCTTCATATGGGTTTTCTTTTAATTCTTCTTGTATCCACATGACGAGAAGATAGTTGGAAGGATCACTAGGACCTCTCTTTGGGAATTATTTTAAGAGAGGGTGTGTATCAGGAAGCATATAAACCATACGCTTAGTCCTTAAACGAGCAACACTTTTCACCTTTGGCATAAATTTAGAGGCCATGCAACTCTCCATGTCATTTTGAGGTACGACAAGTAGTTTAGACTTGCAACTGCGCTCTGAAAATGTTTACATTCTCCTCTCATTGGATAAGCTGGGCAATTGAGCAATGTGAAATGAAGGATCCTCATCCTCTCTCCGTGGGAACCCAGATTAGAGCATGATTCTTATCCTCTCTTCTTGAAAACCCAGATTTGAGCAGGATTCTCATCCTCTCTCCGTGGGAACCCAGATTAGAGCAGGATTCTCATCCTCTCATCTTGAAAACCCAGATTTGAGCAGGATTCTCATCCTCTCTCATTGGGAACCCAGCAGGATTCTCATCCTCTCTTCCTGGGAACCCAGATTTGAGCCATCCTTTCTCCTTGGGAACCCAAACTTTTCAATTCGGGCATAAATTTAGGGGGATGCAGGGAGATCAATAATAGGATCACATTACTTTATGTTTGCATTTGCTATATCTACTTTGTGTTTGTCTTTTCTATATTATTTACATTAGAAAGAGTAAGCGGATTACTAAAACCCTCCGAACATATAGCAAAGTCGCTCATGATCTTCTTATTTGCACACAAAAAAGGAGACTGGCTCCATGTAAATTTGGAGGTGGACCCCGGTTACACTGAATCTGGTAGAATCTGGTTAAGATCCCGGCTCCGTGTAAATTTTTGAGGGCGGACCCCGAATACACCGAATCTGGTTAAAATCCCGGCTCCGTGCAAATTTGGAGGTGGACCCCGGTTACACCGAATCTGGTAGAATCTGGTTAAGATCCCGGCTCCGTGTAAATTTTTTAGGGCGGACCCCGGATACACCGAATCTGGTTAAAATCCCGGCTCCGTGTAAATTTGAAGGCACACCCCGGTTAAACTGAATCTAGTTAAAACTCGAGCTCCATGTTGAGACGGCAATGCCGCCAAGTTTCTTTCATGCAGTTAAATCCGCGCTCCTTAAATGGACCCCGGATAAACTAAAAATTATATAGTTAAATCCGCGCTCCTTAAATGGACCCCGGATAAGCTAAAAATTACATAGTTAACTCCGCGGTCCTTAAGTGGACCCTGGATCTGAAGGCAAACCCGGTTTAAACTGATCACAGTTAAAATTCGAGTTCTGCGAAAAAGGAATCCAGGGTTACGACACCCGTAATGGATAAACGAATCCAGGGTTACGACACCCATACTGGATAAACGAATTCAGGGTTACGACACCCATATTGGACTAATGAATCTCGGGTTACAACACCCAGAACACATTAAACCCAGTTACGTTGAATCCAGTTAAACCGGGCTCTGTGCCAAGTCTTGCCGGAAACAAAAAGACGGACCCTGGTTACACTGAATCCAGTAAAAATCTGGGCTCCATGTAAAGTCTTGAAGGCGAACCCCGGTTACACCGAACCTGGTTAACATCCCGGCTCCGTGAAAAGTTTTGAAGGCGGACCACGGTTACACCAAATTTGGTTAAAATCCGGGCTTTGCATAGAGTTTTTCCAGATAAAGTTATACGGTTAAATCCACGTTTCCATAACCAATTCGGAACTCGGTAACACTGAAAGAACAGTTAAATCCGCCTTTCCATGGTCAGTTCGGAACTCAGATAAACCGACCGTGTTCCCTAGTTGGAACCCGGATACATTGAACAAAGGACGCCGAGGGCCATCGAACCCGGCTTTTCAATCAAGCGAAGCCGTCACCGTAAGCCTTCGCAACTCGGTCGTTTCCAAATTACGCGAGGCCGCTGTCATCAGGCCTCTTATTGACACCGGGGCCAACGAGCCCGGGTATGTAAATTACACGAGGCCGCTGTCATCAGCCCTTGTATTAACATCGGGGCCAACGAGCTCGGGTACTTAAACGACACAAGGCCGCTATTGTCAGCCCTTGTATATATTTTGATGCATCGAAATTGACACCGAGATAAGAAGGCGCACAGTCATGCCGGACCCTGATCAGGTCAAAATGTTTAATTGTGTGTCCATCCGACCACGGCTGAGCATGTGACAGTTTGCCCTTATCCTGGTTAAGATACCAGATAATTTTCCCTTATCCTGGTAAAAATCCCGGATAGCGACTCCGAACCTCGTAGCTGGTTAATTCGAAAAGCCCTACTCATGACACCTGGTCTCTGACACCAGAAGAGTACTAAGCGGACTCTAAATATTTAAAGACCCTGGCTCGGTCTAGATCATAACGATGTGCAGTTTATGCAAAAAGTTAAAAGTACACAATGGACTACTTAATTGAATTTTCATTCATAAAAGTTAAAAGTTCAAAAGTACAATAAAGTTTGAATTACAAACCATTACAAAGCCGACACCATACGCCGGAACAAAAGGAAAGAGAAAAAGAAAAGTGTACAACTCTCAACCTCGAGGGGCTGCCTCGACCACAAGCGCCCCATCGCCCTCGGGTTCAACAGCAGAGGTAGTTTCTTCCCCGACCTGACCCCTTGATCATCGTCCACCAGTGACACGGACTCCTCCTCAGGAAACGGAGGTGGCGGAACATGAACGTCGTCCTTAATAAACGCGCGGTAGTCATAACCGGCAAGATTCAGCTACGCCCCAAGATTGAGAAATTGGATCTGAGCCAAGGCCGCTCTGAAGCACCGCTTCGCGGTTTTCTTCACCACTGCTGCCGCCCTCTGATAGGCACCCTTCTGCTCCTCAAGGTCAATCAATAGAACTCCGAACATATGTTTGGATTTATGTAATCAACTTATCGTTGAAATGAAGACTAAACTCGGACATGAGTTCCAGTTTAAAAAGTCAATACACCCTGGCAGCCCAGAGCCCTTGACTGCCAGGCTGGGGGGTAACGAGTGTGGCACTGAACAGCTGTCAGCGACATAAGCAAAAACCGAGTCCGTTCCTCTTTAGGACAATTCGGATTTGAGGAATTTGGTGTCGCTACAAACAAACCAGGATACCCGGATGATTGAAAAAGAGATCTTGACGATCATAAAAAGAAACAGACGAAGTTTCAAAGCAGAATTGACCCGGACTACATGTCTGGGGCCAATTCAATCAGAATACAAGTAACTCCGGATTTCTGTGAAACTCGGATAGACACGTTATCAAAATCAAAGAAGTTGTAGCACCTCGGATATGATATCCAGGTTCAATAACAGAGTCAAATGTCACCCCGGTTGCTTGAACGTCGCTAGCGAGGAAGTATATTCGCCATCAACCGAGATCGAGGGAAAGACCAACAGATCCCGCCTTGGGAAAAACCTATCGCCTAAACAGGCAAATTGGTACCAGAATACGAACGAATCCGTCGATTGTCAAGATTTGGACAAAAGAAAATTAAGCTGGACGAGCGAAATCCATCCCCAGTCCGTGGGAGCCAGGTGTCATAGACAATCATGGCAGAACCAGAGGGGTGTTCCCAAGAGTCACGCGAGGGCCACCACCGCCACCCCGGATCCTCATAGGGTGGGACACTAACCCGGCACCATGATCTGTCCGAAATCACGCTTGGCCCCATATCTACCACCTCGGACCCTTAGGACGTTGGTTCTCACCACGGCTTTCCTAGGGCCGGAGTTCATTACCTCGGTACCCCTTTGGCCGTCGGTAATCACCACGGTATTTCTCAAGCCGTCGGTCGTCATCACGACACTTCATGAGATGCAGGATGCCACCCCGGCTCATCGGACCTTGCGACGTTACCACATACCCAGGGAAATAAGCTCAGCAAATTCTAGCCCGACGCAGACGTCAGGGGATGTGCAACACCTCGGATGACCTATCTAAGACATCATACACCTCGGCAGTCCAAAACTTTGAACCACCGGGCTGGGGGGCAACTGTTACGGATTTATATAAGGCCCATTAGTGATGTGGCCCAATAACAGGTAGATCTATCATGATCGCCAACAGATCAGATAAGATCATAACCAACCTACAATCAAGGGAAATCTCTACACCAAATCAGGACCCCTAACCCTAAGGTAACCTCTATATATAGTTGGTTAACCTGACAGGTACACATCTTCTATCTTCGACTCTCTGGCTATTTACTATTCAGTCTACACAGAGCACACACACCACCCCCTTGGCTAAACTCCTCCATTAATCCTCGAACTACGTGGACTTTGATCCCTCTTCAGGGTACGTAGGCCCTAGGAATCGCTCCTAGGTCAAGTCCCAATCAACACCAACATCCTAGCCCCTCAGGGCTAGACAATCTGTGTTCTACACCAGAACACATATTAATACGTCTTCAAAACTCAAAATTAATGCTTCTTTACGATGTGGATTGGGCTGGAGTTGGACTGGTGACATCATTTTTAATTGGAGGCTTAGAGGAAATTATTTTAATTTGAAAATTAGGGACGCATGAAACATAGCAAATAAAAGGGGTGCAGGTCTCAAGGACCAAAAATAATTACAAAAAAGTCTCTTGAAATCACCAAATTACACAGAAGTCCCAAGAGACTTTTTTGATATTATTTGTATTAACAACAGGAAATGTCATATTTACAACAGAAAGTGTCATATTTACAATAACATTTAAACACCAAAAAGTCATATTTACAACAGAAAGTGTCATATTTACAATAACATTTAAACACCAAAAAGTCATATTTACAATAGAAAGTGTCATATTTACAACAACATTTAAACACCTAGATTTTGAATGTAGAAAGGTTATTTACAACAGAAAAATGTTAGATTTACAACAGGAAGTGCTGTATTTACAACAAAAGTTAAAATCTGGCAATTTACAACAGAAAAAATCATATTTACAATAGCAAGTATCATATTTACAACAACATTTAAACACCTGAATTTTGAACGTAAAGATGTTATTTACAACAGAAAAAAAAACTAGATTTACAATCGGAAGTGCTATATTTACAACAAAATTTAAAATCTATCAATTTACAATAGGAAAAGTCATATATACAACAGGAAGTGTCATATTTACAACAAAATTTAAAAACCTGGATTTTTTTACATACAAATAATATCACAAAAGTCCCTAGAGACTTTTGTGTAATTTAGTGATTTCAATAGATTTTTTGTAATTATTTCTTGTCCTTGGGACCTACACGTAATTTTCCCCAAATAAAAATGGAAGACTCAGCCAATTTTTTTTTACCACAAAATGACAAAACACGATTTTGATAAGTATTTTGTCTCTCTCTTATGTTTTTTTACCCAGGAAAAAAAATATAAGATGACAATAGGAGCTTCATCCAACGGCCAATGCATCAAAAGTACACAGTAACAAAAGAAGATTAAATGAGTCTTTTATTTATTAAGAAATACTAAAGCCAATTCTAACCATATTTCTTATATTTTTCTTGTGGTAAAATAATCTAACTTTCCTTGCATGTTGCCTTAATTATATTGATCTCTCCTCTATTCAAAAAAAACATATACTTAAGTTCAAACTCTTAACACGGTTAATAACATTCTAAAAATATTTTTTAATAAATTTTTTTATTAAAATAAATTTTATGTACTCATTTACCCTACTTTATACTATATCTCTTTTTTTTCTTTGCTAAAATTGTTATGAACAATTTAAGAGTTTTTATTTTTTATTTTTCATAATTTTTTCTTTTTTAAATATGTTTATTTAATATATTTTTTTATATTAAGACATAAGTTTAATTAATTTAGTTAATGTAGATAAAAGAACTTGATTAAAATTTCGATTAATCCTTTTGATAAATATATAGTTTGTTTATAAATGGGGAGAATCTTGTTTAAATCCATTTGAAATACCTAAATCCAGAATCAGCCCTGTACTTTTAACAAATCCCTCATAAGGCTTGATTAGGGATTTATAAATATTGTTAAAAGACCTTAATGCCCTTTTATAATTAAAAAATTGAAGATTTTTAATTGCAAATTCTTATTGACTTTTAACTCTTACCCTAGAATCCACTCTCCCCTAAAGCATTGGAATCTCAACTTTTAGGGTGTGTTTGGTTTGAGAAGAGGGGAGGTGAGGGTATATTATCTTATTTGGTTTGTTATAAGGAAGGGGAAGGGAAAAGATCATTTGTTTAGTTTAAGAGGCGAAGGGGGTGATAATAACTTATTGACCATCTTGCCCTTACATGAGACACATCATCCACATCCCCAAACACACACTCTCTCTCCTCTGTTTCTCTCTCTCTCTCTCCCCCCCCTTTACGTTTCTTCTCATTCCCTCACCTTCCTTCAGCTCCTCCAATGGCCGCCACAGAGACCTCCGTCAATCCCCAAACCGATTGCATCTTCTAGTCCAAACTTGTCAACATCTACATCCCCAAATACCTCCCTCTTCATTCTTACTGCTTCGAGAATCTCACCGAGTTTGGGTCCTACCCTTGCCTGATCAATGCCCTATTGACGATATCTACACTTACTACGATGTCAAGCTCACCGCTCGATGAGTCACTTTTTGATTGAATAATTTCGGCATTGGACAGGCCCTGTCATCATGGTCCTCCTCCCTAATTTCCCTGAATTCGTCTTCTCCTTCCTTAGCGCCTCCTTCTGCGGTGCCATAACAACCAACAAGAACCCCTTCTTCAACGTTGCCGAAGTGTTTAGAGTCTGTGTTCTTAATTTTTCCCCAAGGGCATCAGTGGGGATATCAAAAAGTTAATGGGGAAAAATTAATCAAGATTTTTTGCTCCCTCTAAAAAAACCCCAATTTGGAGGGAACCGAAATAAGGGGAGGGAAGGGATTTGGAGAGCATATTTTGGCTCCCCTCCCCTCCAAAATTTCAAACCAAATGAAGGGAAAGGCTCCCCTTCCATCCCCTCCCCTCCAATCAAATAGACCCTTAGGTGACTCAACAATATTGAAAGGTAAGTCCTCGCAATTATTTTAACCCTAATGTCGCACAATTTACATGGAATGTACATGGGATAATTGAAAGAATAAACACTTATAATGTGTTTTTGCAACTATAGATTTGTAAAAGACATTATCTTCAATTTGCCTAGAAACAAAATTAGTCCAAATTTCAAGGTAACTATAAATTATCTTTAATAAGAAAACTACTTTCGTGGGCATGTTTGATTGGAGAGGGACTCAAAGTAGAAACTAAGACCTAAATAGCATGTCAAATGGAAATCAATAGGATAAATCTCAGGATGGGGAAAGGAGATGCGAGGAATTGACGATATTAAGATAGATTTTTTTTTTTTAAAAAAAAGAATGAGACAGAGAAAATAACAAAAGAACATATTGGTAAAATCAATAAATTCATAAAAAGTAGGAAGAAAGAAAAATGAGGAAGAAAAGATGGTGGGGGACCCACCCGATTTTCTCTCCCAAATATTTTTCCATATGTTGAGAGAAAATGAGGAGAAAACTTAGGCTCCGTTTGGATCACCGAAAATCGGGCGATGGAAAAGGGAAAGAAAAATGAAAATTTTCAACTGACGACGGCCATTTAGATAGAATTATCCATATGAAAATATTTTTCGCGGGCGCTATTCTCTCACATCTAATTGAAAATAGATTCCACAAAAAATGGTGGGAAGCCATTTTTCAACGCTTATGAAAAATGGCCGAAAGTCGATTTTGCCCCTGATGACACGGCTAGTGGCGAGCATGTGACCTTGGAAAATAGAGAGTTGTGGAGAATAGAGAGGGCGAGTGGAATTTCAACAACGACTATGCATCTCACACAACAGGTTCGTTGGAACATAGATTAGTGTGGGTTATTTTGAATCTTTTGAAAAGTCTGTCCAATATTTGTTGGGTTATTTTGAATCGTTTGGGAAGTTTGATGGGTGGGTTAGTTTTGTTCCCCACATATATTTATATTTTCGTAAAGTGATTGCAATTGACAACGACAGACAGGCGATATCATGTATGTAACCGTTAAAGTAAAAGTAATCATTTAAGTTTAAACCAGGTAGAACTACATTTTTTTCCTCCACCATCCCTGTTTAATTCACTTCAAATAGAGCTAAACAGATGATCTCTTCATAAGTGCGACACTCAAGTGAAATCATGCATACTCGAGTGGCATAAAGGAAATCACTGACCAAAAAGTGCTTAAAACATTTGTGATGCTGTGTACAATCAAGTGTGAAAATGCCACACTCACTCGAATGTGATATGGCGTTCAAGACAGATTAAGGGAACCCGTGAGAAACAACATCACACTTGAGTGTGAAAATAGCACACTTGTGGTGTTTTGTTGAATGCAAATTGACACAAGGACAGTTCACTCAAGTGCACATATGAGACATTGCCATTTGTACATTCCCGACACAGTGGAATCTTGATACTGGGAACGGTAAAAAAAAAAAAAAAACTCTAAGGAATCCAAAAAATTGAAAAATTGGATTCCAATGAATTACATCTACCAAGAAAAAGTATTTTGTTTTTATTCAACCCACCATAATTATATATGAAATAGTGCAATCGATTTTCATTTAAACAAGAGACAGAGAGTAGTCAAGCGTCATAATCCTTCCTGTGTCTTGTTCACTCTCTCATAAAAAAAGCGAAAAACCTCTCCACTTCTGTCTTCAAATGAACAAAAATGTGAATCCCTATGAGGAAGAATACCCAAATTGATAGGAAGTGCCGTGTGACACTCCAAACGGCAGCGATTGCTTCCCGATTCCCAATTTTCCCATCCTCCAGTTTCAAGCCCCATCCTGATGCCTCCTCCCTAAACGATGTCATTTTGGGGTCTTTGCAGCTTCGGTGGCACGTTGTGTGTGTGACTTGAAGCGGGACTCTGAGGGTTTTCTCTGTGAATTTTAGGTATTCTGCATTTTGTTTTTTTCCTGAGTTAGGTTCAATGCCATGTCTCCGATAGCCATCTGAGCTGTGATCGGCGATGCTATGATTGGACCAAGAATAAGACTAATTCGTTTCACATCTTGATAGGAACCTGTGGATCCCTTTTTCAATGGAACCATGAAGCCGTTTTCTGCGATTACATGTTTATCTTGAGTTCTTCTTAACGTAACCTTCATTTTGTGTATGAATGTGTTGAAGTCGATGAGGATCAAGTCAAATTTGGAATTACCGTCGGAACAATTTACTTTGATGTGACTTTTCAGGCTGACTGAGGCTTCACACTATTGTTCTGTTGGCCTAACAAATCCAGGGAAAGAAATATTTTGATTGCATCTTCCTACAATTATTATTGTTAGAACAGACCGAGATCGTTTATTACACTAATCACTGGGTTAATATTAATAAAATGTTTAAACAAATGGAACCAAAGTGATTGTTTATATTTTTATGTAGAGAAATGTTAAAGTGCAATTATTTGTTTCCACAGTGTACTAGGCATGTATGCATATGATTCTGATTCAAAGTCATTGCAATTAGTGGAGATGAATAAATTGAACGTTAGTTGGTATGCTTACACACATGAAAGTCGTTTGGTTCTGCTTGCATCTGGAATGCAATGCAGGACATTTTATGGCTTTCAGGTAGTGTTATGTTGACTTGTTCTTGTCAATCTATAGAGCTAAGGATGTTTACTAACAGCTTAGTTATTGTATTTTCTTCCTTTATTCTTTTATTTGCCTAATGCAACAGTACGTTTGTTTAGATTTAATCTGCAGATAATGTTCGCTTGCCCAGGTTTGAGATGGTTATGGCCAAATCTGATGCAAATAATGAGTTAGTTTTAGCAGCTGAAGACATCTATATTGTTACTGTGTAGGTTTCAGGATTTGAAGATTGAATATTCACTGAAACTTTACCACTGCTGTATCAGAGAAATTGCAGATAAACTTTCTTCACATTTATAGGCTGCATTGAAGATTGTAATATTCTTATTGTAGTTCTGAATATCTTCACCACTGCATGCTAATTTTCTTTGAGGAATGTTTTTGGGTTGTTCCAAATATAGGAAGAAAGGTCCATAAAATAAGTCAAAGATTTAATGAGCAAGAAATTTAAGTAAAATTAAGATAACATTTCCCAATAAAAATTGATTAGGAGAAACATTGTGTGACAATTTCAGGGCACACTTGAGTGTACTTTTCAACACTCGAGTGTTACCTTGAAGACACTCGAATGTTACTGTTTCACACTCGAGTGTGGCGTTCTCGTGGCACTCGATAAAATTGAAATTTTAAGGGGCACAAATGGTATTATGTCTCATTTTCTTACATAATTTCTTTCAATCAAACAAAATATTTCCTATCAACCCATTTTCTTTTCCAAGATGAACCAAACAAATCAACGGAAAATATTTTTCCTTCCCTTCCATTCTTTTCTTTTCTATTCCATTCCTATCTTTTTTCTCATCTGCTCTCCCTCACGCACACCTAGCGGAGTAATTTCTTTTTCCAAACCCAATTCAAATACTTAGCTCTAACAAGATTGAAATTGCAGAGGGCTTGACGAGTTTCTTCAAATCGATAGTTCTATTAAATGGAGTGAGCTAATGAATGAGTGCTTGTTCGGTTGTTTGGATCGCTCTTGGACACTAAAAAAAAGTGTTTGTTTATGGTAAATTGAGATAAATCTTTTCTCACACATTTATGAATCATGATTGAAAAGTTACTTTTAAGGATTTCAACGAGTGAACAACAAATTACTTATTAAGTTACAGTTCTGGCTTGACGTTGCCAAGCCAAAAAAGCCTAGTGGAGGGAGTATACGCCTGAGCAGCTTTTCTTTCAAAAGTTGTTTTTGAGGAGAAGTCAACAAAATTGATTTTTGGCTTCTAATAGTGGCTTTTGATTTCCAGCTTGTATTCAACATTAAGTTTTAGCATAATTAATCTTGATTTTTTATATGGGTGACCATTGTTATATTAAGATTAATGACAAAATTATATTCAAATGAATTATACAACTAATAATAATTTAAATTTTTATTTTCAATTATCACAATATATATGTGTGTGGATTCATGTCATTTTCAATCTCAACTGATTTTTCAAACTCTATTTCAAACACAAGCCCATTTAGAAAAAAAAAAAACCCACTTCCATCACCTTTATCTCAAATCTAAATCATATTTATAATTTAACTTTTATCCCATCTAATTTTGCTGCTAAAAGCATCTGGGAAAAAGCCGATATTTTTCCTCATCCATTTTTGACCGACTTTACGCGGGAAAGGGGAGGAAAAAATTAAAATCCCTAGCTTCCCTCTTGTCCTCCGTTCCCCTGGACCACCAATCTGCCTTGGAGTGTGACGGAGCATTTCATCGTGCTTCCTCTTTCTTCTGGTTGCATCTATGTGTTGAGTTCTGCGTGTTGGCTGCGTTTTTTCTTCTTCAGCGTTTCTGCTAGTTGCCGTGGGTGCGTGGGACTGTGTTTTCCTTCCCCCATTTCGCTGCTGTGTGTGTGATTTCAGGAGTCTCCTCCGTCTATTTCTGCTCCTCTGCTCAATATACGAGGGTGGGTGTGGTGGTATGTATGAAAGCTCCTCTCTTTTCCTAAGTTTTATTAAATGGATTATGTGAATTCTTAGAACTAAAGTGTAAAAGAAATGGCAATGGTTTTGCTTTAATGAAAATTGAAATGTGGGTGAGGTATAACTATATGATGTGAGAACAAAAAGTCTTACTGAATGAGATATTATTAAAACTTTAAATAAATTATGATTAGAGTTTTTATATTTTGTTTTGAGCAATTAGGAGACGGAGAAGTGCGTATAATTGGAAGCAAATGACAAAATATTCTAACTGAAATCTTGATTTGATTATTGTCTTTCTTGTTCATTCAACAATTTTGTTTATATATATATATATATATATATGTATGTATTTAAGTAATGTGGTTATAAAGCTTAAGGGAGAAATTCAAAAGGACTTTTGAAGTAAGGTCTCCTTATACTTTGTGCAGGTCATGCTTTAGAGAGGAAACGAAGAGATGCCAACATACAAGATTCGGGGAATCGATGTAGAATTCCCATTCGAGGCCTATGATTGTCAGCTTGTTTACATGGAGAAAGTCATACAATCACTTCAGGAAGTAGGTTATGGACGACCCTTTTTATTAAATAAATTTTTGTGGTATGCCTTATGAAAAGGGAATGCAATGAAAGACCTAGGGATAATATAGACGTTTTGAGGCCATTTGGATGATATGGTCCAATGCTAGCACCTGGTAATGTCATGGTTTTTTCATACAATGGATGTTTGTTGTTTTATCATGTAGCGCACCTTGGTTAGGCTTAGGCGTCAAATGCAAGTTTTCAAAGATCTCAATCAATTAAGGGGCACAATCAAAAGGCTACAAAGTTCACCATTTTAAGGATAACAATGACTCGTTGAAAATCAGTAGCTTTCCTGATTATTTTAGTCCATATTCCTCATGTCTTCCTTGCATTCTACTGTATAAAGCATAGCTAGTATTTATTCTTTTCACATCTTCCATTCACCATTTCGGCTATCACTAATTATTAGTCACATTAACATAGTATTTGTGGCCAAACAAAACCATCATACTGTATCTTGAGCCTTGATCACACACATTATTTTGTTTTCTGGCAGAAATGTAATGCACTGTTGGAGAGTCCAACGGGAACTGGCAAAACACTTTGTCTTCTATGTGCTACATTAGCTTGGCGGAAGAGTTTGGGCAGTTTCTCAACTGGTGCGAACGTCAAGACCACTCAAAATTCTGAGGGCAAAGTAGACATTTCAACTTCACAACGTGAGGCCTCAAGACTTCCAACTATTTTATATTCTTCACGCACTCACAGCCAGATCCGCCAAGTAATTCAAGAGTTGAAAAGAACATCATACAGGTCATTAATTTCACAGTGGTCTCATACGATCTAAAGTTTCTTTGTGGACATATATTTTGTTGATTGTGATCGCTGTAATGATCCTCACACATGCCAGTTTATGTCTGCACAATCTATTTTATATCTTTACCAAATATCAGTCTAATGTTTCTTATTGACATAACATGTTTTGTGCTCACTGTTGGTGTTCTGTAGTTGTTCATGTAGGGTGCTAAGTGTTATCAATAGGTGCTTTGATAACGACTATTAGGTCCCTAAATCTGGAAGTATAAAAAACGGAAGACAAATGGGAAAGAGGAACATAATTCTATTAGGGAATGAGACAAGTATCTCCCACACTCTAACAGACCATAGATAAATCTTCTAAATATAATATTCAACAAGAATCTCACTCAAATTAATTTTAGAAGCCAAGGAGGATCTCCAATACTGAAAGGATAATATATTATTCACTTGTATAAAATGTGTTATACATGAGCTTAACTGTATTTGTATCATATAGGCCCAAAATGGTTGTTCTAGGATCTCGGGAGCAATTGTGTATTCATGATCAGGTGAGTCTACTTCGGGGAAAGACACAAACAAATGCTTGCCAGTTACTCTGCCGAAGGAGTGGCAAGAATGGCAAGCGTCGATGTAACCATAATGATCTTGTTCTTGGTAATTTCTTATTTTCTATGCATCTGGTTTCTTTTATTTTAAGTAATATCATGCCTGTTTTTGTGCATTATAGGATGTTTTAGCACATTGACATTAAGATTTAGACTAACCTGACATTGTAATTTTGATGTTATTCTAGAATACTCAAAGAGAAACCCCCATCTCGGAGAAGAACCTATAGATATTGAGGACTTGGTGAACATTGGAAAAAGATTTGGGCCGTAGGTTCCAGCTACCGAAATCAGAATGTTTAAATTTGATTGTTTTATGCTACTTTGCTTCTTTATTTTCTTTTTTTCCAACTCACTGAAATTGTCAAGTTCTTGGGCTCTCATTTGTTTCACATTGCTTGTCTTTACCTCAGGTGTCCTTACTACTTATCAAAAGAACTCCACAAGGCTGCTGATATAGTGTTTGCGCCATACAACTATCTTATTGATCGTGGGTATAGGAAATCTCTGAATATTGCTTGGAATGATAGCATACTCATATTTGATGAGGCTCACAACCTGGTAAGAATATATATAACAAAGTTGTGACTGGACGGTCTGATTTTCTCCATAGGTAGAACTCTGATGTCTTTGTGTGCTACACTGCTACTCATTTGTTTTGTTCTTGTAAAAAAGTATTTGAATGTGGGTTTGTATTGTATCCTTATTAAATGACAAAGAATTAATTTCATGAGATAATAACTAAATATAATAACTAATTTGAATAGCCAATTCTTAAGATAGTAACTAATTTAAAATTTAAACAACTAACTAAAATTTATCACATATTCATACAGTCCTTTTCACTGCAGTGTTCTTCATTTTTTATTTATGCAGGAAAGCTTATGCGCTGATGCTGCCTCTTTTGACTTGCCTTCTTGGCTTCTAACAGCTTGCATTTCTGAGGCTCAAAGTTGTGTTGATCTTTGTATAGACAGAAGAGACAAATTAAATGATAAGTCGCGGAATCCAGATGATTTTGCTATCCTTAAAGGTGAACTTGATTCTCAGAGTATGCTCTTGAAGGTTCCTATTTCTATATGATTATCAAGATGCTTGTTTTCATAACATTATTGAGGGCAAGCTGTATAATCTAAAGCTTGCTTGTGCTTACTGGCTATATTTGTTTTGAGGCAGGAAACTACATGCATATGACATTCCCATTTTCTAAATTTGTATCTATGATTTGAGGATCAATTGCAGTGTTTTTGCTGGCTTCTTTGTCAATATTTTATTATATTGCAGATGTAGATTTGCTTACAATACTCTTTTCTTTCTTGCAGCACTTCTACTAAAACTTGAAAAGCGAATTGCTGACGTACCTATTGAATCCAAAGAATTGGGATACACCAAACCTGGACCTTATATCTATGAATTTTTCTCTGATCTTAATATCACTCATAAGACAGCTTCTAAGCTTAAGCGTACAATTGAAGAAGCTGGGATCCTTCTTGAGGAAGATAATCAGCTGAAGGCAAATAGCACCATTTTCAGGCTGGACAATATAAGTGACATCATTGGCATTGTTTTCAGGGATGAAGGCACTGCTCATGCAAAATACTATAAGGTAATAATCTGGACTCACATGAAATTAGAGTTACACCTCAGGTGGATTTGCTTGTTTCATTGCTTCATACATGATAGAGTACCAAGCCGGAAATTACGTGCGGTTAATTTAGGGGATTGAATTAATCTGATTTTGTTTTATTAATATTTATTTTAGTTGTTTTACTAGTGGTTTGTTAAGTGCTCAGCAAGATTAGGATTAAGGGAGTTAGTTAGGATTATATGCGGAGTCAAAGTATTTTATTTATTGTATTAAATGTATTCAATATATTATTTTTATGAGTCGTGGTTAGTGGTCCTAAATTTGTGGGAGTCATGGTTATTCTTTTTATCTATAAATAGTGACTTAAAGTAGTCTGGAAAATATATGAAAATTCGTAGAGAATTACTTATTTGATTACGGGAGATTCTCCTTGTGCTTTAGTAGTCCAATGGGTTACTAATTTTGGCTCATCTATCTATTAAAGATTTACCCTATTCTTTATTATATTATGAGATTAGATTCTGATTTCGTAATATGATAAAGATTTATCTTTTTAATTTTTATCCTCTTATTCTTTTATATTTCCTAAAAATCGCTCTCTACCAATACATGATAGCTAATGTTGTTTGTCTAGATTTGTCTTCCTTCCACTATGATTTCTAATTTTAAAGCTGGTTTTTGGCACATTGAAGGTTCATGTGAAGGAGGTTGATGCAAAAGCTGCTGATAACGTTAAAGGTAATTAGGTATTTATAATAGTAGATTGCAAGAACTATGATGGTTAAATTTAATGCTAGAACAGGGCACATGTGATATGGATGTATAGTAATTGTTGAATTTGCTGGAGAAAAAAGCATGTGACTTCTGGTTTTGAATATGGTTATATAATTGTGTGCACATGGTATCTGTACAAAAGAAACTGAATAATTTCAGAAAATTATTGACTCCAAAATTTCTTATTTCATTCAGGATACTAGTAGCTTTATATGAGGGGGTTAGGCCACAGAAGTTCAGTAATCAGCTTCTGCCAGAAAAGGAAACAAACAGGATAAATATATATTAGACTCATGAAATAGGAAATGAATAAGAAATCAACATTACTTGACTTCAGCTCATTAATCTGCAATAAACCATCAAGATTTTGGCCACTGAATGTCCATGAATCATGGCCCATTACCCAGCAAATATCCCATATGTTTCTTCCCAAGACTCATGGGATTCCGGCAAAAACAAAACAGATGGCAAAAGCGAATCTCTTTTCTATAGTATATGTAGACCAAAAAGTTTGATTTGGCCTTTTTATTCTCACTGCATTACCTTTCTGTTCAAACTCTTCAAACTATAGTGTATATTACAATACAATAGATATAATCAAGGTTAGTTGTCCCTTTTAATGCTTTAAAGTTTAAACTCTCTGAACTATAGTCTATAACCTTATTATTGAAGATACTCTTTCCATTCTATGGGCACTGAAAGTTGTTTCTCATAGAACTATGTGGTGCTGCAAGTGTAGATATCCCTTTAACATTCTGTTATTATGACTTCAAATTTTGATGCTGTAGGTAAAGCTTCAAGGGTCCTTAGTTGGTGGTGCTTTAATCCAGGAATAGCTATGGAAGTTTTTCCTAAGTTGGGTGTTGGCTCTGTTATATTGACATCTGGCACGTTATCTCCGATGGAATCTTTTGCTCAGGAGCTGAAAATGTTAGAATCATTTTGTTAGTTGTATTTTATCTGAAAATATCATTATTGTCATAGAACTTAACAGAGTGGATTCTGCTCATTTCAGAGATTTTCCCATTCGGCTAGAAAATGGGCATGTAATAACCCCAAATCAGATTTGGGCTGGAGTTGTACCAGTTGGTCCTTCAGGGCGTACTTTTAACTCTTCCTACCGCACACGTGATTCTATAGAGTACAAGCAGGAGCTTGGTAATGCAATTGGTATGTGACGTAATTATTTTTATGCTGAGTTTGTTTAATTTAAGCCTTATGTGCAAATTGTCTCTCCATTTTGGAAACACCTACCTTGTTATAATAATGGGTGTAATACCACCTTGGAATCACTGCTAGTGATGGGAACATCACATTCTTGTCATGGTTTAATCCTTCTTTTGCATTCTAGATGTATTTCAGAATTTGAAGCGCTTTGGAATGACTCTTTAAGCCATCAAAGTTTCCTATTTGTACATGTCTATACATAATATTGATAGTTTGCAGTTGTTGCCAAATTATGTCCTGGTATTTTGTGATGCATATAGACATGTTAGTTTTGGATGTGAATTTATGCATCTGACTCCAAGTGCTTAAGAAAGTCATGAGTGAGTTGATTTTAATTATATTGGAGTTCAATATGCCCATCACTAGCTGTTGACCAGGAAAGTCGGATAAAATTTACAAATGGTTATATATCTGCGATAGATATTGTCTACATATCTAAGGGAGTCAGAAGATAATCTATACTGAACACTCAAACTTATAGGATGTGATAAGCTGTTAATATAGTATATCATATCCATATCTAATCCTAGGATTTACATAACTAACGAAATAAGAAAACATAATATAAAATAAACATAAAGATATTTATTAGTTAATTCTAAACTAGTGCCTCTCAACATGTACAAATTACTTTGCCTCAGGATTGTGATGGTTTTCAGTTTAACATGAGTTCATTTTCAGAAGAGAAAGTGAAGGCCAGCCATGGGTACTAAATTTATTTTCATGGAACGGAGACAAGTCTATTTTTCAATCTTGTGGACAATTTGTAGTTGTCCTGCCCTGATTTAATGTGCCATCATTATTATCAGACAACATGGGGTCTCCAGGGTTGCTTAAGTTCCCCCTCCCCCGTAATAAATCATATTATTGACATTGTGTCTATTTTGTGTTTATGCTTGTTGTTTGATGGTTTAATGAGTATTTTTTTTTTTAGTTTTTTACTTATCTAAATTTTTTATTCATGGTCTGTATATGATCTTTGATTTGATTGTGTTTAGATCTATTTTGTCCCTTGCCGTCCCTTAATAAGATCTTGATTTTGATTACCTTGGATATGACAATTAGAAGCCTGATGATTAGTAGCAATTCTAACAACACTGTTTTATGTTTTAGTCAATTTGGCTCGAATTGTTCCTGATGGACTTCTTGTATTCTTCCCATCTTATTACCTTTTGGACCAATGCATTGGGTGCTGGAAAAACATGGTAAGATTCTTAAAGCACTAATGAAGGTGCAAAATCTTTTTGCTCTCAACTCATGTTGTATTCTGTTTTACTTTTTAGACCAATGCAAACTCAACATCAACATGGGAGAGAATCTGCAAACAGAAGAAACCTGTCGTAGAACCCAGGCAATCTTCCTTGTTTTCCCTATCAATTGAGGTAATAACTACATGTAATAACGTGGAAAACATTCTTCCACAATTAATGTTTAAATACGTCTTTTTTCTAAAAACAAAGCTAAAGGACATTTTTGGCAGGACTATTTATCTAAGCTGAAAGACACCTCTGCATCTGGAGCTGTATTTTTTGCCGTTTGTCGTGGCAAGGTATCTCTTGAAGCTGACTATTGAGGAAAATATGAGTGTGCTAGAATTGTTTGATTACGTTTAGATTGATAAAAACTGCAATGTGTGTGGTTTTAAAGTTGACTTTTGAACAGACAGATTTAGTCTTCATGGAAAGTCCATTGAGATTTAATTTGGAAGTCCTGATTTTGAAACCCAAGTATGGACTTTTTGAGTCTTAATGTGATAGAAGAAGCTTTCTAAGCCTCTTAAGTCTTATACAAAACCTAGAAGAAGACAACCAAAAATATTGTATACATTTTTAATCTCTTTGCATGTGCGAACTAGGATATAAGGATGATGTTAAGTAGTCGATTATATAAAATTCTTGAGTTTAGGACTTTTTTTTTTTGGCTCATTTCAATCTTGGTTACAAGTCCAGTGTCTTATCTACACAAACTTAATTTTCAATGCATCTTAATTTTTGGAAAAATAATTGAAGATTGTGACTGGATTCCTTTATCATAGTCCAACAATAATAGGAATAACAAGTCTTATCCAACTAAGAGAGTTCAGCCATAATTGCATATGCCATCAAACTCTATCAATAACCAACATTTTAGATATATGTTAGGGACCAACAATAAGATATCTGTAATGCTGATTTAATTAAGCACAGCTCAGAAACACAATGAGAACTACAATCTGTCAAGAGCCTAAACTCCCACAGCCAAGAATGAAAGCAGTCCTGCACTAACAGAATGCTCCCCTCTCCTTCAAACCTCACTCAAAACATGTCCTCCCCCTCACACTCTCCTACGTCTAATATAAGTCAAAAAGCATATGTGCACAGTGTTCAAAAAGAGTGCTACAGTGCAAACAACTAGAGCCACTCTATGCAGCGGCTATATGTCTAACAATTACATCAAAATAGGAAAGCCAGCCCTGCAACCTTAAAAAGTATCCCTTCCTTTAGTGTGTGTTGTCCTAGGTTGTCTTGTGTAGGTCTTTCCTAGGAATGGGGTCCTTTCAATATATTATTCACCTATAGATCCCCTTCAATAACTTCTTTAAGTATACTTTATGACATGGATCCTTTATGATAGACCAAATTGCAAACTGTTGTTTTCAGCATTTACATGACACCTATTGTGGCGTGCAGTTTTAGGCAAGTGATGTAGAAGTCCTCACAATCTTGCATCTCATATATATATAGTTTATTAAGTTGTTGAGCTGCCATATATCATGAACATCATAGATGCTATAAGGGATCTGGAGATGTCGAAACTTCAGTTGTTTTGATTCTGGCAAAAGAAAAGGCAAAAAATGCCCAAGATGTACTTGTATATGCTATCTAGCTACTTTGATTAGCATCACTTGCTTGGGTGCTTTTAATGTTCGTTCATGCTAGTAGATAGAAGTTAATTGTTGTTAATTATACAGGTAAGTGAAGGATTAGATTTTGCAGACCATGCGGGAAGAGCTGTGATGATAATTGGTATGCCATTTGCCACAAGTAATGATCCTAAGGTTTGTTTTCTTAACCCTCCCTTTATTGTTGTTAAGGCTCATTTTCCTACAAGTTTCTGTTATTGAATTTGTGAACTTTTTGTATGGCCTAATTATTGTTATTGAATTTGCTAACTTTTTGTATGGCCAAAGCTTGTACTGGTGAGCTTCCTAGGACTTAGGTCTAACAGTTTTTCTAGGCGTCTTGAATCTTGTGCTGGTTAGGCCTTTTTTTGGGGATTCCTTCTGGACTTTTATTTGGGCCTTTGCTTTTATTCTTTCATTTCTTAACCTATTTGGTTAGGATTGCCCTGTGTTTATGTGCTGTTCATCTTATCATTTTTGGACATGGGACTTCTTTTAAAGTTTATCTCTAACCAATGTCATTTCAAGCGATACCATAAGAAATTCCGTGTACAAATTTGAAGATACATTGTACATAACCTCTCCAACTTTTGGCTTGTTAATCCTCTTGTGCTAAAAACCAATCATTGCACTCCTTTACTGTAGAATTTGAGTTCTCTCAAGTCTTCAGTTTAAATTGGCGACAAATCCTCCCCTATGCAGGTAGAGGGTGTTTACATTGTAAGAATAATAACAATAAAAAAAGGAATATTGAAGTGGACCATAAAAAAAAATTGGTGTTAAATTTGAGTTCTCTCAAGTCTTCAGAAAGCAAACACATAGAGTCCTTTCTAATTTATAGAAATCTATGCTCTTTTTTTGGCCAACTTATAGAAATCAATAATTGCAAAGATGTATTTATTGAATTTAATAACATGCAGGTTCGTTTAAAGCGAGAATTTTTGGATGAACAATCTCAAACCCAAGGTGAATTGTGTAAGGTAATGTTAGTATCACTTGAAATATATGATAATTTTTTCCCTTTGTAGTTTCTATTATATATAATCATTTTTTTATCAGGTTTTAACTGGAGAAGAGTGGTATAATCAGCAAGCTTCACGTGCAGTGAATCAAGCTGTTGGACGTGTAATTCGTCACCGCCATGACTATGGAGCAATTATCCTGTGTGATGAAAGGTTTTTGCCTTTTTTCTGATTTATTTCTCGAAAATGCATATCTTGGCTCTAAATTAACTAAAGCTATGATTAGTTTTTCTTTCTTGAGGTGTTACTCGGAGAAAAAAAAAATCTAAATCGATGTTTCACTTTTTCTTGATTCAACCGGTTGACACTCTAATATACTGATTTTTTTCAAAATATCTACCTTGTACTTTCTTTGAGATCACCACCATAGTCTGAGTGAGCTACCTTGATGCCCTGAAGTGGTATAGCTTGCCTAAATCCTTGGTTTGAAAGTGATCAAGTAGGTGCTATTTCAATTGAGAAATTTCTTCTTGATTATTGTCAGTTAGGACAATGTTATCCATGTCATATATTGTCAAAAATTAGGATTTTGTCAAACAACACGGCTAAAATGCCCAGACCAAGCCCATGGTGATTGCTTGTGTCCATAAATAGAGCAATGTGATTTGCATACTAATGTTGGCTTTCCCTTGAGAAATGAATCTAGGAGGTAGCTCCATTAGACTTCTTTCTCAACTTCACCATGTAGGAAGGTATTTTGATGTCCAACTAGTAGGGAGGCTAATTTTGAAGTTAGGGGTGTTCACAGGATGGGACATGCAACTACTAGGTTGTGCTGAGTTTTGGCCTTATAAGCACTAAATAGAAGCTAAGAACCATGAATTAGGGATGGACAACAAAAATTCACTAAATAGCACAAATGGGGCCAACCAGTGAGTGTGAAGAGTTTAGATAAATTGGAGGCTTCTAACTGGAACTAGACCTTTAGATGACGATAAAGATGGTTCACGTGCAAGCACATGGCTCGATGGCTAGATTTTTGGTTGTGATGTCTGGAAGGGTCATTAAAACTTAAGTTGACAGCAAACAACTTGTTGATGGCGAGACTTGTTCTCCAATATAAGTGATGCAAAGTAGTTGGAATGAGACACAAGAAGCGTTTTAATCTCTGAACAAGCCACGTATTTATATTAAGGATACAAGACATTATATTGATGACTAATAATTACATGATAATCTCTATGTCATTATTTATAATAATCAATCATAATTACCAATAAATCATTGACATAATCAACAACCTATTTAATTGATTTAATCTGTCCTAATTAAATTGTTATTAATTCATGGTTGATTGTAGGTCTAACAAACTGTGTACAAGAGAATTTTGTAGTCTCAGAATACTATAAGTTTTTTTATTTTTTATTTTCTTTTTAAAATATCTAACCTTTTTATGATATAACCATTATGATTTTTAGATTCACTTGTGCTTTTCTGCTTTATTGATTGGTCTTTACTTATAGGTTTGCATATCCACATCGTCAATCTCAAGTCTCACGTTGGATACAACCTCACATCAAGGTGCGATATTTTTATGGAGTCATCTTTTGAATATAAAATTCTCATACTCATTTATATTCTTGCAGTGTTTCTCAAAATTTGGAGAAGTGGTTTTTACTTTGACTCGATTTTTCCGTGATGGAGGAAGTCGTGGCCCTACAAAGCTGTCATTATTGGAAGCTGAAAATGGGGGTCAGTATGGTCTGGCATCGTGTTCTTTATCTTTTCCTTGATTGTGGTCTCTCTGTCCCACGCTTTTTTGCCATTACATCATGGAAAAATGGTCTTCTCATTTTTCAAATAAGTTGTAGTCAAGAAGTGTATGCTTTAAAGGTTTTCTATTATGAGATGGCAGTCATATGTTGAAATATGAATTTTTCTTATATATATAAATAGGGAAAAACACTTCTCATGTTGTAGGAGAAGTGCATTCTCATGCATTATATATATATGTGGGTCCCACCATTTCATGTGTGTGTAAGAATCTTCTTCTCATGCAACATGAGAAGTTTAAACCTCATATAAATATATATGAAATGGATATGGACTGCTATTTTTACAGCCATGATTCAATAAACCTCCAGTTACGGGGAGGAAAAAATTGAGGGGTTGGGTGGATATTAGTTGTGTAGATTGTGCTGTTTGTTGAATGACACCATATATGTAAGTCTAATGTTTGACCAACTCAATATGGGAGAAGTTAATTATGTAAATGAAATACTGATGTTGCCGCTTGTTCTAATGCTAAATTCGTTTGGACACCTATTTTGTTTGGATATAGTTTAATTTCTTAGACAATTAATGATCCAAAATACAGTTATGACTTTTGAGTTGCAAGTGTCGTTTATCTAAAATCAAACTTCTGATTCCATTTCTGCAGTCTCCATAATTATTTCGAATCTGAATCTCTAGCAAAAGAGCAGTCTTTCTTTGCTTTCTTCATTTTGAACTTTAACTGAAATAGACAATCCATCCTTGTACAGAGAATTTGGCAGAAAAGTCATCAGAGCACTGCCTGGACGGATTTGGCCTGGAAAAACTTGTGTCTCCTCCGGTAAATTCTTGATTATGCATTGTGAATATACTCATCTTTATTTGATATTACTGATTGCCAATACTATAATTCTCTTCATCTTCTTAATGATTGTGTATGCAGACTACGTCAGTGAAAAATCTCTCTTTGAAAGCATTGCCTTCACTTGGTGCTAAAGAAGGCTGTGTTCCAAATCTTGGGGAAATTATACCTGCTAATCGTGCTTCTCTGGCTTTTAACGATTGCAAAATTATAGGCCGTAAGAATTCAAGAGACATAAGTAATGATGTTTCACATGGGAAGGAGCTGATATCAGGAGTTGATGAAGTAATTGATTTGACTGGTGGTGCTCAACGTGCCAAAAACGTAAAGGATATACAGACAGCATCTTCGGCCAAGAAGCGTAGATTTATAAGTGGAGAGTATGACTTAACGCAACATAGTGAACATTCCGAGCATACACTTGGTAATAATATTCATTATAAATCATTTAGATCTAATTTCACTTTTCAATGAAGGGAACTCTGGGAACTTAACTTGCTTTTGAACATAGTCCGTCAAAATGCTCAACATGGTGTGGAACTGCTACGTAAAGATAATGGTGTTCCCCAAAGCAGTAGTAGGAATGTTGAGCTCCTTACACAAAAAGACAATCGTCCTCCAGATTCTGTACCTCCTGCAGATGATGAAACCCAGGGATCGGCTTTCCTTGGTCAGGTAATGAAATAACCTTCAATGCTGGTAGCACTGGTCTGCCTACATGCCTAAGTGCAGTGGTGTGGAATCATGCATGATGCATTTGGTCTAATAGTGGCATCTGGTCTCATTCAATTATTTGATAACCTATTTAATTGTTATGATTTATTGAGATGTTAGTGGTAGGGGCCCAACAAGGGAAATAAATCATATGGGTATATGTTATTCTTTTAGACAATTTCAGTCGGTGCCCATGTGGGAAACCCCCAAACTTTGGTTTTATAAGCCCTTTTCCGTAAATCGAGATAAAACTTTTCTCACATACTTACTTCGTAAATTGTAAAAGCATTTTTAAAAAGCTAAAACAAAAAGGCACCTAGGTTAAGATCAGTATTTGAACTTTGATGTTATGTGTGAGTTTTAATTCTTATTTGAATGTTACTTCTAAGCAAGGGTTGATTAAAAATACTGGTCTGCCTACTTGCCTAGGTGTAGTGGTGTGGAATCAGGAGGACTGTTTTACAGATCAATGTGGGATAAGTTTCATGGCTGGCATTTATGTAATAAAATAAGCGGGGCCTAGTAAAATTAGGAGAATGACTTGAGAACCATAATTATATTAAATAAATTTTTTTTTTTTTGTGCTTGAAATAAATTAATACATTTGATATTTTGAAGTATTATTTACCATATACTTTACAATGTATTTAAAATTAAATCTAGGTTTGATTATGACTCAATAAATTGTAAATTGTTCCTTCCAGTGCAAAAGCTGGTCTAGTTTTTTGGGGCATTGTATTTAATATTACTGGTGGAAACTCTAACAAATGGTTTGTATTAATGATGACTTACAGGTTAGGGAGAAGCTGAGTGGTGCAGAGTATAAAGACTTTGTGAGGTATATGAAGGCTCTTAAGACCAAAGCCATGATGATGAATGAAGTTTTGCAGTCCATATGCAGGTTGTTCTCTGGACCTGCGAGGCTACCGCTCCTTAAAAGGTATTAAGCGATATGTATTAATTAAGCCTTGTTCCTCTGCAAGAAGAAAATTAAAATTGCTGATGTTCTGACATCACCTTCACCTGCAACTTTTGCATTCCTGTGTTCAACAGGTTCAAGGATTACCTTCCTGCAAAATATCATTCTTTGTATGAGCAATATGTTGAAGAAAACAATTAAACATTTAAGGCTGAATGAGAATCTTTCAGCTTGAACGCAAGTTCTCGGCACCTCTGGCTGTATATATGTTCAAGGATTGAATTTTGGTAGAGAGAGACGTTGTGACTAGAACAGGAATGAGAATAGAGGTCATGCAAAAGGCTGTTGTAGATTGGCTTTGAGTTTTGATGGGGACTAAATTAAAAAGCTTTTCATGCATTTGAGATTGGCATTTCATAATAGTTATTTTGGGAGATGTCTGCTTCAGGAGAATTAAGACAAGCTCCAAATTGGAATGCAAGAGCGTTTGTTTATATGAGACCAGAAGGGGAAAAAACAGAATTGGTCTGCAGAGGAAAGTAATCATGTGTGAATAGCTGAAGAAGTCCAAATATTGGTCAAGCTGTAATTTTTGTAGAACTAGTCCCTATATTATTAATTTTGTGGCCTAAAGGACAAGTCCCTACATTACCTGTCTCATTTGTCAAATATTTGAAATTGAGCAGTGCGTCTCATGGGACATGTTTACCTCATGAGAGATAAATCATACTCCCTCCGGTCCTAATTATAGAAGCAAATTTTAGAGTTGGTTTTGGTCCTAATTATAAGAGCAATTTTTAACTTTTGTCATTTTTTCCTATAATACCCTATTTATACTTTCTCAATAATAATTAAAGACAATAATAATTTAATAATACACCTATATATTTTATAAAGTAAATAATATTTGCAACTCATTAATGTCATATACACCTAAATTATACTTTTTAATATAAAATAATTTTGAGCAACTTTTGTCATATTTTTTTCATATCACCCCTACTAATATTTTTTCTACAATAATTAATTTACAACACGCTTATATTCTATCAAGTGAGAGATTCTACCTTATTTTTTATTTTTAAATCAAATAATTTTAATATTCCTTTAAAAATATTTTTTTTGTAACTATCTGTCCAAAGTGATTAAAAATAAATATTCTATTAAGTGAGAGATTCTACCTTTTGTCATAATGATTTCATTTAATGCATAATAATAACCATAGGAAAAGAAATCGAAACGATGGAGAGCATCGGAAACATGCAGGAAAGAAATATTGTAAATATCAATGTTATTATCTAGAAAACTCGATCACATTAGTTAAGATTTTTTTTTTTGGTGACTAATATTTTATTTATTTATTTTTAGTAAAACATTAATTAAGATTTAATAAAAAAATTAGGCGACGAGGGGAGCACAGATCAGTGCAAGGCATAGTTATGAGTATTTTATTTGTCACGTTTAGTTTTAAAGCATATATGTGTGTGGGAGAGAGGGAGAGCATCATTTTTTTTTTTTAATTTTTAGAAGGGTATTTTTGAAAAATACACATAATTAACTAATTTAACCTCCTTCCTTAATCTCCCCAAATTCTGATAATTTGCTCCTATAATTAGGACCGGAGGGAGTACTTAGCTATTTATGGATAAGTTTTTTCAGTTCTCTCTTCTACATTTCTTAGACACCAAGAACCCAAGAAGTGTGTTAAGTCATTTGGATTTACTATTCATCCTAAAGGCTAGTGGGGTATGTTCATATTTAAGATAATTTATATAGTTGAAGCTTAATTTGAGTAATTTAAATTTATTTTTAAAACTGATAACTTTTGTTGCTCTAAATATAATGAAACAATAAAATAAAAAATAAATTTGAATTATTTAGCTTTTATTGAATGAAAATGAATCTTTTATTTATCTTTATCAACGAATAGGCAATACTATCTGGATGATCATTTTGGGAAAATAGCAGGGAAGATGAGGACCATTTTATGCCTTGTTTGGTATGTTAGAATTAAGATTGGGCTCGTGAATAGGATTTATCCACCATATGTTATTTGCCTTTGTTTTCATGTCATCACACTACAAATTCATTTATATATGAATAAAATCCAGTACAGCCATTTCCACTTCACTTTTTTCTCCACTTCCACCTCCTTTTTCATTTGTTCTTTAAAACTCTTCTCATACATCAAACGGGGCATTTACTATGTAAAAATGTTCACAAGACATTCGCTAGTTGCACAATCAATTTGGTCAGTTGTAGATATGTAGTTCAATCGTTAATGAGAAATCTAACAAATGATGGGGAAAAAAAAGTGTGAAATCAATTTTATTGTATATTGTGTTTGGATGTTACTTTCCAATCAAGAAGTTTTGCTTTAATGAGCTTCCACTTGATTTTACTATGGTGTATGCCAATTAAGGTTTTGAAACCCAGACCAGCCATTAAACTGGTTCGGGTATTGGGTCAAGTGTTAGACTAGAGCTAATTCAGGGCCAAACTAACAAAAAATTGAAGATTTCAAGATACTTCATATGAAATTCTAAAGAAAATATTCAAAAAAATCGTTTAAAAAAATGGGTTGATGTTTGGACCGGACCGGTTCACCGGTTTCTAGTCTAGTTTGGCCGGTCCGGTCCAGGTTTTAGAGCATTGATGCCAACACGAGGCTCTAAGCGTTTTGCTTCTAAGAACTCTCCTTTTTTTTTTAATCATCATTTTCAATCTCTCTACAAGACTACAAGGGTGATGGAATTATTGGCAAGAAACGTGAAAGAACTATGTGAGAGATTACGAAATTCTAAGCATTTTATTAAAGCAGAGTCCCCACAGGATGAGGAGTCTGAAGAGTTGGGATATTTTTTTTTTAAAAAGAAATGTGTCTCTTGAACATATCATGCCCTTATCAATTAATCTATGTTTTATAAAATACATGTAAATTGGGAGTTGCAACACTAAAATTCACCAAATTAAGGTCATCTTCATAATACTTAAAGGCACTTTTGAAAGGTTGCAAATCCAAAAGATGGGATGATCATCACCACTTGGTGGAAGGAAATGTTAGTTCAAGAAAACTATGTATACTAAAAGGTTTTGTTCTTTATGAAATACTCCCTCCGGTCTTAATTATAAGACTTAGTTGGTTTTTTTGGAGAGATTAATGAAGCTAATTAAATTACTTTAGAGTATTATTATTATTATTTTTTTCTTCAAACTATTTAGTTTGACTATTTCTTTTTTTTGCTCAAAAATTTAGTTTGACTAATAAATTAATATACAATCTAAGAATACACAAAATATAAAATAATTAAGTAACTTATTTAATCTCTCTAAAAAAAAGTCAATAGTTAGTTTTATTGAAGTTCTGGTAGTTCATGAAATATGAGAATTGATAACATATCATTCTGGAAACGTAAATTAAATGTAAATAATATTAATAATAAAATATGACAACCAATCGACATTAAAATAATTTGAAGTCACTGGAAGAAGATAAATGAGAAGATCTTCAAAGCATGGAAGAGGATTTGAACTCAAGAGTTGAAGAAGCTGCGCAAAAGTTGATGCCATTCAACAGGTACTTGGCGTTCAAGCTTTTTTTTTTTTTTTAAGGATTTTTTTGTTTGTTGCACTTTGTAGTATTTTTACAAGAACGTTCTTACTAAATTATATAAATGAATATTTTTATATGAATTTTAATTTGATATGGTAATTGTGGTCAATTTTTTTTTTAAAAATATCTGCCGGGGGTTTTAAAACTAAATTTTGGTTGCCAAATACAAATGTAAATGAAATGTGATGCATTCATGAAAAAAAAAATTTTAAGCACAAAATAAATTAATATTCCCTCTATTTTATCCTAATTATAACTAATTTCCTTCAATTTTCAACTCATTTAGGCTACTCATAAGTTAACACGGCATTATATAATTGACTTAATTACAAGTTGACTATTTGTATGCATAAATTTATATTTTGATCATGTAATTTATAAATTTAATAATACTACTTTCATTTCCTATTATAAGATCAAAATAACAAAATTGTGTGATTTAAAAAACTGTTAAAATTAGTTAAAAAATAATAAATATAATGAAAACATATTTTTCTCAAATATGCCTTTTTTTGCCAGAAAAAAATATGCCCTTATTTATAAGTAGGTAAATGATAAAAAGTAATAATGAGAAAATTAATGAAAGGGAATGTATGGAGGAAACATGAAACAATTAAATAGGAATGGAGTACTAAATAATCAAACAAAAATAAAGTCCAAAAACAAGAATTATTATTCTTTCCTTGTGTTTTATTATAATTGATGCTGTTAGATAATATATATGTTAGAATTTGATTGAATTGGAGACATTGATTTTAAAAAAAAAAAAAATACGTAAATTTTTTTTTTTAAATACGTTGGGATTTAAAAAGTGCTTCATTTTAATAAAAAATTGTCGTTTCTAATTATATAATTGTAGTTTATAGGGGCATTTAAAATAGATAATTATAAAATAATTACGTGATTTATTATGATTACAAAATCAATATTTTTTATTGTGCATACAATAAAAAAATTGTCCAACCATAAAGACTAAATTATATAATAAATATTACATACATCATAAAACAATCCTTTAACAAAAAAAAAAGGAAAAAAAAAGTCCTTATGTGCTTCCAAAAACTTTGGAAGCTCAAAATGATATATAAAAACTTGCACACGCAACGCACGGCTAGCAATACTTGTTATATCAAAATTGTTGTAGATAGAAAATAGTACTAACCCCGTCTTTAATATTAGATTTAATTTGCAGCGTACAATTTGTTATTATACTCCCTCCGGTCTTAATTATAGGAGCACCTTTGTAGTACAATTTGTACTACAAAAGTACTTCTATAATTAGAACCGGAGGTAGTATATAAGAACAACACAAGCTCTTTCTTTCAAAAAAAATAAAAAGGCTCCGGCGGAATGAACTAAATTTTCAAAGGAAGAGTAAGTTTCGCCTTTATATTATAAGAGGGAATATGAATTTTTTTTTTGGAGGAAGCATGGTCTTTCACAAACATAAGTAATATATGTATCCAAATTTATCTTTAATAATATTTTAATTTAAGAATAATTAGAAAAGTTATCGAATAAAAAACCAAAAAACAAGAAATTCTTGAAATCAATTTATTAAATTTTTTAATAAAAATTGAAATCATTTTTAATTATGGTTATATAATATATACAATATACAATATACGATGAAAGAAGATATATTTAAGAAAAAAATTATCTACTTAAGTTTATAAACTTAAAATATTTTATTTCACTAAAATTAGAAAAGCTGAAATTTTTTATTATTTATTTGGTAACATTCTTTACTTATATTTTTATTATTTTTGTTTTTTAATATAAATATATAATAGAAGGAAGCTTGCATTGGTTGACATCCATGGAGAATCAGTGCAGATCAAGTAAGAACAGAAACAAAATTGAGAATAAAGAATAGAAAGCAAAAGCAGATCAATTAAAAATCAATGCCTAACCAAAAGAAAACTTAAACTAAAGTTGAAGCAAGAACAAGATACCTCCATTTTATTCCAAAACAATATATGAATCCATCATTGTTTAAAATCCTGTTATAAAAAGGATCAACTGATGCGCAGCTAGCCAACTGATCGTAATATCTTGGAACAAAGAGGTAAGCTCTGTCGATTATGCAATGTATACAGTTTTTTCTTTTTACAGAAAAATAAATCGATCTAACTTGCACGCTTTGTTGTTTGATTTTGGAGGAATGAAACCTTAACGTTGCTTGGAATTAACTGTGATCGGCATATGGATCAAGTCGGGGGAATCATATGGGACATTACCAAGTGTCTGTGTGGTTGTGCCAAGAAAGAAGCTGATTATGTTTACAAGCTGGAAGAGAATTTGGAGTCACTGAAAGATAAATGGGAAGATCTCCAAAGCATGAAAGGGGATTTGAAGACAAGAGTTGAAGAAGCTGAGAACACAGGAGGGATGCGAAGAGCACAAGAAATCGATAGATGGCTGGAAAAAGTTGACAACATTCAACAGGTATTTTGCATCTAAGCTATTCTTTCTTTTTAAAATTTTCTTATTAGTTAAATTTTGAAGTGTCTTTTACATGATGCATGCGTAGTCATCATCAATCAACATGTCCAGAAAAATTCAGAAAGTATGGTATGGACATTAGAGAAAGGAAACAAGTAAGATAATAGAAGAAAATTATGTAGAAAACTTAGAGCCCTGGAGTAAATTTAACCCATTCCTTAAAACTTTAAAATCCATTTGTATTCACATTACAACATAAGGCTGCGAGAACATTTTTTTATTATTACTCCCTCCTATCCTGCAATTTAACCGATTTTGGAGGGATTAAGGAGAGGAGTTAAATTAGTTAATTTTATTCATTTTCCTAAAATGCCCTTATATAAATTTAAAATGACATAAGTAAGAGTGAATTACAACCCCACCACATACTCTCTGACCAATTTTCCTTTTCACACGCTTTCTAATTAAAATAATGGTCTTACTATATAAACATATATGTGTGTATATATGTATGCATATAGATCTATCTACAAAGATATATATGTTTATATCTTTGTAGATAGATCTATATGCACACACATATATACACACAAACACAGATATACATATATATGTACACACACACACACACAGAGATATATATATATATATATATATATATATATATATATATATATATATATATATATATAATGCTTCTAATAATAAGTATAGATAGGGGTATTATAGGAAAAAATTGACAAAAGTTAAAACTTGCTCTTATAATTAGGACCAAAACCAACTCCAAAATTTGCTCCTATAAATTAGGACCGGAGGGAGTATTTTAATTTGATATGGTAATAGGTTGGGGTTTAATAACTAACTTTTAGTTGGATAGATGAAAATTGAAATATATGAAGCAGGTTTGCGAAACATATATTTTAGTTTGAATAAGGTTTATGGGATAGGATATTGTCACTACTAATTTTATGTCACTACCACTTTTTCACCGTTAGATCAAAATCTTATCTACCTTTATCATTTCTCTCTCATATTGAGATTCTTATCTAACAGTGAAAAAGTGATAGTGACTTGGTAGTGACAATATCATATCCCAATGTTTATATAGTACGTTTTGAAAAATAGGGGAGGAGGCCAGGGTTACTATAATTTATGTAAAACAGAAGGTCGTTAATGTATTTTATTCAATTTTTTAACGTTTAAACTCATACAAATAAACTAATGAGTTATGAATTTAATAAAAGAAGGGATAAATTAAACAATATAATTTCTTAATTTTTATTCTATATTTTTGTTATGTTTTAGAGTTAAGGTGTAATTTTAGCAACAAAGCTTTTCACCATGAAAGTATGGCATAATCAAGTTTTGAAGAATGTAAAAATAAACACCGTTTCTTAAAAAACGGAGCAATTATAACAATTTCATTAAATTAGCTTAGACTTCCATCTCTTTTTTATGTAGAACCCACTTGTGTCTCCCTTCTACTTTATATGACATTTGAGCCATTAACATAATTGGTAAAATAGTTTTGTTGTTAAAAGATCGTATCTACTTTTACATATTCAAAACTTAATTGTACCAGAAGATCATAGCGAAAAACTTCATTGCTAAAATTGCACCTTATTTCTTTATTTTTATATAATATTTATACACATATTATTTAAATATTTTTAAATCTATAATGAAAATTATTTAAATTGGAGAGAGTTCAAACAATTAGCTTATTAGGATACTTAATAAACTTATATTCCCCTGACCATATCTCACATGTTTCATAGTCCTAAGTTGGGACCACACATTGCGCCATCTCAATACCTCATACACAAAGAAGCCTAAGGTCTGTTTGGTTTAAAGGGAGGAGATGGAGGGGAGGAGATGAAAGGAATGGGTAGGAGGTGAAGGGTTTTTAATTATTCTTTGTTTGATTTAAGATAGGATAGGAGGGGAGGAATGATAACAATTTACCACTGTACTCTAATATATTTAGTTATATTTTTTATTTATAAGTTATATAAATTAATTTACATCTTATCTAATTAATATAATAAACTTTTATTTATAATAAATATGATATAATTTTTTTTTCAAATTAATTGTATAATAATATATATATTTTTAACTATAATAGTATTTTTTATTTATAATAACATATTTTTATTTTAAAATAATTTCATATAATATATGTTATTATAAAATTAATATATTTTTAAAAATATATTATTTTAAATTAAATAAAATTAATATATTTTCATTATGATGATATTTTTATTTAAATTATATTAACAAATTTTATAATTATAATATTTTTATTTATGAAAATTTATTTTTATTTTAAATAAATTTTATAATAACATTTTTTATATGTGAAAATATAATTTTTATTTAAATTAATTTAATAATAATATTTTTTTACTTATAATAATATATGTTATTTAAATTTTTATGAGCGTATGTTATAATTATAATATTTTTTTATTCTTAAAGGTATAATTTTATATTAAATTATTTTTTGAAAATCTATTTTTACTTATGATAGTTTTGTAAAAAATATATTTTTATTTTATAATAAAATATTTTAATAATAATAATATTTTTATTTATCATAATATTTTTCATCATATGCATTATTGGAATATCACATTTGTTATAAGGGTAAAGTGGTCAACACTTTTTAGCTCTCCTCTAAAACCCCCCAATTTGGAGGGGAGCCAAAATAAAGGTGTTGAAAGGGAGAGGATGGAAGCTTTGAGGTTCTCTTCCCTCCAAAATTTCAAACCAAATGAGGGGAGGGCCTTAGTTTTCCTCCTCTTCTATCTTTTCCCCTCCAACCAAATAGGTCATTAGAGAGGAAAATCAGCAACTACAAAGTTTAAACTTTAGATAATTATCAAAAGATATAAACTGGTGTCCAACAAAGTTTTGATAGTTTATGGTCTTCTGCTTAAGGAACGGCATTTTTTTTTTGGAGGTTAGACTCTCTAGGTAATTTAGGGTTTAAGGTTAAGGATTTAGGATTATGATGTGGTGAGAGGGGATATAAGAGGTTTAACTAAGGACAAATCATATTTTTAAATTTATATTTTAGTGTTTGGTCTTCTTAAAAAATTACAATATTTAATGTTCTCTCCAATTAATGTCATTCAGCCATAAGGTTTTGGGTTTAGGTACTAGAAGAGCTTATAAGAACATAGGTTGCACAAGTGTATATGTCTATTATATTGTGTCAGCCTAATAGTAGGGCCGCATATGATTTCTAACAATTGATATATATATATATATATATATATATATATATATATATATATATATATATATATATATATATATATCTCAAATTCCATTTTTAACCTATGTTTTTAGATATTAAGAAGTTTAGGTAAGTTAGGTCTCGAAAAAAATGCCGGTAGGATTAAAGAATTTATTGGAAAATTTTCTAATGCTCATTGAAAATTGATTGGTAAGTATGGTTAATATAAGATGCTCCATACAAATTAAAATAATAATAATAATTTATACTTAACACAGGAAGTAATAAATATTGAAGTCCAAGGAGCCAAAGAAATTCGAGACAAATGCCTAAGTAAATGTTGCCCCATTAATTGTAAGTCAAGCTACAAGCTAGGAAAGAAAGCTGCTAAGGTGTTCAATAATGTAAATGATTTAGCAGCAGAGGGGAAAAGATATAGTGAAAATTTCAAAATTGCTCACAGAAGATCACCCGAGCCAATTGAAATGCCTCCGGATGAAGTAGTGGGATTAGATTTGATGTTTAACAAGGTATGGAAGAGTATTGAAGAAGAGAATGTCGGCATCATTGGTTTATATGGGATGGGTGGGGTAGGGAAGACTACCCTTCTAAAGAAAATTAACAATGAACTTAGGAAGAGAATGCTAGGATTTGATTTTGTGATGTGGGCGGTGGTGTCAAAAGAGCCCAACCAGAATAGTATTATGGATAATATTAGAAAATTAGTTGGGATTGAGGATGAGTTTTGGAATCGTAGTAGTAATCTAGATGAAAAGGCAGCAAAGATATATGGAGCCCTCAAACACAAGAAATTTGTCTTATTATTGGATGACATATGGGAGAGCGTGGACTTGAAATTAGTGGGAGTGCCGCATCCAAAGGATACTAATTTTCAATCAAAAGTGTTATTCACAACACGTTCAGAAAATGTGTGCGCAAAAATGCAAGTTCAAAAGAAATTCAAGGTCAAAATTTTAATAGAGAAAGAAGCACTTGAGTTGTTTTGTATGAAAGTTGGTGACGAAACTCTAAACTCACACCCAAACATTCCAAGGCTAGCAGAAAAGATGGCAAAGGAAAATAAAGGGCTACCTCTTGCATTGATTGTATTGGGAAGTAGCATGGCCGGAGTGAAGAGTGTCGAAGCTTGGGAACATTCAATAAAGAACTTAACAAGTTCTTTGTTGACTGCACCAGATTTGGAGAAAGAAGTATTCTCTATCCTCAAATATAGCTATGACAAATTGCATGCGGTACAAAAACGATGTTTCTTGTATTGTGCATTATACCCAGAAGATTATGAGATTCTTGTTTTCGATCTCATCGATAAATGGATGTGGGAGAAATTTCTTTGTAAAGATATGACAATGAGTGTTCAAGATATGCGTGGTCATGGTGAGTCTGTTATTAAAAAGTTGAAGCTTTCGTGCTTACTAGAAAGCGTTGAAGATGATTTTTTTGTATCTCGTACAGTTCAAATGCATGATATGATTCGTGACATGGCATTGTGGTTATTACCAAAAGATCCTGATAATATGGAACTTGGGAAGAGGATTTCGATCACAGATGATTGGAAATCACAAAAAAGTATAGATCCTACAAATGTCACAACATTAGTGATGAAAGGGATCTTCAGTCAGCTAGAAGGTAATATATACATGGAGAGATTAAAAGTCTTGGAACTACATTTCATTGTACCAACATTTGTAGACATTGGGGGTTTAACTTCTCTGGAATATCTTTTTTTTCATCATGTCTTGGGTGGATATCTAATGCCAGAACAGGTTTGGGTCAACTTGCAGTCCTTGACAAATTTAAAATTTCTGAGCTTTCAATCTAAGAACGATCAAATGATATGGAATATTTCATTGGGAGTGCTATCAAGTCTTCAGCAATTGAGAGTTTTTAGATTTACTGACATCTTAATAAGTGGATTAGAAGAGAGAAGAATTTTAGAAGAGCTGGAGTGCCTACCAAATATTGAGGAATTATGGATAAATATCCAGAGTAGTGATGGCCTAAACAAATTATGGGAGTCAACCAGATTGCAAAGTTTCTTATACAACCTTTCTACTTTTCGTCCCAGATACTGGTATAAGCTGAATGAGAAGCCTTTATTATCATTAGGGTCCGTGTCAGGATTAAAGAAGCTGCAGGAAATGCTTTTATATGGGTTGAATATTAGAAACGATCTATATCCTTTTATGCTTGAAACATGTTGGCTAGCCAAGCTCCGAATGGTGGAAATTTATTGGTGTCAAGTAATTCATGTGACATGGCTCAAGTATGCTCCACTCCTTCAACGACTTGAGATTGATGGATGTGAATCAATGGAAGAAGTGATAAAAGAGGAAGAAGCAATAAAGGATGAGAATGTGGATGTATTCTCTTCTCTTGTTGAACTGATTTTGGTGAACTTACCAATACTTAAGAGCATTCACAGCGCACCCTTACCTTTTCCTTCCCTCAAGTCCGTTGACATATATAGGTGTCCAAAGCTGGAAAAGTTACCATTTGATTTCAACTCTGCCAAAGATAAGTTGACACTTATCAGAGGAGAACCAAATTGGTGGGACAGTCTGAAATGGGATGACCCCACGGCCAAGCTCAAATTCCAATCAAAGTTCAAAAGTATTGCCAACCTCGAGGATATTGTAAGAGGTAAATACGTTATTTTAATATATATAATTTAATTTATTTAATCTTTTTTACTTTCATATATAATTATTAGTTCTTTTGACTAATTACCTGTATATCTATGATATCATTGCAGTCTGCAGATCGACTTATGTAGACCCACCCTTCCATATTTTTGACGGTATACCTCCATTTTAGACTCAAAAATAAAACAAGCCATGTATTGTGTGATTTATGTAAACTAAACATGTATTCCCTGTTCCTACTTAATAATTATATGTGTGCTTTGTGTTATATCCTTAATTTTTATTTTTATTTTAATTAGTTTGTCTTTGTCTTTTTCTTTTTTTGATATGGCTATATATCAAAAATTTAAAAAGCTATGAATAATATTTGAGTGACAGAAAAAAATCTGCTAAAAATTTGAAAAGCTATGAATCACTCTTATATCTATCTTTTTCTTAAATGATTTTATTATTTATACATTGAAATCAAAAAATTACAGAAAAAGTCCCAAGGGAATTTTTGTTGTAAATACATATATTTCCTGTTGTAAATACATACATTTCCTGTTGTAAATGGTCAGGTGTTTAAATGTTGTTGTAAATATATACATTTCCTGTTGTAAATGGTTTGAGACTTTTTTGATATTATTTGTACGGAATTAAAAAAGCCTCAAACCATTTACAACAGAAAATGTATGTATTTACAACAACATTTAAACACCTGACCATTTACAACAGGAAATGTATGTATTTACAACAGAAAATGTATGTATTTACAACAACATTTAAAAAATTCCGTACAAATAATATCAAAAAAGTCTCAAACCATTTACAACAGGAAATGTATGTATTTACAACAGGAAATATATGTATTTACAACAAAAATTCCCTTGGGACTTTTTCTGTAATTTTATGATTTCAATGGACTTTTTTGTAATTTTTTTTCTTCCTTGGAACCTGAGTGTAATTTTCCCTATAAAAAATACGCATGTCGGGCTTAGTGCAAGCCGTTCTAAACACAGGCATGAAAACTGAGCACTTTAGAATATATATATATATATTCTAATTTATATAAGATTTTATCTATTAAATATATTTAATTAAGCATTTTAGTGTTGTTTAATTTTTTTAATAATAATTTAACATTTTTTATTAAATTTAATCTTACAGAGAATGCATAAATATAGCTATCAAATACAAGTCCACATACTTTGTGTAACAATTGCTATACATAATTTTATTAGGAGAAATTCTCAAACAAGTGTTAATTTCATGGAAGTTGAAAATGAGAATATTAGTATAGATGAAGAGCCTTCCTCAACTAATTATACTACATCATCTTCAACCCAAATTAATTATATTCGTGACACTATTAGAGACCAAATTGTACAGGATATGTGGTTCAATTACTTATTTAATATTATTTTGATCAAATTATGTATTTTAGTATTGCTAAATTTTCTAAGTTGCATTTTTATCTTTTTTATTAATTTGATTTAAATTTTTCTCTTATAATTATTTCAAAAGTCACTTGGGTGTGCATGGGAACCATTCTGTTCCCCAACACTGATTCTGAGATGAAACAGTTTTTTTCTGATTCTGTGCTTGAGACAAGTTCTGAGAATCAGAATTATGTTTGTTAACTTATTTTATTTTTACTTCGAGAATCAGAATTACGTTTGTTAACACATTTTATTTTTATTTATATAATTTTTATATTCAAAAAAATATTTATGTGGTGGTGGTGGCGGTGGTGGCGGGGGTGGCGGTGGCCACGGTGTTGGCGGTGGTGGTGGTGGCCTTGGTGTTGGTGGTGGTGGTGATGGTGGCGGTAGCCACGGTGTTGGTGGCGGCGGTAGGGGTGGCGGTGGCCACGGTGTTGGCGGTGGCCATGCTGTTGGTGGTGGTGGTGGCGGTGGCACGATGTTGGCGGCGGCGGCCACGATGTTGGCGGTGGTGGCGATGGCCACGGTGTTGGCAGCGGCGGTGGGGGTGGCGGTGGCCACGGTGTTGGCGGTGGTGGCGGCGGGGCCACGATCTTGGCGGCGGCGGCCACGGTGGTGGCGGTGGTGGCCACGATGGCGGCGGTGGCCACGGTGTTGGCGGTGGCGGCGATGGGGGTGGCGGTGGCAATAGGGAGGGTAGTTGATCCGTCGCTTAGAGTGATTGGAATTTTTTCGCTTCGTCAATGTCACGATCAAGAGAAGGGGAAAAATAGATTTTGGCTTTGTGCCCTGGAATAGAAAAGCAGAAATTTTCTACTTCTTTTTTTTATTCCCCTGCACAAAAAAGAAACCGGTTCATCCCGGAAACAAAAAAAAAAAAAACCGGATTTACCAAACACAATTCCTATCCAATTTTGTTCCTGGGAACAGAAATTAAGAAAAAACTCATTCTAGGAGTGTTACTGTAATACCCCGGATTAAAAATAGGAATAATAATAACAATAATAATAATAATAATAATAATAGGTTAAGATAATAAAATAATAATAATATGTAAAAATAGAAATTAATAATGGTTGTAGGGTTTAATTATTAATTAGCAATAATTAAAGAGCCCAGCCCATCGTTGAAACCCTAGCTCCCAATTATAAACTTAGGTTTAGCCGCATAAACCTAGAAAACGCTCGACTCTGTTTTTCTGCTACGACTTCCTCCTCCCGCGCTCTCGGCAAAGCAGTTTTCTAGAAGACTAGCAAAGACGGAGACTAGGTAATCCTAATTCCCATATAGGTTAGGTTAATCCATACTATACGTAATCCTACTTCCCATATAGCTTAGGTTAACTCCATACGAATTCTGATAGGGTAGTTATGATTCTAGAAATATTAGGATTGTTTTACATGAAGTATGTATGTTATATGTAACCCTAATCCCAATAGAAAGTAATATTAGATACGTTCTAATTATTTTTCGTCTTCTCGGTAAATTGATTACAACCCATACGTTCTAAATTATGAATTGATGAAGTAAGTCGCCTCGGCTTGCGTGCCTACTTTAATATATGGCAATTGTTAACTGTACGTTTCTTTTTAATGAATGCACTATTCATTGTTTTTGTCCATATATGATTCATTGCAAATATATCCATTGTTCAAACGACCTGGTATACCTCTGTTCAATATGCTATGTTAAATTGATTATTGATGTTGTAGTTTTGTGAAGGCCATGGTATTTCTTTCTTGTTTATTTAGTGGGGATTAGAAGAACGGGTTCAGATTTTGTTCGTATAAAAGCAAACGAAATGAAATTGATAGGTGATTGATCATTTTGCTGGGAAATCATTAAAAGCATAGAATTTATATCAAAATATCCTTGTATCCTATATTTAACTAGATAATAGGAAAGTAGAAAAAAAAGGGGTAAATAAATAATAGAAATGATTTGGGAATTTATAATGCGTGTTTAAAAATAATTTAAATCGTGGGAGGATAGCTTTGGGATGGTACCTCCCAAAGTGATGAACACAACTAGGCTTTATGCCTCCGATATGTTACTGAAGTGAACCGATTATATCCGTTCTTCCTAAAGTGGTGTCTGGTCGGGTTTCCCGGGACGCTAGTAACAACTTTAGGAAGAGGTGTGCACATTAGGACGAAGTATTTTTATGGCCAATTTGATTATTAGCATTGACCGATTTCCGGGTGCTCCGGGTCTACCATGGTTCTCTTCCTACTAAACAGACTGGCAGGGTTTCCCGGGTCTAAACTAAATTAAAATGATAACGAATGATAATTGCTGCAATTGCTGTATTATTGTTGATGCTTGATTTTATTAATACATTTGTGTTAGATAAATTGTATTTATTAGGATTACCAGCGTTTGCTGACTTTTGTGTGTTATGGGCTGCGACGATCCTTCGGGGGAGCAGATTTTCAGTGAAGCGGATGCTCGAGGTTGGGGCTAGGCGTGAGAAGTGAGGAAGCACCTTGATTTAGTTTATCTTATTTTACTTTATTTGTTATGAATAAAACACATTTTTATTTCAATTGGATTCATGTTAGTAAGTAGCCTTGCACTTGTCCCGGTACAAGTGCGGCGGTAACACTTCCCAAGGATTTACTTGAAGTTCAGTAATTATTTATAAAAACCATTGCAATTTTATGTTATTATATTTGTTAGAAATTGGGGTGTTACAAAATGGTATCAGAGCCTAAGGTTCTCCTTAGCTCCGCTTTTGATGCTAACTCAGGGATCAAAGATCCCAGAGGTTAAAAGAAAAAAAAAGATGTTAAAATTAAATTTAAGTAATAATAATAGTAATAAATGAATAAATAAATTTTAAATGTGAGAGATGGGTAGTGAAGGGTTATTTATTTTTTATTATTATGATTTATTTTCTTTGAATTTCTAATAATTGTTTGCTGGAAATCATTTTGTGATTCGTTATGTGATTATTATTGACTTGTGAATTTTATTTAGAAGGAGATGTTGGAGAGGTAATTAGAATTTATTTTGTGAATTATTTTGAATAATGAAGAATGATGGAATTCTTATTCTTAAATGCAAGATGTCGTTTTATCATTTGAATTGATATTGGTTATTGTTTGGATTTATATTGCATTATCGAAGGTTGATTTTTGATATAATATACATATGTGTGATAAGTGGTGGTTAGAATTGACTCAAACACATAGGATTTTAAAACCATACGCCCTATGATTAGGTACTATACTCGTCGTAACGCTAGGATGGCGGCAAACAACGGTGTTGCTGAGGATATGGACCGACGTCTGAGAGCCATTGGAAATCTTGCTTTGGCTCTTGGACAACAAAACGTCCAACGAGCCAATGCTTGAGAATACCATATTTAAGAGAGTAGCGTCTCATCATCCACCTACTTACAAAGGGACTATTGATCCAATTGCTTTGGAAAAGCTGGATTCGCGACATGGAAAAGCTGTATGAAGTAACAAATTGCCCGGAAACATGAAGATTAGCATAGGCTCGTTTTATCGAAGGAAGAGGCGGATAGTTGGTGGTCCACGGTGAAGACGGGCTATGTAGTCGAAGAAGGATTTGGTAGGAAACTTTCAAGGAACGGATTCGCAATAGATTCTACCCGATGCAATTAAGTGGCAGAAACAAGAGGAATTTGCAAGGTTCAGGATGACGGGGACGATGACAGTACAAGGGTACACTGACAAGTTCATTGAACTCTCGCGTTTTGCTTCCACTCTCATTCCTACGGAGAAGGACAAGGCGCGGAAGTATGAAAAAGGGCTGACATTCAAAATTCGAAGTCCTTGGGAGGTATACCATCAAAGACCTTTCGGGAGGCTTATGAACGAGCTTTGAATGTTTTTGATATTCTACAGACTGAAGAGGAAGTCATGGAGAGGAACAAGAGAAAGCAGTTTGGCAGTGGTCCCCAACAAACTAGTGGTGACAAGAAGCCTCGTTATGATAACAAGGACAACAATTGGGGTGGCAAACAGCTACAAGGACAGAGGTATCTGGCGGGAGTAATTATGGTGAGAATCAACTTAAGACCCAATCTCAAGGAACAAGATCGGATCCTTGTAAAGGATGCGGCAAGGAGCCACACCACGGGAGGAGGTGCAATGGAGAACTTATAACTTGTTTCCAATGTGGTGGCAAGGGCACAAGGCTAACCGGTGTACTGTCAGGGGATTTAATCCGCAACCTGGCTCTCAAGGAGGACAACCAAAACCAGATGGAGGACGAAATGGGAACAATAACCAAGGGGGTAGGAACAATGACAACCAGCCGCGCTATCAACAAAACTTCCAAAATGGAAGTGGAGGGAACCGACAATATGCCACTACTGGAAACCTTAATAACGGAGCTGGAGCAAATCGAGCAACTGGTCAGAATGCTGCTGTTAATCAAACTGCAGGGAATCAAGGAAGGATCTACGTCATGAACCACTCTGAAGCTGAAACAAACCCAGATGTTATCACAGGTACATTCTTACTCCGGTCTGTACCTGCTTATATTTTGTTCGACACCGGTGCATCGCTCTCGGTTATCGCATCTTCTTTCATTGAGAAGACGAGAATGGTACCATCATCGACCTTCTTAACGAACATTACCTTACCCTCTGGAGCGGTTGTCTCTTGCTCCAATGTTTATGAAAACATTCCAATTACTATAGGCGGTTCGAGCTACCGGTGACCTAGTTCAGTTTGACTTGGCTGATTTCGACGTTATTTTGGGTATGGATTGGCTTAGAAAGTATAGGGCTAAGCTAGATTGCAGGGAACAAAAGATATCATTTAAAACACCAAAAGGGAAGTACCTTTCTTATAAAGGTGTTGTGCCCAAACCTTCCATTCAGATAGTCTCTGCTATGACTATCAAGAGTCTCCTTATAAAGGGATACCCGGCCTACTTGTGCAACGTGCGTGACCTAACTCTCGAGGAGAAGATTGAGCAAATACCCGTGGTCGAGAGTATCTGATGTTTTTCCGAAGAGATTCCCGGTATGCCACCCATTAGGGAAGTTGAGTTTCTTTGTCGATCTTATGGCCGACACTTGCTCCGATATCAAAAGCACCATATAGGATGGCTCCGGCAGAATTAAAGGAGTTAAAAACCCAACTTGAAGAACTGTTGAACAAGGGCTACATAAGACCAAGTGTTTCGCCGTGGGGAGCTCCAGTTTTGTTTGTACGAAAGAAAGATGGGAGTATGAGGCTGTGTATCGATTACAGAGGACTGAACATGGTGACTATAAAGAACAAATACCCATTGCCAAGGATTGAAGACTTGTTTGATCAATTGAAAGGGGCAGGCATGTTCTCAAAGATCGATTTGAGAACTGGATATCATCAAGTACGAATCAAGGAAGATGACATCCCAAAGACGGCCTTTCGTACCGGATATGGACACTATGAGTTTACCGTCATGCCTTTTGGCTTGACGAATGCGCCGGCAGTTTTTATGGACCGAGATGAATAGAACATTCGGTCAATACCTAGATCAATTCGTGGTGGTTTTCATAGATGACATTTTGGTGTATTCCACGACGAGGGAAGAGCATGAGCAACATCTTAGGATCGTGTTGGATATTCTAAGAGAGAAGAAATGGTATGCAAAGCTCTCAAAATGTGAGTTCTGGATGGAGAAGGTTGCCTTTTTAGGTCATGTAATATCTCAAGAAGGAATTTCCTGAGGTCAGGAGCTTTCTTGGTTTGGCGGGTTATTATAGGAGATTTGTGGAGGATTTTTCGAAGATAGCCCAGCCAATAACGAGGTTAATACGTAAAACGACGAAGTTCCACTGGGATGAATTTTGTGAGACCTCTTTTCAAGAACTCAAGAAACGACTTACTACAGCTTCGATATTGACATTGCCATCTGGAACGAGTGGATTTGAGATCTATAGTGATGCATCCAAAAATGGACTTGGTTGTGTCCTAATGCAACATGGGAAGGTGATATCGTATGCCTCAAGGCAGTTGAAGCCGTACGAAGAAAATTATCCCACCCATGATTTGGAGTTGGCTGCGGTGGTTTTTTAACATGAGGCAAAGGAGGTGGCTAGAACGATTAAGGATTATGATCTCGAAATCCAATACCACGAAGGCAAGGCCAACGTAGTAGCCGATGCACTTAGTAGAAAATCAAGACATACCCTTAATGCTTTTGTGATACCCAATGAATTATGTGAGGAGTTCAGGAGGTTGGAGATTGAAGTACTTTTACCCGCAGAGCTAAAGGGCATGCTTAACGCTCTCACCATTCAACCAACTATCTTTGATGAGATTCGCGAAGCGCAAGCGTCTGATTCCTTGTTGCAAGGAATCAAGGAGAAGAAAAACCAAGGAGAAGCTATAGACTTTGAGGTGGACGAAGGTGGCACAATGAAGTTCAAGGGTAGATTATGCGTGCCCGACAATGGAAGCATAAAGAAGAAGATTTTAGAGGAAGCTCACAATACGCCCTACTCAATTCATCCAGGAGGAGTGAAAATGTACAAGGACTTGAAGAGGTGCTTTTGGTGGCCTAGGATGAAGAGAGAAATAGCAGAATTTGTGGCCATATGTCTGACTTGTCAAAAGGTGAAGATCGAACACAAACGACCTGCAGGAGTGTTACAACCATTGGAAGTATCGAGAGAGAAATGGGAGTCGATTTCCATGGATTTTGTCACGGGCTTACCTCTGACTAGAGGGGATAAGAACGCTATCTGGGTCATAGTTGACAGGTTGACCAAGGCGCAAGATTTATTGCGATGAAAAACACATGGAGTTTGAACCGGTTGGCGACGCCTATGTGCGAGAAATAGTGAGGTTGCACGGAGTCCCAAAGGACATAGTCTCGATAGAGATACGAGGTTTTTATCAAACTTCGGATCAAGGTCCAGCAAGCTTTTGGAACCCAACTCAAATATAGTACAGCCTTTCATCCCGCTACTGGATGGACGAGACGGAGAGAACGATACAAACCCTTGAGGACATGCTAAGAGCACGTGCGTTGGAATTCAATCACTCATGGGATAAGTGTTTACCTCTGGTCGAGTTCTCTTACAACAACGGCTACCATGCGGCGTCGATATGGCACCTTATGAGGCATTGTACGGTAGGAAGTGCAGGAGCCCATTATGTTGGAACGACTTTCGAGAAGCTGGCATTGTGGGTCCAGACATGATTCAAGAATCAATGGAACAATTGAAGGTAATACAAGAAAAGATGAAAACAGCACAGGATCGGCAAAAGTCTTATGCAGATCAACGACGACAGCCGTCCCGTAAAGATCCTTGACGAAGTGAAAGAATGTTGAGAAACAAATCGATCAAACTAGTTAAAGTTTTGTGGAGGAGTCAGAAGATAGAAGAAGCAACATGGGAGGCAGAAGACGATATGCGCAGTAAACATCCGTTTTTATTCGAAGAAGGTACACATCTAAGTTTCGAGGACGAAACTTGTTTTTTGGAGGGTAGAATGTAATACCCCGGATTAAAAATAGGAATAATAATAACAATAATAATAATAATAATAATAATAATAATAATAATAATAATAATAATAATAATAATAGGTTAAGATAATAAAATAATAATAATATGTAAAAATAGAAATTAATAATGGTTGTAGGGTTTAATTATTAATTAGCAATAATTAAAGAGCCCAGCCCATCGTTGAAACCCTAGCTCACAATTATAAACTTAGGTTTAGCCGCATAAACCTAGAAAACGCTCGACTCTGTTTTCTGCTACGGCTTCCTCCTCCCGCGCTCTCGGCAAAGCAGTTTTCTAGAAGACTAGCAAAGACGGAGACTAGGTAATCCTAATTCCCATATAGGTTAGGTTAATCCATACTATACGTAATCCTACTTCCCATATAGCTTAGGTTAACTCCATACGAATTCTGATAGGGTAGTTATGATTCTAGAAATATTAGGATTGTTTTACATGAAGTATGTATGTTATATGTAACCCTAATCCCAATAGAAAGTAATATTAGATACGTTCTAATTATTTTTCGTCTTCTCGGTAAATTGATTACAACCTGTACGTTCTAAATTATGAATTGATGAAGTAAGTCGCCTCGGCTTGCGTGCCTACTTTAATATATGGCAATTGTTAACCTGTACGTTTCTTTTTAATGAATGCACTATTCATTGTTTTTGTCCATATATGATTCATTGCAAATATATCCATTGTTCAAAACGACCTGGTATACCTCTGTTCAATATGCTTTGATAAATTGATTATTGATATTGTAGTTTTGTGAAGGCCATGGTATTTCTTTCTTGTTTATTTAGTGGGGATTAGAAGAACGGGTTGATTTTGTTCGTATAAAAGCAAACGAAATGAAATTGATAGGTGATGATCATTTTGCTGGGAAATCATTAAAAGCATAGAATTTATATCAAAATATCCTTGTATCCTATATTTAACTAGATAATAGGAAAGTAGAAAAAAAAGGGGTAAATAAATAATAGAAATGATTTGGGAATTTATAATGCGTGTTTAAAAATAATTTAAATCGTGGGAGGATAGCTTTGGGATGGTACCTCCCAAAGTGATGAACACAACTAGGCTTTATGCCTCCGATATATTCTTGAAGTGAACCGATTATATCCGTTCTTCCTAAAGTGGTGTCCAGTCGGGTTTCCCGGGACGCTAGTAACAACTTTAAGAAGAGGTGTGCACATTAGGACGAAGTATTTTTATGGCCAATTTGATTATTAGCATTGGTGGCCGGTTATCGGGTGCTCGGGTCACGAGGGAGTGGCCGCCGATTCCGGGTGCTCCAGTCACGAGTTAGGCGGCCGGTTATCGGGTGTTCGGGTCACGGGGAGTGGCCGATTTCCGGGTGCTCCGGGTCTACCATGGTTCTCTTCCTACTAAACAGACTGGCAGGGTTTCCCGGGTCTAAACTAAATTAAAATGATAACGAATGATAATTGCTGCAATTACTGTATTATTGTTGATGCTTGATTTTATTAATACGTTTGTGTTAGATAAATTGTATTTATTAGGATTACCAGCGTCTGCTGACTTTTGTGTGTTATGGGCTGCGACGATCCTTCGGGGAGCAGATTTTCGATGAAGCGGGTGCTCGAGGTTGGGGCTAGGTGTGAGAAGTGAGGAAGCACCTTGATTTAGTTTATCTTATTTTACTTTATTTGTTATGAATAAAACACATTTTTATTTCAATTGGATTCATGTTAGTAAGTAGCCTTGCACTTGTCCCGGTACAAGTGCGGCGGTAACACTTCCCAAGGATTTACTTGAAGTTCAGTAATTATTTATAAAAGCCATTGCAATTTTATGTTATTATATTTGTTAGAAATTGGGGTGTTACAGTTACCATGCACACCCTTATACTATTGTCATTCCAAACAAGTTTCAATTTTACGAAAGCTACTTAGGGTGTGCATGGTAACGCTCCCATAATGTGTTTTTTGTTAATTTCTGTTCTCCGGAACACAAATGGATGAGAAATCTGTTTGGTAAATCCGGTTTTTTTTTTTTGTTCCCGGGATGAACCGGTTCAATTTTTGTCTTTGGGAATAGAAAAAAAAGCAGAAAATTCATGTTTTTCTATTTCTGGGAACAAAATTAGAATTTATTCCTCAACCTACAACCTCTCTTCTTTCTCTCGAAAACTTTTCGCAGTGTCAACTACCCTCCCCACCCCACTGCCACCGCCCCCACCGCACTGCCAATCCAAACATAAATGATATTTCACAATTTAACTTTTACCCTATCTTACATTTTCATAAATTGGATTGCAAATAAGTCATTTTTCTCACCGTTATCCCAAACACACATATGTGTGTAGGGGGTTTTGATACTTTGACACGGACAAATAATAGAACCCCTACTCTGCTCCATTGTAACAATTTAAATTATTCGAAATCTTCCTGTTAAGCCTAAAGGTGTTCTGGGTTTGTTGGTTCGGCAATAGAAGAAAAGCTCCCATTTAAGAATCTCTATAAGAGAGAGTACTCGGGCCACAAGAAGCTGGTACTTCCTTCGCTCTTTCGATGGTAATTGTAAACCAGTCCAAACTCTATGGGCACACCTTTAGGCTATTTATCTGGAAATAGTGGTTGAAAATTAAGCCAAAATTTTAAAATGTCACCGCCTCATTTTTAACTTTTGTCTTTAAAAAAAGGATGTTAATTTGTGTGTTAAATTTACTTTTGCTTAGTAGTGATAAGATTATTTGCTTCCACATGTAATTAATGTCATGAATAATGGGTTCTAATTTGCCCCTTATCCTTGAGCAAATTCATTTGTCCACATATAATACTAGTTCATAAAATGAATAAATCAAAATATAATTCCAATATTTGGGTCCCTAAATCTATATATTCAAGTTGTTGCTCCCACAATAAACTGGGAAGGACATCAAAACAAGGCATTCTCAATCTGCAAGAGTCAAGACAAGGACCATAGCATAAATAATAATCTAAAATTCGTGCTAACTTATAAACACAACATAAGAAGCAATGTTCATAAAACTTGAACAAAAAAGGGTATCAGATCATGCATGAATCAGTGGAAGCAAATCCAAATGCTTTTTTGCTGTCAAATACAAGGTGGAATTAATAAAGCACATGGTTTTAGAAAAAAGCAGACTGTATATTCTCAAGCTCTGCAAAATTAAACAAATGTACTAGAAGTTGCAGGTGGTGGCCAAGTGACTCGATACACCTGGAGTAAACTGCACTTAAGCTTTTCTGCACAAAGTCCTAAAGATCTTTGATTGATGATAAGCTTTATTACTGAGCAAAGTTAATTGTTTTAAAAAACATTTGTGACCATCTGCATTTTTCAGCTCTACAAGAGTGAAGTTAAATGACTGTGAGATAAGATATTTAACCTCTGCAATTTTTATTTTATTAATGATGTTAAATGACTGAGGATGTGTCACAAAACCAACATGCCAAATAAGGTCACATTTACAAGTAAGCTAACCAATGACTTTATGCTTCTTTTTGTCTGCATTAGCTGTAGCTGATAAAGAGCAATGACTTTTTGCACAAAGATTTTGGAAAATTAGTATATGAATTGTCTCAAAAACTGGTATATATTAAGTATGCATGTGAAGTATGTACTATGTAGACAATCTTTGTTTCCTGTGTGCTACTTCTTTTTGTTCTTATCTGTTCAATGTTGTCATCACTATTCTTTCATCTCTTTTAGTAGTTTAGTAAAACTTCTGGCTTAGAGAAATTTTATAGCTAAATGTGTATTTGACCTAATCTAGGAACAAGTTAAAAGCAAGTCTACTTCTTGACACAGAAAGCTGGATGTGGCTTCTTGATATGTTTTTTTATGGAGATAAGGAAGAGTTTACACAATGCTTTTCCATCCTTTGGAGATCAGTACTCAAAGTTTTTGGATTAAGTCAACATTGTTTTTTTTGTTGTTGTTGCAATTATAGGACTTGAAGCTGAAAGAGGAATAAATCCTTTTGTGCAATTGTCTATATGCTACATACCCTGTTATGTGAGGCTTCTTTGTTCCCATTGTGGAGGTAATGGACTTTATACTTTCCATTATTATTGTCATGTCCATTTGCATTTTTCCATTTTTGTTTTCTTAATCTCACAATCTTTTAGATTATTGATTAAGACACCATCAGTGAGATCAGAAGCCTATCCTCACTAAGCAAGTTTTGTTGATTTTACTATTAATTACTTTTGAACTTGCTATTTTCCGTCTATTGTAGTTCTTAAAACTCACATACTTGCAGTTTTTTCATATCCCATATGTTGTATTTTCAAATTTGTCCCCTGTATCCACTCTGGCAGTTTTGCAACACATAGAACCACAGAGATAGATGGAAGAAAAATATGAAAGGATAGATTGTGATTGTGCTCCAAACGGATAACTAAATGCACTCACTGAACCTATGGGGTATTTATCCAGTCTCTGTTCTTTGTTTAGGCCTCCTATGGGATAGAATCTCATAATCTATTCTATGATACAAGAGTATTTTTCAATGCCAAGTTGAAATAGATGAGCTCATCTGGGCCATATTCATTAGTGATATGAGATTTTGAATTATTGTGACTTCTATCTTCCTTTTTGGTGTACCAAAACTTTTTTATACTCTGTTTTTTTTGTTAGTCCTTATATCATACTCTTATCATTGTACTTATTTTTTTAATTTTTAATTTTTTTTTTTTTAAATTTTGGATGAATCTGGTCTCTCTATCCTCATTTCAGCCAACGTAGGTGATTCTATATGATTTTTTTCTTACTTCTGAATTTTATTATTTTCTGGAAGTAAACAAAATATACTTTATTTACTAAAGGGTTAAGGTGCAAATTCACCAATAAACTATTAGGCCAGGAGCACCCAACACAAAAAACAATTAAAAGGACCAAAAGTACCAAAAAACAATTAAAACCATCCAATTATCACAATTCCGTTTAGGGTAACTCACGGCGTTAAAGCTTCCTCCATTCTCTTCCCTCTCGCCTGTACCTTCACCTCTCTCCTTTTGTTTTCTCTTCCCTCAGCGAATCCGTGCTTGCCTGCCAAGATCTTCGTCGCCATTGTACCTCCGATCGCTCACCGTTGGAGACAGCGTCATCATCTCCACTTTCATCCTTCTTTCCCCTTCTTGCGGCCACCGCTGCCGACTCCATCGCCAACGTCGGTGGACACATTGCTAGAGTCGACGCTGGCGAACCACCTCTGTTCTCCGCGTCATTTGGCCGCCCCTTTAGATGTCCCTCACATCCACAAGCTTGTCCATGAGAAGGCCGTGTTCGAGCACTTAACGCATCAATTCTTCCACTCATTCACCATCTCCATCCTCATTCCCATAACCCCTTCCCGAAATCGACCTTCGGTCCCTTTTACACAAACCAACAATTCAAATTTTGAATCAGGACCTTTCGATCGAGGATTCGGAGAGAGAAGCATTCAAATTAGGGGGGCGATGTATTGTGATTGCTGGATTTGTGCTCTTATTCACCTATTACTTTATGTTTCTGGGAAAGCTGGTGTTTTTGTTGATTTCTTCAATGCCTCTATTTGATATTGGTATTAAGTTTTGATTTTTGTCAACCTGGCTTTGGTAATTTTTTTTTATTGTTCATCTTTTCTTTAGCTTCACATCCATGGACGATGGTGATGGTAAAGGAGAAAGGGGTTGGAGTCGTCGGCGTTTTTTCAGAAGGAGAAAACAGAAGGAGAGAGGCGAAGGTGTTTTTGTTGATTTCTTCAATGCCTCTATTTGATATTGGTATTAAGTTTTGATTTTTGTCAACCTGGCTTTGGTAAATTTTTTTTATTGTTCATCTTTTCTTTAGCTTCACATCCATGGACGATGGTGATGGTAAAGGAGAAAGGGGTTGGGGTCGTCGGCGTTTTTTCAGAAGGAGAAAACAGAAGGAGAGAGGCGAAGGTGTTTTTGTTGATTTCTTCAATGCCTCTATTTGATATTGGTATTAAGTTTTGATTTTTGTCAACTTGGCTTTGGTAATTTTTTTTATTTTTTATTGTTCATCTTTTCTTTAGCTTCACATCCATGGATGATGGTGATGGTAAAGGAGAAAGGGGTTGGGGTCGTCGGCATTTTTTCAGAAGGAGAAAACAGAAGGAGAGAGGCGAAGGTACTGAGCATGTGAGAGGGAAGAGAATGGAGGAAGCTTTAACGCCGTGAGTCAAAACCCTAAACGGAATTGTGATAATTGGAAGGTTTTAATTGTTTTTTTGGTACTTTTGGTCCTTTTAATTGTTTTTTGTGCTGGGTGCTCCTGGTCTAATAGTTTATTGGTGAATTTGCACCTTAACCCTTTACTAAAATTAGGAAATCTCTTTCCTACTCACACACAATGATGATCTCTTATGTTTTTATAGAGCTAGGAATCAGGGTCGGCCCGGCCCGATAGGGCTTGGCCTTACAGGGCCTGGGGTTAGGAAAATATTTGTTTTTCAAAGCCCGGCCCGACAATACCAGGGTCAGGGCCAGCCCTACAGGGCCTGAAAATTACTATTCCAAATTTTAACTATTTTTCCTTCGATCTTTTTCAAAGAAATATGATTAGTAAATTGCAATCATTAAAGTTATAATCTATCAAATAAATGTTATCAACATTAATATCTAAACAATGTAAATCATTCAATAGATAAACACATTCATTAATTTGTAATAAAAAACAAATAAACACAAAGAATATGTTTTTTCCTTTTTTTCAAAAAATATTAAACAAAGGAATTGCTTTAGGTATGCCCACGACAAAATGCCTTTCCCTCTAGTAATGTTGTGTGTCTGCAGATTTCTTCAGTTTATGCATGATTTTACTGACAGGTAAAAATAATTATACTTATTTTACACAAAATATATTTATAATTTATTACTTATATAATATTGTAATACCAAAGTATGTGTTTATTTAATATGAAAACATCCATTCTTTAAAATTTATAATAACTAATTATGTGTTTTAATATAGAATAATAATAAACATAAAAAAAGGTTATAATTTAAACTAAAAAAATCTAAGTAATTTCAAATAAACACATTCATTAAGTGAAAATTTAGGTAATTAATTAATTTTTTTTAAAAAGCTACAGTTAAACGGGTCTAACGGGCTGGCCCGCTTAAGCCTGAGGCCCTACATGACCAATTTCAAATTTCTGGCCTATTTTTCAAGCCTGAGCCCTGCAGGGCCAGGGCTTAAACGGGCCGGCCCGATGGGCTTGACCCAATTTCCCAGCTCTATATTTTTTGGCTGTATTCAAAGAGAGCTGTAAGTGTACAAGCTAGTGTCAAATGTAGAAGCAGCAAGGAATAAATATGAAGAATGCCACTCTCTCAGTCACAGGGGAGTACAAACTCAAATAATGTATGCAAAAAGGATAAAATGGATGGAGGTGAATAAATGTTCCCTATTGTTGTTGAAGTTGGGAGTTTTTTTTTTTTTTTTTAAAAAAAATTGAAATTAAGATGAAACGACTCCAAATTTATAGTTGATTGGAAACACAAATGTTTTTTCATAATACATACAAATAGATATTTAGGATTTTTGATGCATTATTCTATTGAGTTTTACTAATTACATTGTAGCTGTAGTTATTTATGGATGAAATAATATTCTATTATATCAAAGTTATTGCTTGCGGAAAAAAAAAATTGTTAGAATATGAAGTAAGAAAAATATTATGATATACACAAGCATAACATATATTTTTTCTTTTTTGTAATATACAAGCATAATATTTTATTATGTAAAAAATATTGCGTATATAATAAATAAAAAGTTACTATGTGTAGAAAACACAAACAATTTGATTGTCAAAATACTTCACCGATCCTAAATGTGAGATAGAGTTTTTTTTTTTGAAAGATTAAGGAAGCTAAATAAGTTACTTAATTGTATCATATGTTGTATATTCTTAAATTATATATTAGTTTATCGGTTAAACTAATTAGTTTGAAGAAAAAATAAAATAAAAATAATCTAATTAGTTTCTTGGGAAAATTCCAGATAAATACCAAATGAATTTGTAAAACCCTCAGAAGTCCTCCGAATTTGCAAAAAGACTGAGAGGTGATAAGGACTTTTGAGGGTTATGCAAATTCATACAAAATGACCATAATGCCCTCCTCCTTTCCTCTCTCTTCCTCTCTCGAACCGAGACCACCACCACGAGATCCGCCGTGCGTTACTCCACCGTCTACCTCCACCGTCGGCGTCGGCGACAACGCCGCACCCGCCATGGACGCCGCACCTCCGACACCGGTGAAAAAAAAAAAAAACACGAATGAAACACGAACAAGTAAATTTTTTGATTCGGTCGATCCGGAAGAAATTGGAAGAAGAAGATGTGAAGGAATGAAGGAAGGAAGAAGAAAAGGAAGGAAGGAAGGAAGGAAGGAAGAAGAATGAAGAAGAGAGGAAAAAAAAAGTGACACTTTCAGTGCACTCAAGTGTGAACTGAAAGTGCACACGCACACTTGAGTGCACTGAAAGTGTGGAACTTTTACCATTTGCATAATGCAATTTACCATTTGCATAACGCAATTTACCATTTGCATAACGCAATTTACCACGTGTTTTTTACAAAGTTCACACTTAGATGCTGAATGAAAAACCAAAGTTAAAGAAACTTTTACCATTTGCATAACGCAATTTACCATTTGAATAACGCAATTTACCATTTGCATAACGCAATTTACCATTTGCATAACGCAATTTACCACGTGTTTTTTACAAAGTTGATCTTTGAATGAAAAACCAAAGTTAAAGAAACTTTTACAAAATGCATAACGCGTGGTAAATTGCGTTATGCAAATGGTATGCAAATGGTAAAAGTTTCTTTAACTTTGGTTTTTCATTCAGCATCAACTTTGTAAAAAACACGTGGTAAATTGCGTTATGCAAATGGTAAATTGCGTTATGCAAATGGTAAAAGTTTCTTTAACTTTGGTTTTTCATTCAGCATCTAAGTGTGAACTTTGTAAAAAACACGTGGTAAATTGCGTTATGCAAATGGTAAATTGCGTTATGCAAATGGTAAAAGTTTCTTTAACTTTGGTTTTTCATTCAGCATCTAAGTGTGAACTTTGTAAAAAAACACGTGGTAAATTGCGTTATGCAAATGGTAAATTGTGTTATGCAAATGGTAAAAGTTTCTTTAACTTTGGTTTTCATTCGGCATCTAAGTGTGAACTTTGTAAAAACACGTGGTAAATTTTTCATTCAGCATCTAAGTGTGAACTTTGTAAAAAACACGTGGTAAATTGCGTTATGCAAATGGTAAATTGCGTTATGCAAATGGTAAAAGTTCCACACTTTCAGTGCACTCAAGTGTGCGTGTGCACTTTCAGTTCACACTTGAGTGCACTGAAAGTGTCACTTTTTTTTTCCTCTCTTCTTCATTCTTCTTCCTTCCTTCCTTCCTTCCTTCACATCTTCTTCTTCCAATTTCTTCCGGATCGACCGAATCAAAAAAATTTACTTGTTCGTGTTTCATTCGTGTTTTTTTTTTTTCGTTTTTTCACCGGTGTCGGAGGTGCGGCGTCCATGGCGGGTGCGGCGTTGTCGTCGACGGTGGAGGTAGACGGTGGCGAACGCACGACGGATCTGTGGTGGTGGTGCAGTTCGAGAGAGGAAGAGAGAGGAAAGGAGGAGGGCATTATGGTCATTTTGTATGAATTTGCATAACCCTCAAAAGTCCTTATCACCTCTCAGTCTTTTTGCAAATTCGGAGGACTTCTGAGGGTTTTACAAATTCATTTGGTATTTATCTGGAATTTTCTCTAGTTTCTTTAATATTTTTTAAAATTTTAATTTTATCTTATATCTCGATAGATTATGAAATAAGAAAAATATTTTTATTCGCACTAGTTCCCGTGCAACGCACGGCGAGCACAATCTCGTTGGCACAATATATAAGCGATACAAAGACGCGAAAGGCAATTGTGGGAGAGGGTAAGGTCAAGGCTCGAAAGGACTCTCCTCGCTTTTGAATTCCGACCCAACCCTAGCTCGACATCGCAACCATGTCTTCCAAGCAAGGTAGCGTCTTCTCCTCTCTCCTTCATCGGAATCACCCGATTCTCCGATTCGGTTGATTCTTCTTATGTTATGAACTTGAGCTCTCCTCGCGTATTTTCGATCTATGAAACCCTCATGTTTTGATATGTTTACCATATCCTTGATTTTGCTTTCGTCTGTGATTAATATTTGGGTGTGTAGGTGGAAAAGCCAAGCCTTTGAAGAAGCCCAAGTCTGATCAGAAAGAATACGACGAGGTATCTCATCGATCTCCTTTGGGATTTAGCTGGTTTTAAACTCCGGTTTCTAGATCAGTATGGCTAAAAGGATCGAAATTTATAGGTCAAATTAACTTTTTTTATATGGGCACGTATTAGATAAGATAAGATGGTTTGGGCTTAGTTAAGATTCTCTGAGTAATATGTTTATTATTAATTGTGAAGTCATGATCTATTTTTACAGACTTGCAGCTGTTGTTCTTGATGTAGCTTTATTTGGTCCGGATATCAACGGATTTTTCCAGGATTTCTTTTTTTTACTCTGTATCGGGCATCTATGACATGCTTATGATGCTCCTCTTATCTTTATGTTTCCTGGTTAATACATCATAGAGGAACTATTGGTTTTTGACCTTGTTATTACCCTTTTATTCTTACCATAGAGAGTTCAATCAATATAGGAAATTCATTTTAATTCTTCACTTTGTTTAAAAATGTTCACCTTTTTTGGGTTACAAAAGGTGCCTGTCAATTCCAGTGAAGTAAGGAAGAGGGATGGGGACTAAACTGTTCAATCTCACTTTTATTCTGAAAGATCAGAACAGCTCTGATCTTATTTGCTAAAACTGGAATTTCATGCAAATAATCATAGGAAATTTACTTGGTGGTTGCAATTTAAGATCCTTTTAGTTTTTTATGGTGTTCTGGAGTATTGTCTCCATTCATCACACGGGAGAAATTGTTATGCACTTTCACTTATCCGTTTATCACAGAAAAAACCTTGAGTTGGATCATGTCTTCATGCCCTGCTGTATCTATTGACACTAACAGGCAGCATCTGTTCAAGTCAAGCCAAGAGACAGCGGTTGTGTTAACTTTTGAACATGATTGAGATCTTACATTTTGATCTTATCTATATCTGTACTTTGCAGGTCGATATGGCTAACATTCAGAAGAAAAAGGATGAGGAAAAGGTTCGATATCACATCTTTAATTTTGTACTTACAAATTGATTCATTGTTAATGTGTCAATTCAAATGTATATTTCTTTTGAATTCTTGAAACAGGCACTAAAGGAGCTGAAGGCCAAGGCACAACAGAAGGGGTCCTTTGGAGGTGCTGGGCTGAAAAAGAGTGGAAAAAAATAAGAGCTGCAACTAGCTTATGTTTGCTTTTAGAGCATCTCTGAACAATGTGGTCTGTCCACTAGCTACTCTCTTGCTTTTATTTGGGAACCAAAGTGTGTTGTATTACTACTTGCAAGCACAATAAATTGCTTGTGTTCATCTTTCCTCTATGGCTTTCTTGTTACTTGTTATTGTGAAATGTGTTTGGCAACGTTGTATGCACATGTATTCTAACAGTTAAGGAATATATCTACCCTTCAAGATTTGCACCCGCCAAATTGCAAAAGAGGATAAAAAGCGTAGTGTATAATTGTGTGTGTGACATTGTCATTCAATAGCCCCACATGTTGTCCTTCCCCCTCTGAAAGTGGCATGAAATAGTTTATCAACATTTTGAATTGCAACCAATTCGGAAGAGCAAGTGAGCAAAGAATTACGATTTACGATGAGGGTGATTGTTCGAAAACATCATCCTTTGGTTGATTTTTCCTCGAGTATGCTGGTAGATTGGATAAACGATTTTTCCGTTAGCTTTAATAAAAAAATAGATTTGTTTTTCTCCTGCAATATAAAGAATAAATAATACAAATTGAAAACAGTGAATATAGAATAAAACTAATAATAATAATAATATGACTTTATTTATAATTCGCGCACGCACCAATTACATTTTGTTCAGAAAGTTTGAAGGGAGGCGTTAGTTATTAATTGGGGTATAAAGCTCAATTAATATGTAACTTGCAGTTAATACTCCCCTGTTGAAAAGGTTTTTACTTCTTATATATTTGAATGGACGGGCAATTGCTTCTCTATAGTAAATCAATGTGTCTTGAAATTTATCGTCATAATTAATATTACTGCTCATTTATCATTTCTCACTCTCCATTCATCAAAACATAGTAACAACTAACAAGGATTGAAGTCAGACATAAAAACCTAACTCTCGACCAAAAAACGAAGACAAAAAATCGATTGTAAGGAGAACTGTCATTATTTCTTACATGGCGGAGGCATGCAAACGTTTTTGTTTTTGTGTGTGTATGAGTTAGTGTTAAAAAAGTTTTATTGAAGTAAGTTGAGATAAAATTCTTTTCACACATTTATTTCGTAAACTGTAAATCACGTCTTCTACTATAACCCAAACGGGTATTGATATTGAGTACCGGAGTACCTCTCATAAAAGGGGATGTTGGCCTCTCGCTCTTGCAGGTTCTCAGCACACTAAATTCCCCCCACGAATTTCTGAGGCGTTTGTTTGCTTTTGTTTCGGCCTATCATTCACAAATATGTTTTTAAACCTCTCTCTGTCATCCGTCTTCGGTTCTCCAAAGAAAATGGGGATTACAAAGGATTCGGTAATAGCAGCCACAACTCAAAAGGTTTACAACTTAGAATCCAATTACAGCCCGGGCAAGGGCAAGCACACAAAAGAAAAGAACAAATTGGCTTAAAGAACGGCGTTTTAGCCTCTTCTGTTTCTCTGCAGAGCCAAAACCAGAGAAAAGTCTTGGACTTTGAATTGCATTACATTTTGGGTATGCAGAGCAAACGCCAAAATCTACAAAAATGTCAAACTCTGAATCCTATCACATGATTTTGCAGAATTGAGTTGGAAGAAAAGGATAATGTCAGGTTCTAAGATAGAAGATTAGAGAGGAATGGATTTGAGTAGAGAATTTGTGGCAGGAGGGGTAGGGGGTGTGGCTGGAGTGATATCTGGTTATCCATTAGACACCCTCCGAATCCTCCTACAGAATTCAAACATGGCAACTTCTGTGTTCAGCTTAATAAAAAATGTGGTGTCCAAGGAAGGCCCTGCTTCTCTCTACAGAGGCATGGCTACTCCTTTGGCTGCTATTACTTTTCAGGTCTTCCTTCTCTCCTCTCTCTATTTCTAACATTCAGACATTAGAGTTATCAATCTGTCTCCTCTACCTGTACTTCTAGCATTGTGATCCTTATTATAACTACATTTTGTCAAAAATGAAAGTCATTATTCATTAATCATTGTTTTCCAATTTAAACCCTATTGAAAATTATTGAAAATGTAGGTGTGAGAAAATGTTTAACATCTTTTTCAATGACCTTCATTAAATAAGGATAAATTTAAAAATTCAATCAATTTGAGACATATTAAATATCTTAACTTAAATTTCTTCGTATGTGAAATTTGGTCTAACTAGATTTATAATTAGGACCCAAATAAAGGCTCATTCAACTCTTATTGGTTTTTTAAATAATTAAATTTTGAGTCAAGATCCTTTAACATAATTTTTACTAAATTTCACCAAAGGTAGGTTGGTGCCATTGGCCATTTATTATCATAGAAGAAACAAGGATTAATTATAACTACATGCTAGTGCGGCCATAACTCAAAATTGAGTTGATTTAATAAAGGGTGTCTAATATATTTATTACCTATGCTACTTTCCAACAGAAAAGCAAAATTTATTGGCTTATCCCCATATTTTGTTTCTTTCCAACCAACTCTTCACTATACTGCAACTAAAGACCATTATCTCATAATGATCATTCTTGTTCCCCCCCCCCTTTGGTTGCAGAATGCTATGATTTTCAAAACCTACGCAGTTCTCTCAAGAGCCTTTGACTCATCAGCCTCAGCAAACAACCCTCCTTCCTACAACAGCGTTGCTCTAGCAGGATTCATAACCGGTGCATTACAGAGCCCGATTGTGTCCCCAGTAGAATTGGTCAAAATCCGCCTCCAGCTACAAAGCAAGGGCCAATTAATAGAATTCTATAAAGGTCCTTTATCAATGACAAGGAAGATATGGAATAGAGAAGGTCTTAGAGGAATATTCCGAGGATTTGGCATCACTGTCCTCAGGGATGCACCTAGCCATGCCGTATATTTCTGGACATATGAGTATATGAGGGAACAACTTGACCCAGGTTGCAGAAACACTAGTCAAGAAAGCTTAAGTACAATGGTAATAGCAGGAGGATTAGCTGGGGTAGTGAGTTGGATTGGCTGTTATCCTTTTGATGTTATAAAGACAAGACTCCAGGCTCAAACACAGTCATCATTGAGATACACAGGCATTCTTGATTGCCTGGGAAAGAGCATAAGAGAAGAAGGACACTGTGTTTTGTGGAGAGGGATAGGAACTGCAGTGGGTAGAGCTTTTATAGTGAATGGTGCTGTGTTTGCTGCTTATGAGATTGCTATGAGAAGCCTGTCAAACAATGGAAGTAGTAGCACTAACAATATAGGAGATCCATCATTTACTAGGAACAAAAGACAATCAGACAACAATCAAACAAGTGTCTAGGAAACAAATAGAAGCAAAATTTCACATTTTACCATCATTGCCAAACATACTTGCCATATGGAATGTCTGAGGATGTTTAATGCAAAGTTGGCAAGTTGTATGATTGCAGTATTCATAAGTTTAGCAAATTAGAAACATTCAATGAATTTGGTCTTTTATATCACATCTCTAATTCAGAGAGACTACATCTTAATTTCCCATTAAGACGCTATGTTTAAAAACAGACATGTTCACCCATCATACTTAAATGAGATATCTCTCAATGAATAAGAGTATCTCTTGTTTTTCTATAAATATTTCCCTTGAAATATGTTTTTCAAGGCAACTGAATGCGGTATTAAATACTCATTCAATATAAGAGATAGAAAACTTAGAAGCACCACCTTTGTAGAGAGCAATCAAGTTCAAACAATGATGGGAGGTCAAGAATTTTTCCGTAAATTGTTTAATATTTTGTTAAAAGGATAAACAATATCCATTGCGTACTCACAATGTAGACCCTGAGAAAAATTAGGCCCTAGTAAGAAGACGGACCATACATCTAAAGATGCAACTGTAAATTTATATCATCGTCATTATCAACTATTATTCCATTCAAAGCACCACAAGTTTCTAAGAACTCGAGGCATATTCATTGCCTAAAAGTTAAACGAGCTTAACATTGAAGGCACCCAAATCAAATTGATTCCAATTCACGAAGGCAATACAACGCAACACAATGAATGGTAAAGCCTTCAAATCAAGGGAGAAAAACTATTACTAGTAAGCTCACTCACATATATTGTCATTCTATGAAATGAAATTTCACATAAAAAGCAACAATCAACTCATCTTTGTAATTCAGAGCAACCAGATTAATGGAACAGCCATCTCAAATCAATATGTAGAGCAGAAAATAGATATAGAAGAAGTACATACTGTATTCCCGTAACAGAAAAAATTTCTATATGCTCAGCCACATAAATGGCGTTACTGATACAACTATATGTGCTATATGATGTATAGACCAACGATTTGTTCGATCGGACACTGGCACAACCAAAAAGCCCAATCCTGTCATGACTACTAGTTCAGACCTGACATGGCCACAACCAACGCATTAGGATCCTCGTAGCGATTAACAGCCTCAACGATTCCCCTAGCTCGCTTGTCAGGATCAGGCCAATCAAACATTTCTGGTCCCACAAACACACCATCACATCCCAAATGCATCATAAAAGCAGCATCGGCCGGAGTTACAATGCCACCGGCGGCAAAGAGTGCGACAGGAAGCCTACCCATTCGCCCCGTTTGCTTTACCAGATCGGAACGTACCCCTATCTCCCCCGAACGTTCCTCCTCGCTCCTGTCCTGGAGAAACCTTATGCTCTCCACCACAAACGTCACATTCTTCACTGTCGAAGTAATATCACCACAAGCTGATTCTATGCCTTGTGTCCTTATCATCGCAGCACCTTCCGTGATCCTCTCGAATGCCACTCCAAGATCTGTAGACCCACATATAAATGAACACGTGAAATTTCTCTTGTTGATGTGATATTCTCCGTCTGCTGTTGCTAGGAGCTCGCTTTCATCGATATAATCGACACCAGCAGCTTGAAGAATCTGGGCTTCCACGACATGCCCGATCCTAACCCTCGCAATTATGGGGATTGACACAGCCGCCTTGAACTTTGCGATGAGAGACGGATCAATCATTCTCGAACCGCAAAAGCAAATTGACTGTGAAATGACGATAGCACACGCACCGGCTTCTTCTGCAATTTTGGCGTCTTGAATTCCTGAGACTTCAAAAATAGCGCCTCGTGGAGGCATTTGTCTTCTGGACGAGATTGGACTCGTACACTTCCTAGAGGCATTTATTCGAGTTCGGACTCGTATTCTTGGGATAAGGAAATTGCAGACCCTATCAATGGCATCTTCATCCATGGCGATGAGTTTGCGAAAAGAACTTGCTGATCAAGAATCAAGAATCAAGAACTGAGAAATGTGTAAACGCTGAATCAGAAGAGGCAAATAGTATTGAAGAGATTGCGGAGCGTAGTTTGATTTATAGAGGGAACGGAGTAGAAAAGGATGGAAGTTTCCAGAAGATTCGATGCGGGTTTGAGGCTTGAGTTGTCGAGGCGGAGACTGAGGCAACGTAGAAAGTTCGATTACAGTTGGGGAAGAATATCAGCGCTCTATTTAGTAGCCGTTGAAATTTAAATAATCAAGTGGGAATAAAAAAAAAAGAGCTAGGAAAAATCACAAGTAATGACAACCATTATAAATGTTAGAGAGCCGTCGAGTCAAACTCGTCCCGTCAAGGGCCGGGCTTAAAAAATGACCAAAATTTTTAAAATTGGTTCTGCAGAGTCTCGAACTTAATCGGACCAGTCCTGTAAGGTTATGGGCCAGCCCATTAGACCCCTTTTAATTATAACTGTTTTTTTTTTTAATTACTCAGACTCAGAGTGCCAAGACTCTTGGAAATCAATCCTTCAAAATTTGTTTAATTAATCTGGTCATTCACACATGGAATGTTTTAAAATATTTTTTTTCCTCAAATTATATCTCTTCAATTTTTTTTATTTTTTTCTTGCTTCTGATGTCTCCTACTCTCCTATAGAACTTCTTTTTTTTACTACCCGGGTTGCCAGATTCGAGCATCTATTGGTTTCTATCAATAAATGCATCCTATTTTTTCGATAGCAATTAAATTTAATATATCCTCTGTTAATCATTCGTTATTGTTGGTTAATCTGTGTGGGTATTGAAGTGGATTGCAATAGATAACAACCAAAACAAAAAATTATACTCCTACTGGCTCGTATGCCCATTGAATGATTTTAAGAGTCGTGTTTAGATGTTGCCATAAGGGAAAATCCAGAGTCTCTGCTAGTGGTTAGAAAAAAAGGGGGGAAATGTCAAGAAAATTCTATTTAAAATACAAATATATCAAAATATCTACTAAATTAGCAATAAATAAATAAATATGTGATTTGATAAGAACATGGGATTTTGAAGTCTTAAGTATAGACAATGATAAATTAAAAATAACAATTAACGACTTGAGCATATGTGGAAAAAACATGGGAACCTGGCTCAATTTGTCAATTTATATATCCATAGTGTCAATAGTCATCGTACTAATGTCGCTTAGTGGTATGCTTCTTATGTTTTATTTGAGTTATTTGTGAACATAATTTGCTTTTCATTATGAATTAGTGACTGTGCTTATTTGTTGGATGATTATGTTGTTTGAATATTAATGTTGGCAACATTTATTTGATAAATTAGAACTTTAATTGTTGTAAACTAAAAATTGTATTTCTATAAAAAAAGAAGAAGAAGAAAAATAGTTAAAATTTGAAATAGTAACTTCTAGACCCTAGAGAGTTGGCTCTGGCCCTGGTGCTCTTGGGCCGAGTTTTGAAAAACAGATGTTTTTCTTACCTCAGCCATGAAGGGCCGGCCCTGACTCTTCACGGGCCGACCCTAATTCCCAACTCTAGGTGTGTACCTCAATTATCCTTTTTCATATTAAAAGAAAATTACAAAAATGACCCTCTACATACTGAAAGAAAAGATTGAATCAAAGAAGAAAAAAAAAAAGTGGCGGGAGTTGGGAATCAGTGATGGATGCACGAGGTGGGGAGCTAGGTTTTAAGCTCGGAGAATGGTGAATGTTGAAGGGTGAAAGAGGTAGGAGATTAAAGTTGGAGTGCCAATTGTAAAGTTGAATGTTGTGATCTCAATAAGGTTTTAACTTTATTAATATCAATATGAGGTTGTTTGATTGGGAGGGTGATTGAAGTTGACAAAGGGTCGAGTGTTGGAGGGAAAATCGAAGAAGGCTTTCGTTGGTTATGTGAGGGCGTGCAAAAATCCTAACTTTTGTATTGTCATCGGCCTTGTTGGTGTTTAGGTATTTTCTAAAGTGAACTTGTCATTTTAAAATATGTAGTTGGTAAACCTATGTCTAGTGTGAAAAATTCTTCCAAGCATATTTATTATTTTTTCAAGTGGTCATTTGTTTAAGTGAACTTGTCATTTTTATATCGAAACTTGTCAGTTTTAAATATAAACTTGGTAAACCCATGTCTAATGTGGGAATTCTTCCAAGTTTGTATTAATTATTATTTTCTCAAGTGGTCATTTCATTAAGTGAATTTGTCATTTTCATATCAGAACTTGTCATTTTTAAATATGAACTTAGTAAACCATGTTTAGTGTAGGAATTCTTCCAAACCTACATTCTCATTTTCTCAAATTGTTATTTCCTTAATGCTTGGTTTAGTTTGGGGTAGGGGAGGGGAGGGAAAATGGAGGGAAAAGAGGAGAAAAGTTATTTGTAGTGGGGCCCACAAGAGTTTTCCTCCCTTTTAAATTTTTTCCCTTAATTTTCCCTCCCCTCCCCTACCCCAAACCAAACCAAACCAAGCCTAAGTGAACTTGTCATTTTTATATCAAAACTTATCATTTTTAAATATAAGCTTGGTAAGCCCATACCACTGTGAAAATTCTTCCAAACATGCATTCTTTTTTTCTCAATCAGTGGTCATTTTCTAAATTGAACTTGTCATTTTCATATCAGAACTTGTAATTTTTAAATGTGATGAATTTGGTTTGCTTAGTATGAGAATTCTTCTAAGCCTAAATTCTCATTTTCTCAAGTGACCATTTTTTTTAAGTGAAGTTGTCATTATCATGTTGAAAATTGTCATTTTTAAATGTGAATTTGGTAAAGCCATGTTTATTGTTAGAATTATTCCAAGCATGCATTCTCATTGTAACATCCCAAATTTTGGGATTAAGAAATTAGAAATAAAATATGAGAATTAAATTGTGAAAGTTGGCCAAATAATTAAAATTAATTATTTGAAACATTAGGGAATTACTTTCCTTATAATATTTAAAAAAAAGAAAAAAAAGTCCATGCTGTTTTGCACTCATGGCCCATTAATAATACCAACCCATTATCTCCTAATTATTCAAATTAGTCATCCTCACAGCACGCATGGACTGATCACGCTGATAAGATAAAGATGGGAACCAGTTTCTCTACATATCCCAAGATAAGGGAGAGCTTTTCCAAATCTGGACGGTTTAGATTTAATTTTTTTTAACTGTCAATTTTTAAATGTAAAAATCATTTTTTTAAAAAATATGTTAGTTGAAAAATTTCTTTATTTTAATTTATCTACCCATTAAAATAATTATTTTTTTAAAAATAAAAAGTAAAAAAAAAAAAAATCTAGACTATCCACATCTCATCTGAACAGTCTAGATGGGAAGAGGTTCCCCTACCTATCTGGATGGGTAGCGAAACTGATTCTGAGAAAGATGACAGCAAATGTGGTTACCATATTTCCACAACATGCAGCCCTCCTTCTTTATCCAATAATACTTTCAGCTCAAACTAATGCATTCCTGCCTAGCTAGCCCATATACCATTTCCGCCAGGCCATCTATTTAAACCAGCACAGTGCCTTCTCCTCTAATTCATATTCAACTGAAACAAGACATCGCAAAGTGAGATAACATCAGCATCAATCACGGGATCTCACTATACCTCTCAGGAAGCCGATACTCTCCTAAGTGGCTCTCTCCCCATCCCTCATTATCTTCAGATCCTAGCTGTCCAATTTTGATCCAAACGTTCAGAGGGAGACACATCATATATTTCAACGGTTGGTCCCACCACATGTGAATTAGTTATTCTATTTAATCTCATTAAGAACGGTATGATGAATGGTTGAAAATATATACTTCTTTTTAAACCTTATTCCCAAATTGAACAAAATTGACTTTGAGAAATACATTAATTATTAATATTAATTATGCGCTAATATATATTTTAAAGAGAAGCTTCTGACCAGAAATATGAAGCTTTGATTTTAAAGAGTTAGTGTTGAGTTTTAATATGAAACGATTTAAGGAATTCTAAAACAGTTAATAAAATAATAATAATAATGATAAAATAAATAAATAATATTATTATTATTAGAAAAAGGAATACATAACAAATAGAAAAGGGAATTAATAGTTACAATGGCCTTACTTTAGGACATTGAAGAAGTTCGAGTTCCTAACACCGGAGATTTTATATACCCGTGAAGTTAATGTTGGTAACTTAATCTCCAATTCCTTGTGTCTTTATATATGCCTTATATGTTCATGTATTATGGATTCTTGGCCAGGTTTGTATGCCCGAGTCTATGTGCTTTATTCAACTAGCTGTGGATTATTGTTTTTAAATGATAATGTTGTATGCTTGTCTTCCTAGTGCTGAGGATTTGTGTTAGGGACACGTAGCACTTGTGTGTGCTTTCACGTTAACGATGCATGTGATGTGTGCTATGTAGTCGGGTAGCGGTGTGTTTGCTAAATGCTTTCTTTTATTCTGCAATATATGAAATATCTGTCATGTATAATTTACACTTTGAAGGTGAGATTAACTGTTACCCTGAGATTCATCTGATCACTGAATCTCAATGATAACTAAAGATCCAGGAAGATGTTCTAGATCAGGAAGTAAAGCAATACAGCTGGAGTGTAACATCCCATGTTTGAAATGCGGAATTTTTTTTTTTTAAACAAACAATCAGAGTAGAGCAATAGAGCGAAAGAGTAATTGGATTCTTAGCCAAAACATCAACCATTGTGTAACATTGTAATGATTACAGTAATCCTAAGGTTTAGAAAGGAAATAGTGTAATAACGAGAATACGATAAGATAGAGATAGTCTTCACCGCACGCCTACTCCGGTACTTGCCTCGATCCCCGAGCCGTGGTCCTCCCGACCACTGAAGCTATAGCCGAGATTCAATTCAACGCATTGAATCTCGGGTAACAGTTAACCTCATACCCAAACAACACAAGATATGGCCAATGATATTCAAGAGCTAATACAACAATATATCATAAGCATACTAGAGATGCATGATCATTATGCCGACAAAACATAAGCACAGAGCAATATGTAAAGCCCCATAAGGTAAATAACAACAACAGCTTGCACTATTCACCAGTGCCACAATAATTAGTCGTGTCCTCCGCGCTAGGAAAACAAAACGGCGTTATCAAAACTATAACCCGTATAACTGTCAGTATAACGGTCTACGAACATATCATTGACATATAAGTATTTAAGAAGTGCAAGATTAGTGTTACGATGCGCGTCCGTACCTTCGTTGGCAACGTTAGGTACTACCGGCGAAAACGTACTTTCTACGGAGAAACGTGCAAAAGTCCTACAATGGCACGTCGGGCAGCGTAACAGCAGCAGAATCAGCGTTTCAGATATCCTATGAGAATAATATCACTTCTATTAGTAATTTGACATTATAACTGGCATTTTAGGTAAAAATTACCATTTTGCCCCTATACCCCTACTTGGCGGAATTTCGCTTGGCGCTTAGCTACATAGGCTATTTTCTTCCCAAAATTTTGCCAGAACTTCGACGCCATCATGATTTTCGAAAATAAAGACTAAAATAGCCCTCCCATATGATATCCAATCATAAAAATAAAGACTACTCTAGCATTACTAACTATTGAAAGAACTATGAAAGCTTAAAGCTCGGTACCGGAAAACTTACCCAGAGCTTGTTTGTAATTTTCCCAGAGCTTCTCTCTCTAAAATCCTCTCTCTAGAATCGGTTTTGCTCTTCAAAATGGTGTGAGAAATGAAGAGGAAACTTGGCTATTTATAGAAGAAAATGTGACACTATTCACTACTTTTTCATATCGGATATCGGCCACCGGATCGCACTTTGCCACATGTCACGATCCTCACCGGGCCACTTGGCAACTGACATCATCATTTAAAGCCATGATGTCATGGTGGTGATGTCACTTACTTCCTCAAGAAGGCATCTTACCGATAAGTTTCCGATCGGTGTCCGAATCGCGTACTTTCGGAGAAATCTCAAAATTCTGGTTAACTAACTTTGAAGATCTCCTCTTACTTACTAGAAATGTCTATTCTAATCTAAACCTTGATTCCATACAGGGCATTCCGTGTTCAGGCGGATTTTCTCGAAAAAGAAAATGCACAAACTACTTCGGAATTAACTTAGGAAGAGGTCACTTAAAGGTAAGAACTCACTGATCAATATTTTACCTTGACCCTGGGATTCCTATTCCTAGATCTCTAGATAGGATCCGTTTCCCAATTTTTAAATTACTATTCACATATTTTACTTTAATTAATTATATTATTATTTTAATATGCAAGTTGCACAAGTTGTTCCTATTTCATTTTTCATTTTTTTCTTTTTATTTGGCCCAAAATTTCGGTTGGCCCTTTAATTATTTTAATAAATATTTATTTTTATTTAATTAATTATTTAATGATTTATTTATTTAATTTTCCAAAAATTTCCACAAAATTATCTAATTGGTCCATTCTTGTATTTAGGCCTAAAAATACCTAAACTCAATGATTTTTCATAAAAATTTCCAATTAATTAGTAAATACATTTTTATTAATATTCCACTAATTTCCAATAATTTTTGAGCTTCACATAATTATTACTGAATTTCCTTTGCTTATGCTTAAGTAATTAGCCCAATATTACTTAATTACTTCATTATCACTTGTTGATAATTTTCTTAATTACAAAGCCTCATTACCTTCATACTCTTGTATTAACATTAGTATTTTCATACCTCTTGCATTATTCCATAATTACAAGGGTATTTTGGTCTTTACTTCTTTTTGAGTATTTTCCAACAATTTCTCCAATTTCATAATTTATAAAATTACAATAATTAAAGATTATATACTCTCCTAACTCACTTGGTCATTTAACTGTCTTTTAGGATTTTTCCATAAATTTTCTAAGTTAATTACCCTTTCTAGGGGCATTTTGGTCATTTTGGCACTTTGGCCCTCAAACTCCCTAATTTCTTACAGAAATTCTACTTAGAAAATTGACTGTATTTATACAAGACCGGAGATTGAAATTTCACTTATCAGAAATATTCAACTTTTATTTATAATATTCCAGATAAATATACGGGTATTACATGGAGTAGCTAAAGAAGACCCCAAAGGAGGGGATTTAATTAAGAAAACTTCGTACTTTGATATTTTAGAATATATTTGCTAACTGTTCGATTGACAATTTGGGATAATTGTATAACTAAAATCCTCCAACGGGATTAACCCTGACTATTACTGACTTTTAAATTGTATCATGCTTATATTCATCCAGGAATTTAAACTAACCAGCATATGTATGGGCATATGTTATCAGTCACTAATTCGTCCAAACGTTATACATGCTTTCTGTTGTGACTCTCTTTGTCTGTTAATGCTTTCACTCTAATAATTACACGTTGTTCAGATAAATAAGAGACCGAGGATTATAATTAGACATCATAATGGACTAGAAATTAGGGGCGTTACACTCATTTTCTTGAGTAATCATTTTCTTAAGTGAACTTATTATTTTCATAAAAGAAATTGTCATTTTCCAAAGTGAACTTATCATTTTCATTATGGAACTTTTCATTTTCTAAAGTGGTCATTTTCTTAAGGGCCTATTTGGTTTGAGGGGAGGGAGGGAAGAAAGAGAAATTTTTCTCTCATATGTACTAAATAGCCCATAGAAAATTTTCAATATTCCAAAAATACACTATCAACAAAAAGAAATATTCTTCTCATTAATGATAATTTAGTCAATATCCTCCCTAGGGGTTCTTCCCCTACCAACATCATTTTCCTTAACGAAATCCATGTTAAGGCAAAGTTATGAACCAAACCCTCCGCCGATGCCTTCCCTCCTCCTCAATTGCACAATAATAAGTTATGACCCAGTCTCCTCTCTCACCATGTGCTTCCTTACACTTCATGACAAAAAAATTAATGCAGAGTAACTAGAGAAGTTCGATGAGAAAATGGCAAACAGTGTGTGAAGTGAGCTAAAAATCGTACTTTGTTCTCCCTTATTTTAAAACTCACTAAGGGACATTTCCATAATTTCCTTTTAAATTGAAAAAGAGCAGCTAGGGTACTCATACCTGTATGACAATATGAATATCGGAATAACCTTTATGTCATTTAGCATATGTAATAATCTTTATGTGAGATTTCTCCTTTGAATATGGTAACATCCCTTCTAGGGCTTAGAGTTAGTTGGAGCTTTAAGTTTTAGTTAGTCATAGAGTATAAAATAAATTAACAATTATATATATGTATGTGTGAGTTCTAAGGGGGAAAATATTCAAAAGAAAACTAAATACAAATAAAATATCTTGTTAAAATAATTCTTTTAATAAATGAGTTTGTGTAAACTTATCTTACCATCAGGAAGTTAAAGGGAAAACAAAGAACAAAAAAAAAGTTTTGTGGAAAAATATATATTATTATTATTAGGCTAAAGTATACTTTTGGTCCTTTATGTTTGCCTCTGGTATCATTTTAGTCCCTTAAGTTTGTAAAGTACACATTTGGTCCCTGAAAGTTAACACCGTTAGTTTAACTTAACGGAAAATACTAACTCAACAATTTTTAGCGATAACTGTGCAATTAAATGCTGACTAAACATGCTTATATGTTAATATTTTAATAAATTAATATTTTAAATCCAATTAGTTGAAAAATATTTAATCTTCACGAGACAAAAAAAGTATTTAATCTTTAGAAACAGTGAAAACCCGTATAATAGTCTGTGAAAATTAAATATTTTTCAATTAATAGGATTTAAAATATTAATTTATTAAATACTAACATATAAGCATGTTTGGTCGCATTTAATTACACAGTCATCGCTAAAAATGGTTGAGTTAGTATTTTCCGTTAAGTTAAACTAACGGTGTTAACTTTCAGGGACCAAACGTGTACTTTACAAACTTAAGGGACTAAAATGATACCAGAGGCAAACATAAAGGACCAAAAGTATACTTTAGCCTTATTATTTTAATCAAAAAGAAAACTGTAACCCTAATTCTCTCTCCTATAAATACCCTATCTTCCTCACTTATGGAGTATCCCTAAGCGCCAACTACTCAAAGTAAGTCCACTTTTCTCTCTTTCACTCTTCAAATCCGTTGCTCCCATGACTCCTTCCGAACCTATATTTTCAACTGTTCACCTTTTGTGTTTCTCCTTCCATTTTCTTAATACTTATGTCTTTCTTATCATAACCATCCTCTTCATCACGATTTGAAGTTGGAAGGGGTATATATATATTTTATTCATTTTGTTTCATCATGACCCCACACTCTCTTCTTCATTACTATGCTTATGTCCATTAAAACTTTCATCCACGGTTTTTACCTTGTTTTTTATTTTTACATTTTGCTCTCTCTTTCACTCTTCAAATCCGTTGCTCCCAGGAAGCGGCTTTGGTCCAATGAACAGAAGGCTTCGCTGCCCTCCTATACCTTAAACGGCGCCGTTTTGAGTATAAAACAAAGAGCAAGTTCCCTTTTTTTTGAATTTTTTTTAAGGCATTAGATGGTATTAACACTACAAAAAAAAAAAAACAGTTTTTGCAACGGACAAAATCCGTCGCAAAAAAGGGTTTTTCTGCCGCAAAACGGATTTTGTCTGTCGCAAAATCCCTTGTCGCAATTGCGACGAATTTTGAAACCCGTCGCAAATTGCGACGGATTTCAAACTCCGTCACAATTTTCAATTTAAAAAAAAATATATTTTTTTTATTTTTTTTTACATTTTTTTTTTATAACTAACTGTGTTCCATAAATATATATATATATATATATATATATATATATATATAATAAGCATAAAGAGTTTTTACATAGAGAGAAAACAAAATATAAATAATATTGTCCCGAATAACATGTAATAAAAAGTAGTCTAAACAACAGCATTATAATCACCACCACCACCACCACCATCAGCATTGTCATCACCACCACCATCATGCATTGTCATCACCACCATTACCAGAAGCCGGCCCCTTGTTTTTCATTAGGTACATGAGTTGAAGCTGCATCTGCCTGACCATCTCGCGTGTCTCATGTAGCTCATCTGCCTGCGACTGGACCAACACCTTCATGTTCTTCATCTCATCTGCAAAAAAAAGTAGGAACTACGTTTATTTTTTGTACTTTATTCAAATAGAATAGGGAATGAAAATGTAACAATCAATATCAAATTATTACGTTTACCTGCAGGATCACCTTCGTTATCGGATGAGGTGCGCTTCGTTTGCTTAAATTGGCTGGCAGAGGCACCGTACCCGAAGATTCTACCTTTGTTGTTCATTCTGCCTGCAGCCTGAATGAATATACTCTCGTTATCGGACATCGAGGATGTGGGGTCGGTCGCACTCTGCGAGTCTCTCTCCGACATCAGCTTCTTATATGTTTCCTAGAAGCAAAAAAATACATCACTGAAAAGCCATGTGAAATGAAATAAACATATGTTGATGTCTGAAACAAAGAATGCAATATAAATATCTCACCGCTACTTGCTGCGCCTTGGCGTTAATCCAGCGCGGCTCACTCCCTTCAGACTGCTGGGAATGGGTACGCTCAAAGGCAATCCAGTCAACATCTTCTGGAGCAACATCTTCAGACAGTGCCTGCAAACACAAATGATGACCGTTAATTAATTGTTTCAAAGAACAAAATATTGAATACTTAAATACAAAATAACGTGTACTCACAATTTTTTGTTTATGCTCACTCATTGGAATGGAGCCGCCAGCATAGGAAGGTCCTTCCATTTTGGCCCTATTTTGCTTATTTTTCTGACTTTTATTTTGAAATTTCTCATCGGACGCCCAATTTTAAAGTAATTGGTCAGCAGTCTCAGGTTGAATCCAATCTTTCTTGCCTCTACATCTTCTCAATTTAAAGAACTTCTCAGACAACCACCGGCCAGCCCTGTAGTTATAAGCTTTTTTAATGTCTCCCTTATGTTGAGGAAACGTCTTAAACTTATCCTGAGAATCAATGACAAACAATCAGTCGTCCAAATTTTAAAAGTACTTAATCATTTTGCATTTGGATAAGAAATTAATAACCATAAAACACATAACTTACCAAGAACTCATTGAACCAAGCATCCCGATGATCCTTAGGAATCTCTGACCAAGTGCTGTGAGGCAAATTGTAGTTACAAAATATTTGTTTGAGATGATACTACACACCTCATTATTTGGTAGAAATCTGAACACAGAGGATATGATGGAAATATTAGCATAGAAACTAAAGGTAGAAAATCGTAACATTATTATTGCTAACTTTACGTGACTTACTCGGTGGTGCCAACTGGACACATCCAAATCTTTCTTGTTGCAGGATCTACTGATCCCCAGATTGGTTGCTCGGAAGAACTACCTCCTTCCTCGACGTGGCTCTGAGGCGATGAAGTGTGCTGAAGGAAGTAATGTCAACTATTGAAGATGCTTGTACATGGTGGTTTTACAAAACTAAACATATGTAAATCAATTACAAATGGTAAAGTAAACCTGCTCTGCTCCTTGCTGTGGACTATGGGAAGGTCCTGGCCCACCTCTACCACCCATAAAAGAGTCGGTAGTAGACGGCGACGATGACATATAAAGAGACGGTGACGATGACATACAAAGTGACGGTGAAGATGACATCTCAAATAGCGGAACATCTGGGGAAGCGCTGAGCACTCTGCCTACAGAGGCACCAGATGGCGTCGCCCTACTCCCTCTGATAGGACGGGGTCGGGCTCGACCACTACTACGTCCACTACCGGAACGTCCTCCTTGATGCTCCATCTCTAAACACTTATAAACATTATGTCAAAATATATATATAAAAAAAATATTTACTAAATATGACAGTAGCGAAGTATATAACGAAGTATGTAGTATAATAGATCGTCATAAAAAAAGAACTAACACACATCAACCGGACGATTCTTGTTCTTCGTCATCTGCTATCAGAGGCCTGAGGTACACATCTATCTTCTTTTTTGGGTTGGATGGTCCAGAGATTAACGCATTCAGAAACAAAAACTCTCTTCTCATGCACATAGAAGGTGGGAGGTTGTACGGAGTCACAATGACAGGTCAACAGGAATAACTCCTGCCTATATTGTTGAAAGGAGCGAACCCATCCGAGCATAGACCAAGACAGACATTACGGGGATCCATAGCAAAGAACGGATTTGCCTCGTCAAATTTACGCCAAGCTTCGGCATCGGATGGATGCGTCACAAAGTTTTCATCCCTGCGATGCTCCCGGTGCCACCTCATATACGCAGCTGTTTGTTCTGATGCATACAATCTCTGAAGTCTGGGCACGAGAGGAAAGTACCACATCTTGCTTAATGCTTGACGCGTCGTTTTCCTTCCATTCCTCTGAGGAATAGAGTAAATATCTGTCATGTCCACAGAATTTGCAATTGGTCATCTCAGCATCATCCTTGTAATACAACATACATCCTCTGGGACAACAATGAATTTTTTCACATCCAAGACCAAGCTCTTTCACCTTTTTCTTTGCTTGGTAAAAATCCTTCGACAAATTACTGCCTTTGGGAACAATCTTACTCATGATCTGCATCATTTCGTTGTAATTCCTCTCACTCATATGGTGATCAGTCTTCAAGCTTAGTGTTGCTAGGGTAGCCGATAGCGATGAATATTCACTATTTTCAAAGTGTTCGCAAGCTTCCCATAACGGACATTGCGCTTCTTGAAGCATTTTATAGAACCTATCGGCTTCCGGATGAGGATCCTCCCTCATGTATTGTGGTTGAGTATGTGTATCGTTCTCCTCTCCAATGTATGACGGTTCGGCATGAGTAACAGGATCAAAATATTGGCCGATCGACGGTCCCGCGGCATCCATAACCAACTGCTCATATTGATTAAGGTTGTATCGATGACTATTGTCCCCGTAATAACCACTCGGCGTCTGTCGGATTTCGCCATGACATTCCCAACATTCATAATCATTCATGAATCCCTTTTTACATAAATGGATTTTCACCGTGCCAGGATCTTTAAATCTTAAACACCTACATTTGACACACGGACAACTGATCGCCCTGCTTGAATTAGTTGAATGTGCCAAAGCAAATTCGATGAACTCTTTCAAACCCGCCAAGAATTCTTGAGTTAGTTGTCTTTTATCAGTTAGACGATTGTACATCCAACTCCTATCATGATTGTCTTCCATATCTCCTAACTAGTTAAGTTACCAACATAATTACCATATAATTCGATGCCATAAATCTATATAAGTATTTTGGATTTTATAAGATATAAGGGCTAAACTAGCTAATTTAACTCAACTAGATAATTTAACTAATTTTTATAATACATACGAATTTCATTATTCCCTAGCTAATTTGTAAATGAGATATTATTTTTTTTTTTAAAACTTAATAGTAATATTTATAAGACATTAACTACACTAACTAATTTTTATAAGACATATAAATTTCATTATTCCCTAAACTCACATCTTCTTTCTACTTTTAATTAATTAATTAATTCTCTTATCCCTAAATATAAAATTATAATTTTTTTTTGTCAAGTTATAACTGTTTATTGTATAACTAGTTAATATCATTAATTTTTCTAATACATAAAAATTTAATAAATCCTTAGAGTCACCTCCCACTTTATATTAATTAATTAATAATTAATTCTCATATTCCTAAACATTATTTCTTAACATTTCATTTTTCTCATTTCAACATCATCTTATTATGTATCATTACCTACTAATACAAAATCATAATTTTAACACATAATTTTTAAACTATACAAAACAGACTATAAACAAATAATGCAACATTAATATTCTCACTAATGGTCACAAATAAAAAATCAAGAACCAATAATAAATAATTTAATCAACATTAAAGAAATAACAAAAATATTATCACATATCATCATTTTATCATAAATCAACATAATACTCAAGAAAATACAAAAACAATTATCAAATTCATCCATATATATTGTAGTGAAAAAAAATGAAGAAGAGATAGGTTACTTGGAATAGAAGTGCAGCTTGGAAGAAGAGAATGAGAAGACTCTTAAAACTGATCGGTCGGAACAGGAGGGAATGACGCCGGAAATGATCAGCCGGAGGAGAGGGGATGACGCCGAAAAGTCGGTGACCGGAGCAGCAGGAGTCCACCGGAGTTGGGAGGAGAAGAGAGGAACGGATGGAAGAAACTCAAAGAAGAGAATGAGAAATGAAAATTCGGGGGTAAGATGCTCGATTTGCGACGGAAGGAAAAATCCGTCGCAAATCAGCCCGTTTTGCGACGGAATTGTCCGTTACAACTGTCGGCGGTGGGCGCCGACAGTTGCGATGGACAACCCTATCCGTCGCAAAAAAATTGCGACGGACGGGGCCGTCCGTCGCAACTGTCGACGTCCACCCCCGACAGTTGCGACGGACACCGTTGTCCGTCGCAAATTTGCGGGAAAATTAAATCTGTCGCAAAATTGCGACGGAAATAAATTATCTGTCGCAATTTTTTTTTTTTTTTTTTTTTGCGACGGATTTTGCTTCCCGTCGCAAATTTGCTCCAATTTGCGACGGATCTGTTTCCGTCGCAAAATTCGAATTTTCTAGTAGTGTAAAAAGATACTTCAGGATACTGAGTGATATTGAAAAAATATTTCATGATCTTGAAAAATTATTTTAGGATCTTGAAAAATATTTCAGGGTACCGACTGGTACTAAAAAGATACTTCAAGATGCTAAAAAAATACTTCATGATCTTGAAAAATTATTTTATGATCTTAAAAAAATTTGTTGAAGTATATTTTTAATATAAGTTTGTCCTTGAAATATTTTTTTAAAATCCTAAATTAATTTTTCAAGATCATGAGGTATTTTATTCAGTATCCTGAGGTATTTTTTTTCAGTATCAAGAAGTATCTTTTTAGTATCAGTCAGTACCTGAAATATTTCTTCAAGATCCTAGAACAATTTTTCAAGAAGTATTTTTTCAGTACCAGTTAGTGTATCTTTTTAATACCATCCAATGCCGTAATTTTTTTTAAAAGGAACTTGCTCTTTTTTTAATACCCAAAACAGCGCGGTTTAAGATATAGGAGGGCAGCGGAGCGTTCTATGCATTGGACCAAAGCCGCTTCTGTTGTTCCCATGGCTCCTTTAGAAGTTGTCTTTTCAATTGTTCACCTTTTGTGTTTCTCCTTCCATTTCCTTAGAGTCCACATTAGGTGCACATAATTATGTGCTTCTTATGTGCTCATACATCTAATTAGAGGTATGAGCATATTTTTTATTTTTTATATATTGTATTTATATAGATTTTTAATTATATGCTGCTTTCTGGGATGTTTTTTGCACCCAGTATCTCAAATTAATTAATTTCTAGTTCTGCATTTGTTTGTAACACCAGTATTATGAAAATTAATTAATTTGAGATACTGGGTGCAAAAAACATCACAGAAAGCAGCATATAATTTAAATATATATAAATACAATATATAAAAATTTTAAAAAAAAAAATATGCTCATACCTCTAATTAGAGGTATGAGCACATAAGAAGCACATAATTATGTACACCTAATTTGAACTCATTTCCTTAATAGTTATGTCTTTGTTATCATAACTATCCTCTTCATCATGATTTGAAGTTGGAAGGGGTATATATATATTTTATTTATTTTGTTTCATCATGACCCCTCACTCTCTTCTTCATTACTATGCTTATGTCCATTAAAACTTTCATTCACGATTTTCTCCTTGTTTTTAATTTAATTTAATTTATTATTTTTACATTTTACTCTCTCTCTCTCATTGCTTGTGTACCTACTACTACCTGCTATTGAACCCATCTTTTCAATATTCACTTTATTCGCGTAGTTATTGGGTTAATTGTGTACATAACCCCCATCCATTTCTTTTCGGGAGAATGACGTGCAGGTCCAAGGTACGAAAATGATTATATAAAAAAGTCCTTAAAAATATAGTAATTGTTGCTAAATCCCTTAAGACTTTTATGTAACGTAATGAAATTGGAAAATGACCTAAACACCCTTAATGAATTTGAGAAACCTGTATCTCTCTCTTCCTATATGAAAGCCTGACTCCTCCATTTTTCACTCCCTCTTTCTCTCCCTCTCTCCCCTCCTCTGCATATGCGATCTCTATCTCCATCATGGATGAAGAGTATGATGTCATAGAGATCCTAATTAAAGAGCCACGGACCAAAGCTTGACATCGCGGAGAGAGAACTTGAGGCGCGAGGGAAAGAGATGGAGTTGCAGAGTTGAACCACTGTGAGTTTCGAGAGTCAAGGGAAATCATCGGACCTTCACAGAGCCGTAGCTTGATGAGAGAACAGCGGCAAGATACAATTTTGTGATCCTTATTATAACTACATTCTGTCAAGAATGAAAGTTTTCCAATTTAACCCATGTTGAAAATGTAGGTGGAGAGAAAATCTATCAAATCTTTTTTCAATAACCTTCATTAAATAAGGGCAATTTCAAATATTCAATCAGTTTGAGATATATTAAATTTCTTAGTTTCCATTTCTTCCTATGTGAAATTTGATCAGATTATAATTAGGACCAAAGCGGCACACAGGCCACACCAACCCAATAAAGGCTTTCATTCATTTCTTATTGGTTCTTAAATAATTAAATTTTGTGTCGATATCCTTTGACATAATTTTTACTAAATTTCACCAAAGGTAGGTTGGTGCCATTGGCCATTTATTGTCACATAAGAAACAAGGGCTAATTATAACTACATACTAGTGCGGCCGTAACTTAAAATTGAGTTGATTTAATATATTTATTAGCTATGCTACTTTCCAGCAGAAAAGCAAAATTTATCCACCTCCAGCTACAAAGCAAGGGCCAATTAACAAAATTCTATAAAGGTCCTTTATCAATAACAAGGAAGATATGGAATAGAGAAGGTCTTAAAGGCATATTCCGAGGATTTGGCATCACTGTCCTCAGGGATGCACCTAGCCATGCCGTATATTTCTGGACATATGAGTATATGAGAGAACAACTTCACCCAGGTTGTAGAAAAACTAGTCAAGAAAGCTTTAGTACAATGGTAATAGCAGGAGGATTAGCTGGAGTATGTAGTGAGTTGGATCGGCTGTTATCCTTTTGATGTTATAAAGACAAGACCCAAGGTTCAAATGCAGTCATCACTGAGATACACAGACATTCTTGATTGCCTGGGAAAGAGCGTAAGAGAAGAAGGACACTGTTTTTTGGAGGGCTATAGGAACTATAGTGGGTAGAGCTTGTATAGTGAATGGTGTTGTGTTTGTGTTTGTGTTTGCTGCTTATGAGATTGCTATATATGAAAAGCCTGTCAAACAATGGAAGTACGTAGTAGCACTGACAAATCTAGGAGGTCCATCATTTACTAGGAACAAAAGACAACCAGACAACAATCAAACAAGTGTCTAGGAAACAAATAGTAGTAAGATTTCACATTTGACTATCATTGCCTAATGTACTTGCCATATGGAATGTCTGAGGATGTTTAATACAAAGTTGGCAAGTTGTATGGTTGTAGTATTCATGACTAAAGCAAATTAGAAATATTCAATGAAGTTGGTCTTTTATACCACGTCAGATACTATATCTTAATTTTCTTTTAAGACACTATATTTAAAAATGGAAATGTACACCCATCATACGTAAATGAGATATCTCTCAATGAATGAGAGTATCTCTTGTTTTTCTATAAATATTGCCCTTAAAATCTCTTTTTCAATGCAACTGATATTACATACTAATTTAAAATAAGAGATAGAAAACTTAGAAGCACCACCATTGTAGAGAGCAATCAAGTTCAAACAATGATGGGAGGTCAAGAATTTTTCCATAAATTGTTTAATATTTTGTTAAAAGGATCAAAATGTAGACCTAAGGAAAAATTAGGCCCTAGTGAGAAGACTATACATCTAAAGATCCAACTGTAAATTTATATCTTTATCGTTATCATTCATTATTCCATTAAATTAAGCCCCACAAGTTTCTAAGAACTCGAGGCATATTCCTTGCCTAAAAGTTGAACGAACTTAAAATTGAAGGCACCCAAATTAAATTTATTACAATTCACGAAGGCAATACAACGCAACACAATGAATGGTAAAGCCAAATTCAAATCAAGGTAGCAAAACGGTTACTAGTAAGCTCACTCACATATATTGTCATTCTATGAAATGAAATTTCACATAATAGGCAACAATCAACTCATCTTTGTAATTCAGAGAAACCAGATATATGGTACAGCCATCTCAAATCAATATGTAGAGCAGAAAAGAGATATAGAAGAAGTACATACTGTATTCCCGTAACAGAAAAAAATTCTATATGCTCAGCCACATAAAAGGCGTTACTGATACAACTATATGTGCTAAATGATGTATAGACCAACGATTTGTTCGATCAGACACTGGCGCAACCAAAATGCCCAATCCTGTCATTACTACTAGTTGAGACCTGACATGGCCACAGCCAACGCATTAGGATCATTGTAGCGATTAACATCGTCAACGATTCCCCTAGCTCGCTTGTCAGGATCAGGCCAATCAAACATTTGTGGTTCCACAAACACACCATCACATCCCAAATTCATCATAAAAGCAGCATCGGCCGGAGTTACAATGCCGCCGGCGGCAAAGTGTACGACGGGAAGCCTACCCATTCGCCCCGTTTGCGCTACCAGATCGAAAGGTATCCCTATATCCCCCGAGAATGCTAAACGTCGTTCCTCATCGTTCTTGTTGTTGAGAAACCTTATGTCCTGCATCACAGACCTCACATTCTTCACTGTCGTAGCAATATTACCACAAATTGATACTATGCCTTGTGTCCTTATCATCGCAGCACCTTCCGTGATCCTCTTCAATGCCTCTCCAAGATTTGTAGACCCACATATAAATGAACACGTGAAATTGCGCTTGTTGATGTGATTTTCTCCGTCTGCTGTTGCAAGGAACTCGCTTTCATCGATATAATCGACACCAGCAGCTTGAAGAATCTGGGCTTCCACGACATGCCCGACCCTAACCCTCGCAATTATGGGGATCGACACAGCCGCCTTGAACTTTGCGATGAGAGACGGATCAATCATTCGCGAACCGCAAAAGCAAATTGACTGTGAAAGGACGATAGCACACGCACCGGCTTGTTCTGCAATTTTGGCGTCTCGAATTCTTGAGACTTCAAAAATAGCACCTCCTCGAGGCATATGTATTCTGGACGAGATTGGACTCGTACACCTCCTAGAGATATTCATACGAGATTGGACCCGTATTCTTGGGACAGTGGCATCTTCATCCATGGCGATGAGTTTGCGAAAATGACTTGCTGATCAAGAATCAAGAACCAAGAATTGAGAAAAGTGTCAACGCTGAATCAGAAGAGGCAAATAATAGTGAAGAGATTGCGGAGCGCAGTTTGATTTATGGAGGGAACGGAGTAGAAAAGGATGGAAGTTTCCAGAAAATTCGATGTGGGTTTGAGGCTTGAGTAGTCGAGTAGGGAACTGAGGCAACATAGAAAGTTTGATTACGGTTGGGGAAGAATATTAGCGCTCTGTTTAGCAGCCGTTGAAATTTAAATAATCAAGTGGAAAAAAAAAAAAAAAAAAGGAGCTATACATAGGGAATCAACGATGGGGGCGTGAGGTGGGGAACTGGGTTTTTAGCTCGGAGAATGGTGTACGTTAATGGGTGAAAGAGGTAGGAGATTGAAGTTGGATTGGGAGGGTATTGATATCAATATGCGGTTATTTGATTGGGAGGGTGATCGAAGTTGACAAAGGGCTGAGTGTTGGATGGAAATCAAAGAATGAAGGCATTCGTTGGTGATGTGAGGGCGTGCAAAAATCCTAACTTTTGTATTATCATCGGCCTTGCTGGTTTTTAGGTATTTTCTTAAGTGGACTTTTCATTTTAAAATATGTAGTTGGCAAACCCATGTCTAGTGTGAGAATTCTTCTAAGCCTACGTTCTCATTTTCTCAAGTGGTCATTTTCTTTGTAAACCCATGTCTAATGTGAGAATTCTTCCAAGTTTGCATTCTCACTTTCTCAAGTGGTCATTTCATTAAGTGAATTTGTCATTTTCATATCAAAACTTGTCATTTTTAAATATGAACTTAGTAAACCTATGTCTAGTGTAAGAATTGCTCCAAGCATGCATTCTTGTTTTCTCAAATTGTCATTTTCATATCAAAACTTATCATTTTCAAATATAAGCTTGGCAAGCCTATATACACTGTGAGAATTCTTCCAAGCATTTATTTTTATTTTCTCGAGTAGTGGTCATTTTCTAAATTGAACTTGTCATTGTCATATTGGAACTTGTGATTTTTAAATGTGAATTTGGTTTGCTTAGTACGAGAATTCTTCTAAGTCTGAATTCTCATTTTCTCAAGTGGTCATTTCTTTAAGTGAAGTTGTCATTATCATGTTGAAAATTATCATTTTTAAATTAAATGTGAACTTGGTAAACCTATGTCTAGTGTGAGAATTATTCCAAGCATAATGCATTCTCATTTTCTTAAGTAGTTATTTCCTTAAGTGAACTTATTATTTTCATAAAGGAAATTGTCATTTTTCATAGTAGTCATTTCCTCAAATGAACTTATCATTTTATAATAGAACTTGTCATTATTTCCTTAAGTGGACTTATCATTTTCCTTAACGACACCCAGTGACGGACCCAGAAATTTATATTTGTGGGTGCACAGTTTGTTGATTTTTTTTAAGGACAGTTTTAAATGCATTAAAAATCAAATGAATATAGACAAGGAAAAAATTTTGAAGGAAAGTTTTAAATGAAAAGTTTTGAATTTAAATAACTCTAAAGAGACTGACAAAATATTGCCCAAAAAAAAAAACAGAGCTTCAATGGCCTATTATATATATTTTTTAATTTCTCATGCAAAAATTGTTATTACAGATACTTAAGATGCTAATAACCATACTAAAGTTGTAAACTGCAGTATTTTGAATTTTTATTTAAAAAAACTAAGGGTGGTTAGGTAATTTTTCAAATTTTGCAACGTTTCAAAATTTAAAATCAATCCCTTTAAAATTATTAATATTCAACATATTTGTTTATCTTTTACCATTTTTAATTAGCATTTTTCCTTATTAAATCAGGCCCATGTTGTAAACTTATTTCACTTGTCAATTTAAATAAATGAATGGCATTATCATAATTATAATTAAAGTGAAATTAAAAAGTAGGAGAACAAAAAAAAAAAAAAAAAAAATCGGTGCACGCTCATCACTTACAAGATGAATCATTGGCACTGCTTATTTCATTCACCAAAAGATCCACTTATCATGGGCCGCCGCAAGCCCATGCCTAAAAATTATTTAAGAAAGTTGTCTCAGGTTGGGTTCGAATAGGGGACCTTGTGTGTGAGACTAGCATTATAACCACTACACCATCTAGACAACATGTAATATATATATATATATTTGGGTTAAGGTGCAAAAATAGACATGTGCTTTTGTCGGAGGAGCGTCCAATAGCAAATACTTTTTTTAGGTGCAAAAGTGACTATATGGTTACAAAAGTGGAGCAAAAGTCACATTGACCGTTAGAGGGAAGGACGTTGACTGTTAAGTTGGAAGGTTTGACTAAAATTGATGACGTGTATGCTGACTAGGACTGTATAGATGGCTGAGTAATTGATGACTTGGAAAAAATGATTTATTTATATTGAGAAAATATAATTTCTTTATCTTTTATTTATCTAAAAAATTTAATCCCCAAAATCTAAAAATTTTAATCCCCCAAATCATTCCAAATCAAACTTTCATTTCCTGAATGTTCATCCTGATGCAAGCGAAAAAAGTAAAAGAGGGAAAAAACAGATCCAAGCTCATACCAACAAATTTTCGTTCTTCCATCAGATATCAGAAACTAAGAATAACAGAGCATCGATTGAAGCCAAAAAAAAAAAAACTACTTGGATCTAGGGGCCAAACAAAGTCGTGAAGCAAAAGCAATGTCTCCAGCTCGCTTCATCTGCGTTTTGAACATGGCAACTTTGTCGCCGATGGCAATCTCCAACAGCAACAGCCACACCTCTGCTTCTCCAGCGTAAAGCATGTCCAAAGAAGACACCAAACACAGAACACACAAACTGAATCCAGATTCCAAAACCAAAAAATTCCATTTACAGCACAAAGAAATCAAATGTCCACATTGAAAAACCAACAAAAAAATAAATAACCCAGATTCCAAAACCAAAAAATTGTGCAGATGAGGTGAGATTCATGTTCTTCAAAATCTCAGATTGATCCTCCTCATTACCTTCACCTACTGTAACAACCCGACTTTTTAAAGCAGTATAAATTTTTTTTTTTTTTAAAACATCTTTTCAAACCATCAGAGTAGAGCATTTGAGCGGAAGAGTAACTGATATATAGATTTAAAAAGCCAACAGTAGTGTATCTGGCTGATTACAAAGGCGGTTCAATAACCGAGCGTTTTCGAAATAAAGGACAACATCAAAAGGAAGACTCTGCCCGATCCACGAAATGAAGTCTTGATCGGGCTTTCTATGCGCCGCTTGCCTCTCTCCTCGGTCCCTGGTCCTCCCGAACTCGACGCTATGTTAAGGGCTGAGATCCAGCGCACCGGATCTCAGGTAACGGTTAACCTCATGTTTATGTATACACATACAAACGACAGACATCCACAACATCATCAGCACATACCATCACTCTATCACAACCCATACATATATATGTATTGCCCCAAAGATGCGAGACAAATTGCACCCAAAGATACGAGCCAGATTGCACCTAGCATACGGACGATTGCACCAAAGATACGACAGATTGCACCCAGCATACAGACATATCCTCTAACCACTATATGTACTCAAACAGTATAACACTCCTACACACATACCACATATATGCATACCATAAACATCAGAGTTAGTGTTACAGTACGCGAACGTACCTCCGTTGACGAACGTCGGCAATTCTGGCGGAAAACGGCACGACAGTAGGTAAAAACGGAATCAGGGCTATCCTATCAACATAACAACGCATTTGTTAAGGATCTATCATTACAACGGACATTTTTAGTCAAAATGACCATTTTACCCCGACCCCTAATGGCGGAATTTCGCCAGCGCTTCGCTACATAGGCTATTTTCTTCCCAAAATTTCGCCAGAACTTCGACGCCATCATGATTTTCGAAAATAAAGACTAAAATAGACCTATCATATGATATCTAATCATACTTTGAAAAATAAAGGCTACTCTAGCATTACTACTCTAACTATTGAAAGAACTACGAAAGCTTAAAGCTCGGTACGGAAAACTTACCCAGAGCTTCGCTACAAATTTCCCCGGCTTCCTCTCCTCCTTGCTGCCCCTCTATTTCGGCCAAGATCTCTCAAGAAAATGGTGTGAAGAACTCAAGGGATGCTTGGCTATTTATAGAAGATTTTGAGGACATAAAGGTCTTTCTTCCATTTGATTTAAACCATTGGATTTCTCTTGGATTGAATGGCAAAATCTCATCCCTCCATGCTCTTGGTCGACATAGCAGCCCTAGGTGGCACCAAAATTGCATCATCTTGATGATGTAATTAACTTGTTAAGGAAGGTTTCGTGCCGATAAACCTCGATCGGCACCCGATTCGCGTAATTTCGGAAAAATCTCAAAATTATGGATTTACAACTTTGAAGACCTTCTCTTCCTCATCAATAATATCTATTTAAACTTGAATTTTGACTTTAGACAGGGTTCCAACTGTCCAACTGAAGTTTCTCGAAAACGTGTCCGAACGCGTCCGGTTTGAACGCATTTCGAAATTACCAACTTCTTCGAAAAATTCACCGATTCCAAATATGTCAAAATAAATTCAAACTCATGCCTAGATGTTGAGTTAGAATTTATTTTCTCTATATCCAAAAATATGCCTATATGCATTTTTCCCTATTTTGTTTTATTAGGAAAATGCACAAACTACTTCTAATTAACTTCCTAAGAGTATTATGGAAGATAAAATTCCACTGATCAATAGTCTACTTTGATATTGACAATCTCATTCCTAGATCTCTAGATAGGGTCCGTTTCCCAATTTTAAAATTACTATTCACTCTTTTTACTTTAATTAATTATATTAATATAATATTATCAACTTGCATATATATCTTATACATATATATATTTATTTATTTTTCTCTTTTCCTTGGCCAAATTTTCGGTCAACATTCTGATCTTTTTTTTTTTTTTTTTCGTTTATATTTTATAAAATAATTATTTTATATAATTTCTTCCATAATTTTCCTATTGGTCCAAACTTGTATTTAGGCTCAAAAATACCTAAACTCAACTATTTTTCTCCAAAATTTCCAATTAATTAGTAAATATATTTTTACTAATTTCAAACCATTTTCCACTAATTTTTGAGCTTTACATAATTATTTCATAATTTTCTTTGCTCAGGCTTAAGTAATTAGCTCAATATTACTTAATTACTTTATTATCACTTGTTGATAATTTTCTTAATTAAGACACTCCTTTATCTTCAAACTTTTGCCTTAACATTAGAATTTCCATGCCTCATGCATTATTTTATAATTTACAAGGGTATTTTCCATAATTTTTCTAAGTCATTTATGTCCCTTAGGGGCATTTTCGTCATTTTGGCACTTTGGCCCTTAATTTCTCTAATTTTCCAAGGGATTTTCCTTTTACTTCTCACATATCTTCCTTGGGAAAATAAACTAATTATCATAAAAAGCTTGAGACCACATATTCACCTTTTAAATATGTATTATTTACTTATTTATGATCTTTTCCTAAATCAAATTTTAGGGTATTACATTTCTCCCCCCGTTAAACAAAATTTCGTCCTCGAAATTTGTATTCTACCCACTAAACTTTGTACTATCCTGATTTCGGACTATACGCGTCGGATCTTCGCTTTATTTGTCAGCTGCTCCTCCTGGTGATCGAGAATTCACTTTGGTTTGACCATAAAGATCTTGTCATATTGTACTTTGATATATAGTGTCTCCCGAGGCGCCCATACACCGCGGTCAACACCACAAATACCAAAATGTCTCCATGGCGCCCATACACCATGACAACACAAGATATCATACATGTCACCATGGCGCCCATACACCATGGCAACACAAGGTACCTCCTACTCAATGACATGATCACGGTCGAATCGTAATATCTAAGAAACATGGAATACATCACGGAGGTGGTTCTCGTATCGTATAAGTCAATCGAATAGCTAACACCTAGTTCATGCAATGCATAGAGAAAATTCCTTACTAAGAGAGATAGTACCTTGGACTCTCTCCGGAAGTTCTCTGTCCATTGTGTCGGTTAACGCGTACATTCGGCCCGGGTTCTGTGGCCTCATCTTCGCAGCTATCTCAGGACAATTCGGGGCAATGTGTCCTTGTTTCTGACATCTATAGCAAACTCGTCTCTCTACACTTTTCTCAGGACAGTTTGAAATGATGTGCCCTGGCTTCCGGCATCCGTAACAAACCTGTCTCCCACCACAACTACCAGAATGGTACTTCCCGCAGTCAGGACACGGTCGGGTTCTTGGCATCCTCGGGTTGCTCTGTTGCTCATCTTGGAATGGTCTCTTGTTTTCCCTTTGCGAGTCCCTCCATGGTGCCTCTCTTTCCGCGAGGAATTCTCACTACCGACCTCGCTACGATCTGCACTGCTTGTGCTTAAGTGCCGGGGTTTACGCAGCTCCTTTCGGTTGCGCTCAATTAGTCGGCAAGATTCTACCGCTTGGGCTAGTTTAGGAAACCGCCGAGATACCACCTCTTCTTTATCTCATATTTTAGCCCGTGTGTCAACCTGTTTGACTTCCGTGTTTCGTTATCATTACTCCTCAGATACGACGAGTATCGTGACAGATTGGTAAACCGAGTATAGTAATCGTCGAAGGATTCCTCGAAACCTTGTTGGATGCTAAGAAACTCCGCCTCCTTGATCACTCGTGTCGAGGAGGAAAATATTGTTCATTGAATTCCTCCATGAACTTCTCCCATGTGACAGGCAATATCGGATCCGCAACGCCGTGGCGACGCTCTTCCACCATCGATGCGCATCACCATCGAGCTTAAAGATCGCAAGTTGAGCTTTCCGATCATCCGGGCATTCCATAACTTCAAATATTTTCTCCAGACTCAGTAACCAATCCTCAGCCAATTCGTTCTTCCCGTGGAAACAGGGTGGCTTGAGCTTACAAAATTGAGTGACCCAACTTTGTGTAGTCTGCATATCTCTCCCTCGTCGTGGAGGTGACTGGGACCTATCAGATCCCTCAGCTTCCTCATCGTGTTCATCACTCTGCTCGTTTTCTTCTTCTTCAGAATGTTGTTCTTCCTCATGTCTGGCCTGCCTTTCAGCTTGCCTTTCGGCCCGAAGTTCCTCTATCATCATTCTTTGTTCATCTAGCATCTCTCTTTGTTCACGCACTACGGCCACGGCCTCTTGCAAAGCAATCTGCTGGTTTGGTTCATGAATTGTCTGCTCAGGATTTACTACTGGAATCGTCCGAGGTTGTCTACCTCGTCCTCGGCCTCTGCCTCTGCCTCGGCCTCTGGGAGCTCCGGCTCCTCTTAAATTCGCCATGTCGCGTTCTTTTTCCTTTATTAAGGGAAATGTTAGATACAGGGAAGACATTCCGCATCACGCAGACTTTATCACACTAGTCTCTAGACTCTATCGCGCTTTACATTGCACCCAGCCTTTATCATTCTATTATTCACACTGCTCCCAGCCTTTATCATACTCACAACAATTAAACTCTATTATACGTAGTATTCACACCGCGCGCAACATTTCCGTCGTCAGATTCTCGTTGGTTCTCTCTACCCAAAAACAGATGCGAAGAAAAGTGGATCAAATCCATTTTTTCCAGAAGAGTATGAAAATTCGTTACAGAAATTTCTCTGATAGAAGTTCTCAACATGGGTCAAATACCGCATGTACTTATCTTTATTGGTCTCGGGGTTTTCATCCGGCTTGGCCTATCATCGCATATAAGCTCGATGCTAGGAAAGAATCACCGTTCAGCACAAACTGGCGGTTATCAGAGTGATGCACCGACCAAGGGTGGTACACCGGTTCAAGATGGTATACCGGCTCAGAATGGTATACCGAAGTAAGGTAGTACACCGACCTAAGGCTATATCAGTACTCATTTTCAAAATATGCTCCAAGTTTAAAAGGCATTTTGAACATAACCCTGTTATCCGAACAGAATGGCTGTAAGTGTCTACCATGGGGCCTCACCGACTTATACGGCGACTCAATGGCATACCCACGTAGACTAGCCTTGCCTTCGGCACCAAACGTCCGTAATAACATAGCTAAATTCATGCCGGGACTATTGCTCGATACCAAATGTAACAACCCGACTTTTTAAAGCAAGATAAATTTTTTTTTAAAACATCTTTTCAAACCATCGAGTAGAGCATTTGAGCGGAAGAGTAACGATATATAGATTCAAAAAGCCAACGAGTAGTGTATCTCGGCTGATTACAAAGGCGGTTCAATAACCGAGCGTTTTCGAAATAAAGGACAACATCAAAAGGAAGACTCTGCCCGATCCACGAAATGAAGTCTTGATCGGGCTTTCTATGTGGTCGCTTGCCTCTCTCCTCGGCCCCGGTCCTCCCGAACCCGACGCTATGTTAAGGGCCGATATAACACTCCTACACACATACCACATATATGCATACCATAAACATCAGAGTTAGTGTTACAGTACGCGAACGTACCTCCGTTGACGAACGTCGGCAATTCTGGCGGAAAACGGCACGACAGTAGGTAAAAACGGAATCAGGGCTATCCTATCAACATAACAACGCATTTGTTAAGGATCTATCATTACGACGGACATTTTTAGTCAAAATGACCATTTTACCCCTGACCCCCTAATTGGCGGAATTTCGCCAGCGCTTCCGCTACATAGGCTATTTTCTTCCCAAAATTTCGCCAGAACTTCGACGCCATCATGATTTTCGAAAATAAAGACTAAAATAGCCCTATCATATGATATCTAATCATACTTTGAAAAATAAAGGCTACTCTAGCATTACTACTCTAACTATTGAAAGAACTACGAAAGCTTAAAGCTCGGTGCTAGGAAAACTTACCCAGAGCTTCGCTACAAATTTCCCCGGCTTCCTCTCCTCCTTGCTGCCCCTCTATTTCGGCCAAGATCTCTCAAGAAAATGGTGTGAAGAACTCAAGGGATGCTTGGCTATTTATAGAAGATTTTGAGGACATAAAGGTCTTTCTTCCATTTGATTTAAACCATTGGATTTCTCTTGGATTGAATGGAAAATCTCATCCCTCCATGCTCTTGGTCGACATAGCAGCCCTAGGTGGCACCAAAATTGCATCATCTTGATGATGTAATTAACTTGTTAAGGAAGGTTTCGTACCGATAAACCTCGATCGGCACCCGATTCGCGTAATTTCGGAAAAATCTCAAAATTATGGATTTACAACTTTGAAGACCTTCTCTTCCTCATCAATAATATCTATTTAAACTTGAATTTTGACTTTAGACAGGGTTCCAACCTGTCCATTGAAGTTTCTCGAAAACGTGTCCGAACGCGTCCGGTTTCAGAACGCATTTCTGAAATTACCAACTTCTTCAGAAAAATTCACTGATTCCAAATATGTCAAAATAAATTCAAACTCATGCCTAGATGTTGAGTTAGAATTTATTTTCTCTATATCCAAAAATATGCCTATATGCATTTTTCCCTATTTTGTTTTATTAGGAAAATGCACAAACGGCCTCGGAATTAACTTCCGGAAGAGTATTATGGAAGATAAAATTCCACTGATCAATAGTCTACTTTGATATTGACAATCTCATTCCTAGATCTCTAGATAGGGTCCGTTTCCCAATTTTAAAATTACTATTCACTCTTTTTACTTTAATTAATTATATTAATATAATATTATCAACTTGCATATATATCTTATACATATATATATATATATATATATATATATATATATATATTTTCTCTTTTCCTTGGCCAAATTTTCGGTCAACATTCTGATCTTTTTTTTTTTTCGTTTTATATTTTATAAAATAATTATTTTATATAATTTCTTCCATAATTTTCCTATTGGTCCAAACTTGTATTTAGGCTCAAAAATACCTAAACTCAACTATTTTTCTCCAAAATTTCCAATTAATTAGTAAATATATTTTTACTAATTTCAAACCATTTTCCACTAATTTTTGAGCTTTAAATAATTATTTCATAATTTTCTTTGCTCAGGCTTAAGTAATTAGCTCAATATTACTTAATTACTTTATTATCACTTGTTGATAATTTTCTTAATTAAGACACTCCTTTATCTTTAAACTTTTGCCTTAACATTAGAATTTCCATGCCTCATGCATTATTTTATAATTTACAAGGGTATTTTCCATAATTTTTCTAAGTCATTTATGTCCCTTAGGGGCATTTTCGTCATTTTGGCACTTTGGCCCTTAATTTCTCTAATTTTCCAAGGGATTTTCCCTTTTACTTCTCACAGTATCTTCCTTGGGAAAATAAACTAATTATCATAAAAAGCTTGAGACCACATATTCACCTTTTAAATATGTATTATTTACTTATTTATGATCTTTTCCCTAAATCAAATTTTAGGGTATTACACCTACGGACTGAAGAAAGAGAGCTCAAAACCTAGAAGTTAGATGAATTTCAGATGGAGGAAACCCAGAAAATCTCTCAAAAACCCAGATCGGGCAGTGGCATAACCCAGATCAGCCAGCAACCTCTCGTCTTCTTCAGATCTTAGCCATCATCTTCTTCAAATCTCAGATCGATCCACCTCTCGAGTCTCCAACGCCTGCTCCGACTTGCTCCGTGCTGCCATCATCGGCGCAGCGAAATCCCATTCGAAAAGCGATTGCAGACCGATGCAGAATATCTTGTTCTCGGAGTGCAAGCTCGGAATCAACAATTTGCCGAACCACATATATCAAATCCTGTGGGATGTGATTTTGGTCGACGGGCCACGGGGGTATTCTGCGGCATCACCGGGGAGGATGTCGGCGATTTTCACAACGGTTGTTCTGGCAAGGAGCAAGAAAGGAAGTGTCGGCGGTGAGAGAGTGAGAACGCATGTTTTTGTGCACGATTTTTACAGAGATGTGGAGAGGATTTTCAGCGATGAGTTTCTGTGCCAAGAGAATTTGGTGGAGTCGGTGGATGTGTTGGGGCATTTCGTCGTGGAAAGTGGGAGCGAGTATGATAATGGTTCTGGATTCTGTAGAAATTCGACCTCTCCACTATCTTCATTGCCGTCCGAAGGCGAAGAAGATTAACTTAAGAAAATCTGCATATCCAGGCCATATTTTTCCCCGCTTAAAAAAATACAATGCATCAATATAAAATAAATTATATTTTGGGTAGATAAATAAATTTTATTTTTTCAGATAAATAAATTATATTTTTTCTAGTTATCAATTACTCTTCCACTTGTCTCTTACACAGTCCTAGTCAGCATACACGTCATCAATTTTAGTCAAACCTTCCAACTTAACAGTCAACGTCCTTCCCTCTAACGATCAATGTGACTTTTGCTCCACTTTTGTAACCACATAGTCACTTTTGCACCTAAAAAAAATATTTTCTACTGGACGCTCCTCCGACAAAAACACATGTCTATTTTTGCACCTTAACCCTATATTCTTAAACTTTGTGTCTGCACTTGCATCCACATGCACAAGTGTGGGTCCGCCACTGACGACACCCATGTTAAGGCAAAGTTACGAACCTAACCCTCCACCGATGCCTTCCCTCCTCCTCAGTTGCGCAATAACAAGTTCCGACCCAGTCTCCTCTCTCACCGTGTGCTTCCTTACCCTTCATGACAAAAATTTTCGTGCAGAGTAACCAAAGAAATTCAATGAGAAAATGGAAAACGATGTGTGAAGTGAGCTGAAAATCACGCTTTGTTCTCCCTTATTTTAAAACTCACTCAAGGAAATTTCCATAATTTCCTTTTAATTTGAAAAGGGGCAGTCAAGGTAATACATGTCTAATAATATGAATATCGGAATCACCTCTATATCATTTAGCATATGTAATAATCTTTATGTGGGATTTCCCCTTTGAATATGGTAACATCCTTTTTAGACCTTAGAGTTAGTTGTAGCTTTAAGTTGTAGTTAGTCAAAGAGTATAGAATAAATTAACAATTATATGTGTGTTTGAGAGAGTTCTAAGGTGAAAAAATATTCAAAAGAAAACTAAATACAAATAAAATACCTTATTAAAATAATTCTTTTAATAAATGAGTTTGTGTAAACTTATCTTACCATTAGGAAGTTTAAAAAAAAGGGAAAAAAAACAGAACAAAAAAAAAAAAAAAAACCCTATCTTCCACTTTTTAAGTTCACTTTTCTCTCTTTCACTCTTCAAATCCGTGGCTCCCATGGCACTTTCTGAACCTGTCTTTTCAACTGTTCAGCTTTTGTGTTTCTCCTCCCATTTCCTTAATACTTATGTTTTTCTTATCATAACTATCCTCTTCATCATGATTTGGAGTTGGAAGGGTAATATATATATATTTTTTATTTTGTTTCATCATGACCCCACACTCTCTTCTTCATTACTATGCTTATGTCCATTAATTAAAACTTTCATCTAGGGGGTGAGCAAATCAAAACCGAAACCGAAAACCGAACCGACTAATTCGGTGTTCGGTTTTTTCGGTTCGGTTTTTTTCTATTGTTCGGTTTTTTCGGTTTTTGTAATTCGGTTTTCGGTTCGGTTTTTGCAAAAAAAAAAAAAAAAAAACGGTTAAAACCGAATTTTTTTTTTACTTTTTTGTTAAAAAAATCATAATTAATTCTACAAAAATCGTTTTCGAGTGCTTCAAAATTCCTCATGACCCTTGACATGTCTATTTTCAAGGAAAAATATTCCTTGAAGCAAGAAAGTCACGGATAATTCCCAGATTAATATTTTCTCAACGCTACTCAGTTTATAACTCCATAAATAAGGCTTAACTTCAAAAATATGTTACTACTTGTGTAGAACTCAAAATGCTACATAATTTATATATTTAGAAAGCCCTATATGTCTACTTTATTCGTGTAAAATTTCATAATTTTATGACTTCATTTCACACATAAAATAATAGCATCAATTTTCACTGCCAGTACAACCTTTAAAACTCAGATTTTCCTATCTTTCGGTTTTCGGTTCGGTTTTTGCAAAAAAAATTCGGTTTTTTCGGTTCGGTTTTTGCAAATGTTGATGCCATAAGTTCTTTTTCGGTTAATTCGGTTTAACCGAAAACCGAACCGAAATATTTCGATTTTTTCGGTTTCGGTTTTTTCGGTTTTCGGTTTTTAAAATACCCATAATTCATTTTTTCGGTTTTTACCGAAAACCGAACCGAAAAACCGATTGCACAGCCCTACTTTCATCCACGATTTTCTCCTTGTTTTTTATTTTATTTATTATTTTTACATTTTACTCTCTCTCTCTCTCTCTCTCTCTCTCATTGCTTGTGTACCTACTACTACCTACTATTGAACCCATCTTTTCAATATTCACTAAAGTCGCGTGGTTATTGGGTTAATTGTGTGCTAATATAATGAATTTGAGAAACCTGTACCTCTCACTTCCTATATGAAAGCCTGACTCCTCTATTTCTCACTCCCTCTTTCGCACTTTCTCTCCCTCTCTCCCCTCCTCAGTATATGCGATCTCTATCTCCGCCCTGGATGAAGAGTATGATGTCATAGAGATCCTAAAGAGCCACGGACCAGAGCTTGACATCGCGGAGAGAGAGCTTGAGGCGCGAGGGAAAGAGACGGAGTTGCAGAGTTGAACCACCGTGAGTTTCGAGAGTCAAAGGAAATCACCGGACCTTCATAGAGCCGCAGCTTGATGAGAACGGCAAGATACAATTGTGATCTTTATTCTAACTACATTCTGTCAAGAATGGAAGCTTTCCAATTTAACCCCTGTTGAAATTGTAGATGAGAGAAAATCTATAAAATCTTTTTTCAATAACCTTCATTAAATAAGAGCAATTTTAAATATTTAATCAATTTGAGACATATTAAATTTCTTAGTTTCCATTTTTTCGTATATGTGAAATTTGGTCAAACTAAATTTAAATTATAATTAGTTTATTAGCTATGCTACTTTCAAGCAGAAAAGAAAAATTTATTAGCTTATCCTCATATTTTGATTCTCTCCAACCAACTCTTCACTATACTACAACTAAAGATCATTATATCATAATGGTCATTCTTCTTCTTTTTTCCCTTTTGGTTGCAGAATGCTATGATTTTCCAAACCTACGTAGTTCTCTCAAGAGCCTTTCACTCATCAGTCTCAGCAAACAACCCTCCTTCCTACAATAGCATTGTTGTAGCAGGATTCATAACCGGTGCTTTACAGAGCGCGATTGTGTCCCTAGTAGAACTGCTCAAAATCCGCCTCCAGCTATAAAGCAAGGGCCAATTAACAGAATTCTATAAAGGTCCTTTATCAATGACGATATGGAATTAAGAAGGTCTTAGAGGCATATTCCGAGGATTTGGCATCACTGTCCTTAGGGATGCACCTAGCCATGCCGTATATTTCTGGACATGAGTATATGAGGGAACAACTTCACCCAGGTTGTAGAAAAACTAGTCAAGAAAGCTTAAGTACAATGGTAATAGCAGGATGATCATCTGTTGTCCTTTTGATGTTATAAAGACAAGACTCCAGGCCCAAACGTGGTCATCACAACACAAGCATTCTTGATTGTCTAGGAAAGAGCATAAAATAAGGACACTGTTTTTTGGAGGGGTATAGGAACTGCTGCGGGTAGAGGTATAGTGAATGGTTATTTATTTGTTGCTTATGAGATTTGCTATGAGAAGCCTATCAAACAATGGAAGTTGTAGCACTAACAAGTCTAGGAGATCCATCATTTACTAGGAACAAAAGACAATCAGACAACAATCAAACAAGTATCTGGGAAACAAATAGAAGTAAGATTTCACATTTGACTATCATTGCCTAATGTACTTGCCATATGGAATGTCTCAGGATGTTTAATACAAAGTTGGCAAGTTGTATGGTTGTAGTATTCATCATAAGTTAAGCAAATTAGTAAATTAGAAACATTCAATGAAGTTGGTCTTTTATACCATGTCTCTAATTCAAAGGTTACGTACATCTTAATTTCCCTTTAAGACATAATGTTTAAAAACAAACATATTCACCCATCATACTTAAATAAAATATCTCTCAATGAATGAGAGCGTCTCTCTTGTTTTTCTATAAATATTGCCCTTGAAATCTGTTTTTCAAGGCAGCTGAATGCGCCAATGCGATATTAAATACTCATTCAACATAAAAGATAGAAAACTTAGAAGCACCACCATTGTAGAGAGCAATCGAGTTCAAACAATGATGGCATGTCAAGAATTTTTCCGTAAATTATTTAATATTTTGTTAAAAGAGTGAAAATATCCACTGCGTAATCACAATGTAGACCCAGAGAAAAATTAGGACCTAATAAGAAGACCATCCAACTGTAAATTTATATCATCTTCATTATCAACTATTATTCTATTAAAAGCCTCACAAGTTTCTAAGAACTCGAGGCTTATTCATTACCTAAAAGTTAAACGAGCTTAACATTAAAGGCACCCAAAGTAAATTTATTCCAATTCATGAAGGCAATACAACGCAACACAATGAATGGTAAAGCCAAATTCAAATCAATGGAGCAAAACTATTACTAGTAAGCTCACTCACATATATTGTCATTCTATGAAATGAAATATCGCATAAAAGGCAACAACCAACTCATCTTTGTAATTCAGAGCAACCAGATTTATGGCACAGTCATCTCAAATCAATATGTAGAGCAGAAAAAAGATATAGCAGAAGTACATACTGTATTCCCGTAACAGAAATAAATTCTATATGCTCAGCCAAATAAATGGCGTTACTGATACAACTAAATGTGCTAAATGATGTATAGACCAACGATTTGTTCGATCAGACACTGGCGCAACCAAAATGCCGTATCCTGTCATGACTACTAGTTGAGACCTGACATGGCCACAGCCAACGCATTAGGATCCTTGTAGCGATTAACAGCCTCAACGATTCCCCTAGCACGCTTGTAAGGATCAGGCCAATCAAACATTTCTGGTTCCACAAACACACCATCACATCCCAAATACATCATAAAAGCAGCATCGGCCGGAGTTACAATGCCGCCGGCGGCAAAGTGTATGACGGGAAGCCTACCCATTCGCCCCGTTTGCGCTACCAGATCTTAAGGTATCCCTATATCCTCCGAGAATGCTAAACGTCGTTCCTCATCGTTCATGTTGTGGAGAAACCTTATGTCCTGCATCACAGACCTCACATTCTTCACTGTCGTAGCAATATTACCACAAATTGATACTATGCCTTGTGTCCTTATCATCGCAGCACCTTCCGTGATCCTCTTCAATGCCTCTCCAAGATTTGTAGACCCACATATAAATGAACACGTGAAATTGCGCTTGTTGATGTGATTTTCTCCGTCTGCTGTTGCAAGGAACTCGCTTTCATCGATATAATCGACACCAGCAGCTTGAAGAATCTGGGCTTCCACGACATGCCCAACCCTAACCCTCGCAATTATGGGGATCGACACAGCCGCCTTGAACTTTGCGATGAGAGACGGATCAATCATTCGCGAACCGCAAAAGGAAATTGACTGTGAAAGGACGATAGCACACGCACCGGCTTGTTCTGCAATTTTGGCGTCTCGAATTCTTGAGACTTCAAAAATAGCACCTCCTCGAGGCATATGTGTTCTGGACGAGATTGGACTCGTACACATCCTAGAGGCATTTATACGAGATTGGGCTCGTATTCTTGGGAAAGTGAACTTGTAGACACTAACAGTGGCATCTTCATCCATGGCGATGAGTTTGCAAAAATGACTTGCTGATCAAGAATCAAGAACCAAGAACTGAGAAAAGTGTAAACGCTGAATCAGAAGAGGCAAATAGTAGTGAAGAGATTGCGGAGCGCAGTTTGATTTATGGAGGGAACGGAGTAGAAAAGGATGGAAGTTTCCAGAAAATTCGATGCGGGTTTGAGGCTTGAGTAGTCGAGTTGGGGACTGAGGCAACGTAGAAGGTTCGATTACGGTTGGGGAAGAATATTAGCGCTCTATTTAGCAGCCGTTGAAATTTAAATAATCAAGAGGGAAAAAAAAGGAGCTATACATAGGGAAAATCACCGGTAAAAACCATTACAAATGCTCAAGGTTCTGAAAACCGGACCGGTCATTGAACCGGTGGAGGTACTGGGTTAAGGGTTATTGGGTCAGACCGGAGTCAAACCGGTGTTAATTAAAAAATATAATTTATTTTTATTTAAAAAATATAATTTATTTAAAAAAACTAAAAAACTAAAAATATTTATATTTTAATAAAATAATAATAATAAACCTGCAAAAAAGCACACACGCACGCAACCCAGTACAATAGTACAACTGTGCAACACGCCTTTCAATTTTCTTTTGTGCAAGTAATTAATATTATACTGCAAGACACAACTGTACCAATTTCAAATATTTCCCTATTTCCCACGCAGAAACTCATTTCTTCTTCTTATTCTCTCTTCACCGCACACTTCTCTCTTCACTCTCTACGATTCAGCTTTCCGGTGCATAACCTTATTTCTTCTTCTTCTTCTCTCTTCACCTCACGCTTCTCTTTTCACTCTCTGCGATTCAGTTTTCAAAGGCGCTGGACAGCACCTCCTTCGGTGGTATGAGGTACCGTCGCCGTCGCCGTCGCCTCCGGGGTTTTTTCTCTTCGGTTCACAGGTCACCTTCTTCAGTGAGTATAAGGTGCTGACTCGGTGACCCTGTTGACCCGGCCGGTTTACCCCGAGTTTACCGGGTCAACCCGGGTTCACCGGTTCAATCCGGTTTCACCTTAAACCGGACCGGTTTCCCGACCGGTTGGCCGGTTTCCGGTCTGAACCGGCCGGTTCGGTCCGGTTTCACAAACCATGCAAATGCTAGAGTGTCTAAAGAGATGTGAGTACTGTTCTTTTTCAAATTAAAAATAAATTATAGAAATGACCCCCTACATGATGAAAGAAAAGATTGAATTAAAGTGATAAAAAGTGGCGTGAGTTGGGGAGCAAGAGAGGGGGGAATCAACGATGGAGGCGTGAGGTGGGGAGCTGGGTTTTTAGCTCGGAGAATGGTGTACGTTGATGGGTGAAGGAGGTAGGAGATTGAAGTTGGAATGCCAATTGTAAAGTTGAACGTTGTTAACTTTATTGATATCGATATGCGGTTGTTTGATTGGGAGGGTGATTGAAGTTGACAAAGGGCCGAGTGTTGGACGGAAAATCGAAGAAGGCGTTCGTTGGTGATGTGTGCAAAAATCCTAACTTTTGTATTATTTTCATATCAAAACTTATCATTTTCAAATATAAGCTTGATAAGTCTATATACACAAGAATTCTTCCAAGCATGCATTTTTATTTTCTCAAGTGGTCATTTTCTAAAGGGTTAAGTACCAATTTTGCCACTGAAGTACGCATTCATAAGCAATTTTGCCCCTTAAATTTTAGGCGGAGCAATGTTGCCCCTGAAGTATCAAAACAAAGCAATGTTACCCGGCCCCTCCGTTAGAAACCCTAACGGTCAACGTTAGTTGACCTAACGTTGACCGTTAGGGTCTCTAACGGAAGGGCAACATTGCTACATTTTTTAACGTGGTTCTCTCTCGCTCACTCCACCTCTTTCCCGATCGAAGAAACCCACCAAACCCAACAAGTAAGCTTGTTCGTACGTTCTTAAGTTCTTTGATTCCTAATAACCCATTTAATCGTTAATGCTTCTTGCTTATGGACTGGATTTTTGCTTCTGATTAGGATTCCTGCCTCTCTCTCGCTCACTCCGCCTCCTTCCTGATCGAAACCCGACAAACCCAAGTAAGCTTGTTCGTTCCTCTTGTTCTTTGATTCCAAAACCCATTTAATCGGTAATGTGCTTCTAATTGCTAGTTGGCTTCTTGCTAGTTGCTTGTTCGTTCTCTCTCACTCGCATTTTGGATTGTGCATTTTAAAAATGATGAGGAAATCACGTAGGAAACTTTGTCGCACTTGTATGAATGAATTGTGTGTGAGTAGAAAAAAGCATGTATAATGCATTTTCATATGGATACAAACTTAGCCTTTTGAAAAACCCCCACGTGCAGATTTCTGGATTTGGATGCTGCAAATCAAGATCACCCCCAAAAAAAAATAAACTCCCTTCATTTTTTTTATATATATAAAAAAAAAAGCAATAGTTATATTAATTCTTATAAACTCATTATCTTTAATCATTCTAAAGTTTTGCACATGGTTTGACCTCTTGTTGCTTCTATATATGTGTGGGGTGTGTGATTGGCTTACAGTATTTTATAGACAATAACTTAATAATAAACATTCAGGTTGTCTGATTAAAATAATCCTATATTCCTAACTTTGTGTCTTGTTTGTTTGTGTGGTTTGTTTCTGTATCAATGAAGGCTTTGTCTGTCCAAGACCTCAAACAAAAATTATAAATGATATAATAATAAAGAAATTGTCTCCTCCAACTCTTGCTCCAGAGAATAATTAACAATTCAAATTTTATGTCTGTTTATTTCGTGCCTTAATATAAAAGCATGTTATGAAAACTGAATTGAGGTATTGGTTTATGGTTCTCTCTCGTTAGATTAAACTAATCATAAACTTCTTATCTTGTGTTTAATCACCACATAACTAGATTGAGAGAGAGATCTTGTATACTTGGTTGAGAGAGAGAGATGCCATTCTTGTATAATCTTCAATTCTTAGGTGCTTAACCAATGGTCTATAAGACCATAAATATTTATTCTCCCACATAGGACTATAATTATCAAACAGTGATCCACTACTCCACACCTTTAAAGCTCCAAGGGAGTACAATTTGTCAAACACTCATTATCCATTGTTTCTTCTACTCTTGAGGTATGTTGCTTTAATTTCTTCCAATCCTTGATTTTTTTTTTTGTCTTTCCTTTATTATTTGCTTGTTTATTACTTAATAACCTATCTAACATTGATTTATCCTTGATGAACAGGAATATGTCGAGCTCAGAGAAGTCATCAGGTGATAGGGTTGATCAACCCGTTAAAAGAAAGGGTAGAGGTAGCACGCATATGGGTGCGCTAATTGCACGCCGTGATAATCAAAAGAAGCGGCTGCATGTGGAGTTTGATTCCAATATGAATCCAATTGGTCAAGAGGAGGACAATTTCATTAGCTATTTAGGCTATCTGGCTCGAAGCAAAGTTCACATTGTCTACCCTCATTGGAAGTTGGTTCCTCAAAAAGCGAAGGACTTGATTTGGGCACAAATTTTGGTATATCACTTTACACATAATGCATTTGTTGATTTAGTCTTATTACTTTATATGTAATTAATGATCTTCTCTTTTACCTTGCAGCAAACGTTCGATCTCCCCAACAATAAGGCGATGAACAAGCATTGGATGGGCGAAGTTCGTCTACGATGAAAGGATTTTAAGAACAAGCTGACAAAAAAGTACATTCGAGGGCCAAAGAGGAATGAGGATCCGTGTAAGATCTACGATTTCATTTCTCCAGAGGACTGGCAGGAGTTTGTGGCGTCTCGGCAAAATCCTGAATTTCTTGTAAAATTGCTTTCGTATCTTATCTTTTAGTTGAATGTACTTGACATCTATGCTAATTTTTATTTGTTTTCGTGTCACAGGAAAAAGCTCAAGCCAATAGAGAGAGGCAGGCGAGAAATAAGTATCCCCATTGCATGTCCAGAGGGGGATATAAAAAGTTGGAACGAAAGATGATGGAAGAAGACCTGGAGCAAATGAAGGAAGCTTCCCAGGCCGATCCGTCCATTGTTGTCCAGCCCCCTGCCTGTCCTCCTCGTCACCAAAAATGGAAAGCTGCGAGGATGAAGGGTGACAAATACGTCAATGCAGATGTAGCTGAGGTCGCCTCAAAGATTGTAAGTTGTTAAATTAGACGTATTTACTAGACTCAGTTGTTTCACATTACGCAAGTTTAGACATTATTTCTGAACAATCTTTTGATGCAGGATGCACTTGAGCAGCAGAGCTCACAGGGTTCATTCACGCCAGCTACACGGATGGACATTTTGTCTACGACGATTGGGAAGCCAGATTACCTTGACGCTGTTCGAGGGGAGCCGCGGAGAGTTAGTGTCGCAAAATTTTTTGGACGGCGTTCACGTTGTTCACATGACGAAGAGAATCCTAGTCCCCAGCTCGTAGCAAAAATTCGGGCGAACCTCGTAGATGAGATTTTGGCACAAGTGCGGGGTGAGATGAGGTCCATGATACATGAGAAGGAAAGTACGGACGGCCAACCGAGCAAGTGCCGCCTTCCCAAGAAGAACGATAGTTTTCGGCCTCCAGAAGTTGATATCGGTGGCGAGCGTCCACAAGTTGATATTGGCGAGCCTTCTCACACTCCACAGGGAGGACGTCCTTGCACACTACATTTGGATGTCCCACACCGACGTATTGTTGCCGATGGTCTTGTTTACTTAGATCAAACCATCCACCATAACAACCCAATTCCACAAGACCAACGTCGGGTGACTGTGACAAGTATGCGAGAGGGGGAAGAAAGGACAGCCGTACCGATTGAAGATGAGGAGGTTCCTGATTTAGGAGAGGCCGCCAAAGGATCGTTCATCCTTTGGCCGTCTCATATTATTGAGATGGTGACGACACCTCCAATGGTAGGACACACATTACTGAGTGGTGATTCTTTATTGATTTTCATTGCTAACACACTCACATAATATGTTTTGTATGTTTTCATAGGATGGAGAAGCTGCCCCCAGATTTCCGTACTTAGCACAGTTGCGTGAGCTGTACAGGGACATCCCCTTCATATCCTTGAACATGCGTGCGGGCATTGTCGGTGCAGAGAAGACATATCTCATTACCATTGACAAAAAATATTTGGGGGAGTTTATGAATCTGGAGTGTTTGGATATAGAGTTTCTTCAAGTTGCAATTCTGTAAGTTTTTTTCTGCTTATTAATTATTGCTTCGTTTTTTTTTTTGTTTTATATATTTAACAATAGTTATCATTTTATTTTGATCATAGCGTCTGCCACAACATATGCGTCTAGAAGAACCGAACGGATTCGTATGGCTTCTTATGTCCTGAAAACACCACGAGTGAGAGGAATAAGTTAGCCAAAAGGTCGCTTTATGTCGGTTTAACAATGGGCGACAGAGAAAATGCTTGTTTTCTAGCGCCAATAATTGAAGGGTACGTATTTTAGTTTTGTCTATATTACATTTTTTAGAATAAATTGCTTTCTTGTCTTAATTTAATATTAATATGTATATTTTGTAGTGGTCATTGGACCCTGGTTGTTGCCTGTCCCACCAAGAACGCATGTTATTGGTTGGATTCCTTAGGTGGCAAGACAGACGAAGAAATTAAAACCATGTTTGCCGAGTAAGTAAATTTTTGTCTAAATCATCGATTCTTCTTTTAAATGAATTGTTTTCATGTCTGTTAATTTCCATTTTAATGATAGTGGTCTGAATACGTATAGACAGCTTACTGGAGCAAAAGAGCAGGGTGGACCGAAGTGGTATTATCTGAAGGTAAGTAGTTTCAATTCAAGTTCTTTCATTGACACAGTAACTTTCGATATGCCTTTATTCATTTTAACAAATTGCTTTTGATTTAGAGTGCCTTCGACAACCAGGAAACACCGAGTGCGGATACTACGTTATCCACCACATGCACGCCATCGTTTCCATCGGACGGCTTACAGGTTTTCAACATGTACGTGATCGCTCCATGATTCTCAAATTATGATTAGAATGTGATTGCAAACTTGATGAGTTTTTAATTATAGTGAAGTACTTCATTGGTTTATCTTATGATGACTTGTTTTCCAATTTACAGTTTTTTGATAGTGTTGCTCAGTTCTCGGATGAAGAAGTCGATACGATTCGAGACGTTATGGCTAGACATCTTCTGCAATACATATAGGTATATATGTGAATTTTACATAGTTGTTGGTAGTGAACTAGATCAAATGTATGTGAATTTGACATTGTTGTTGTTGGTAGTGCATTAGTTCAATTGAATTTTAATTTTTCATGCTCATGTATGTATTTCATTTTGACATAATTGTTGATGCTCATGTATTTCAAATGTACGTATAGTGCAATGTGGCTAATCAGCCTGATTTGTTGGGAATTATCAAGCATTGTGGCTTGGCATTTAAATATTGTTTTCTTGTTTTGCAGGCAATTTTGGATTGTGTTCATATATTGTAGTCATTTAAAAAAAAACTTTAATAAGGCGTCCTGAAATAAAATTCAGGATGTCAAAAAGTCATTTAAGGAGTCCTTAAATAAATTAAGGACGCCTCATATGAAATTTAAAAATAAATAAATAAATAAATAAGGCGTCCTGAAATTTATTTCAGGAAGCAAAAAAATTTCATTACGCCTAATGACGATCCTGAGGAAGCGAGCCGTCTTGAAGAAAGATAAGGACGCCTCATATGAGGCGTCCTGAATATTATTCAGGACGCCTCCTTAAATATATTCAGGACGCCTAATATTAGGCGTCCTGAATATAATTCAGGACGCCTCATATGAGACGTCCTGAATATAATTCAGGACGCCAAACCATAGAAAAATAACTACCCTGCCCGAGACGTCCCTCTGAATAAGGATGTTAATTGGGTCTTATTTAGGTCGTTTTTTCATTTTTTTTTTAGTAGTGATGATTTGAAGTTGGAAGGGGTATGTATATATTTTATTTATTTTGTTTCATGATGACCCCACATACTCTTCTTTGTTACTATGCTGATGTCCATTAAAACCAATGTTCTAAAACTCGGACTGAACCGGCCGGTTCGGACCAGAAACCGGCGAACCGAACGGAAAACCGGTCCGAGTCACAGAGTGTGAGAGATACAGAATTGCAGAACGAGAAGGAGGAGAGAGAGATCTGAAGTCTCAATGTCGATATCGGCGATGGTGCTGTGTAATCCGAAGGAAGAGCAACGATTTGTGGAGGCCGAGATACAAAACGAGAAGGAGGAGAGAGAGATCTGAAGTCTGAAACTGGTGGATGTTTGGCACCGAGGATGAAAAGTGCAGATCCGGTGGCTATGATTACTGAAGAAGAAGAAGAGAAAGACTGAAGACAACGAAGAAGAGGAAGAGAAGGTTGGTGGTGATGAGAGAAGAAAGATTTGGTGATGAAGAAACAGGAATTGAGGACCAGAGGGTAGTGATCAGGCGAGGGGATTGAGGGAGATAGATTTGACGCTGATGGATGTTCCCGAGGATTGAGATGTCGTGCACAAGTTACTTTCACCCATGTGTCCTCACTGTACAATATTTTTTTTATATCCAAAATTATGCAATTGTTGCAATGGCCCTTCACAATTCACACGTCAATGTACTTATCTCATTCTACCTTACTTTTTTTTTTTTTTAGATTAGGTTATGGACGCTTTTTTGTTAGATTTGGGTTGGTAAGGGAAGTGAGACTTTTTTTATTGGGCTTGGGCTGGTAGAGAAGTGGGTCATACATAACTATTTTAATTATGTATGTTTTTACCTATTTTAATTAAATTATATTTTTTAATTATTACCGGTCTGACTCCGATTTGACTCCGGTCTGACCCACTGACCCTTAACCCAATACCCTCACCAGTTTAGTGACTGGTCCGGGTTTCAGAACCTTGATTAAAACTTTCATTCACGGTTTTTTTATTTTATTTTTAGATTTTACTCTCACTCTCTCTCTAGAACCCATCTTTTCAATATTCACTTTAGTCGCGTGGTTGTTGGGTTAACTGTATACTTATATATAAACCCCCATATATTTATTTATGGGAGAATGACGTTCATGTCCAAGATACAAAAATAATATTAAAAAAGTCCCTAAAAATATAGTAATTGCTGCTAAATCCCTTGGAACTTTTATGTGATGTAACGTAATTAGCAAATGACCTAAATACCTTAATGAATTTGAGAAACCTGTATCTCTCTCTGCCTATACAAAATCCTGACTCCTCCATTTCTCACTCCCTCTTTCGCACTTTCTCTCCCTCTCTTCCTCCTCTGTATATGCGATCTCTATCTCCACCATAGATGAAGAGTATGATGTCATAGAGATCCTAAAGAGCCACATACTAGGGCTTGACATCGTGGAGAGAGAGCTTGAGGAGCGAGGGAAAGAGACGAAGTTGCAAAGTTGAACCGGCCGCCGTGAGTTTCAAGAGTCAAGGGAAACCACTGAACCTTCGCAGAGTCGCAACTTGACGAGAGAACAATTGCAAGATACAATTGTGATCCTTATTATAACTTCATTATGCCAAAAATGATTTTTCCCCAAATTAACCCTTGTTGTAAATGTAGGTGAGAGAAAATGTATCACATCTTTTTGAGTTTTTTCAATAACCTATTAACCTTCATTAAATAAGGGCAATTTCAAATATTCAATCAATTTGAGATATGTCTTAGTTTCCATTTCTTCGTATGTTAAAATTTGGTCAAACTAGATTATAATTAGTACCAAAGTGGTACACATACCACACCAACCAAAATAAAGGCTTTCATTCAACTATTATTGGTTCTTTAAATAATTAAATTTTGTGTCAAGTTAAGGTCCTTTGACATAATTTTTACTAAATTTCACCAAACGAAGGTTGGTGCTGTCACATCCCAAATTCTGGGATTTAAAATTGGAATATTATATGGAAATTAAATTATGAAATTTGGCCTAAAATAATTATGAAGTTAATTATTGAAGATTAAGGCTTATTTCTTTTCTTGGAATTTTTGGGAAAAGAATAGATTCAAGTAAGGAATAATATAGGCCTAAAATTATAGAAAATAATATTTTATGGCCAAGAAAAATAATGGAGATCGAAGGAAAAATCCTTATAGGAAATTAAGGATTTATTTTCCATGATTATCCAATCATTTCAAATAAATGAACACAAGACCTAATTGAAAATAAGAGTCTTGAAGACAATCAAGTGAGATAATTGTTTTTTTTTTTTTGCTAAAAAAATTTTACGAAAGGGGTTGAGCTCACCACAGTCCATGGGCAAGCGCCCAGTCCACCATTGCTTCTTAGACTCCTAGGATGCCTCCTCCAGCGCCTTGACCAACGCAAGGATCGAACCCCCTCCCTTAAGGTGAGGAAGTCTGACCCCTTTGCCAGTTGAACCCAAGGACGAGGGGTAAGTGAGATAATTTTTAAAGTGGTCTTACCACACAAATACATATATTCCTGATTAGCCCATATATTCATTTGACCCACACCAACCCATTATCTTCATTTTCTAAACACTTTCAATTCATATATCAGCCCAATACGTGACTGAGAACAGCAAGATATATATATCCATTCATTTAGCCCATGAATAATACCAAACCAATCTCATTTCTCTATTCATTCTCAAGGCCCATGAATGATATAAAGCCCAACCCATTATCTCATTCATTCATCATCACAGTTTTCTTTCTTTTGAATCAAAGTTTTCTTTCTTCCTCACAGCACGCACGAGCCAAACACGTTAACCAAAGACAGTAAGATAGCATCAGCGTCAATCACGGGATCTCACCATACTTCTCGAGCCTCACCCACGCCGAATACTCAGTGGTCCGTTCCTTCTCCTCGGACTGGATCCTTGGCTCATTATATAATCACTGTTCATTCATGCAACAAACCGTGCCTCCTCTGTTCGTTCTCCTCCTCGGCTTGGACCCTTAATCCATTATATATTCACTGCTCTTTGCTTTCTTTTATCATTCACGTTACCTCCACCAACCGAGAACGAGAAAGAGAGGGTCGAAGAAGGAGAGAGAGGGATTCAAACAGTGACCATTCCCATTCATTTTGCTTTGCACAATCAAGAGAAAACAGAGGCAGAGACGAGACCAAGACGAAGAGAGTGTGAGACGGAAAGAGTGAGAGCTAGAACACCGAGAGGAAGTTGAGTTTGAGACTAGCAGGAGGAGACAGAGACGGAGAAAACGAGAAGTGTGGGACTATCAAGAAAGGTTCGAACGTGCATATAAGCTTGAGTCTCAAACAAGGTGAGTCTTGAGCTTATTCCTTCAAGCCTCTACAAATTTCTGCACGTTAGTTTTTCTTGTACTACTGCACGTTGGTTCTCCATGATGATTCTCTATTTTATGAAGCTGAAAAAGATGAAGTTTTAGCAGGTCATTATTTGTTTGTGGGTGCCGAAACAGAGTATGACTAAAGCTTAAACACTTCATGCATGAGTTAGTATCTTTAAATTAGTGATTACTGAACCAAAGCTTAATGTTTATATATATATCACTGGTTTGGAAAACCAAAAAGGAAACCTTGCTGTTCTGATATGTCGTTGCACAAAATGAAACAAGATCTATATATATATATATATATATATATACACAAGTTGTGGTTCTTAAAACTGATCCATATATATATGAATACATATATAAGTTGTTATTCTTAAAAAAAGAATCAGAATAGTGTGTTGTAAAATATTGAGAAAAGTGTTGTTAGTAGTTAATGTAGCATGACATGCCAGAGATGTTGTATGTTAATTACGACTAGAGCTTGAAGAAGGAAGCGTGATTCTAAACGGTGTTGATATAAGTAGTATAAAGCGTGTTAGAGTGCAAGTGTCGATAGAGAAGAAAGGTGTTGCAGAGTGTGAGAAGGGCTAACGTGAGGTGTGCAACAGCTATGTGTGATGAAAGGATTAGATGTTATATTATATAATATTGTTATTTATATATATCCGTAAGTCAAAAGGGGTTTATTCATAATATATATCCATAATTAATAATTTTATAATGAGTTAAAAATTAAGTAGTTTTTCTTACATAGTTAATAATTATTCGTTTTCCATAATTACTTTACTTGATAATTCTGTTTTCATTCGGGTTTAGAGTGCTTGATATACATAAACCCAAATATGTGCTATTTTATATAAATATATATATGAACTCAACAGAAAACCTTACTATTATACACACACACACATATTATTCCAAGTACTTACCGTAGTAATATATATATATAGGGAAAAGTATTAATTTCTCCAGTGTCGTTTTGAATTAATGAAGAGTGTGTTAGTAATTTTAAGAGAATTAATGAAGGGTGTTTCGGTAAAATTTATATGATTAAAAAATAAACAGAATTACATAAACACCCTTCATTAATCCAAAACGACGTAGTTTTGGGGTTATTGGAGAAATTCTTTACCTATATATATATATATATATATATATATATATTACTCTCTTAAGTTTAACCCCACGTTTTCTAGCAACTAACCTATATTGAATTGAATAATTTAAAATGGTTAGAGATGCATGGAAACTAACCCATATGCAGGAGATTATATTCAAGTATGCTGGACAACAATAGATACAAGTTAAAGCTTGTATTATATGTATGTATATAGGCACATATCATAATGTCATAGGAAGCTAAAACTTTTAAATGGGACTATGGCAATCACTGTTTGGATACTCCCAAATATTAAATGAATGTCTCAAAATATTAAGCATGATTAAAGTTTGTTTTAATAATAATCATAATAATCATAATAATAATAATTAATAATATAATAGTAAATTGGCAAAAATTGAGCCTAAGAGGAAAAATAAAAAAAAGTAAGGTCCAAAAATATGTAGTTTGGCCTTCAAAAATCAAAATGGACCTTGGAGGGTTAATATAGGTCCAATCCTTACATTAAATACCTGTTTGGCAACTCCCAAAACTTAGGTTTTGTCACAAGTCTGCCAAACACTTCTTCCAGAAGCTATTCTATATCAAACCTAGGTTTTACAAAAGTTTGCCAAACACCCATTTTTATTCAAAAGCTATTCTTCAAAAGCTACTTTCCAAAAATCTTTTTTACCTCGTAAATCCCAAAAGCTATTCTCCAAAAGTCACTTTTTATCTTGTAAATCATGAAAATCATTTTTTCAGCACCAGTCAGTACACTGAAATGTTTCATGATCTTAAAATTTTATTTTAGGATATTAAAAAACATTTCAGGGTAACAACTGATCTTGAAAATATATTTCAAGACACTGACAGATACTAAAAAGATACTTAATATTGACCGGTACTAAAAAGATACTTCTCATGGTCTTAAAAATTTATTTTAAGATATTAAAAAAATATTTCAGGGTAACAACTGATCTTGAAAAAATATTTCAGGGTACTGACAGGTACTAAAAAAAATACTTAATACTGACAGGTACTAAAAAGATACTTCTCATGGTCTTAAAAATTTATTTTAGGATATATAAAAATTATTTCATGGTAAAAACTAATATTGAAAAAATATTTCAGGGTACTGACAATTTTGAAAAAAAAAAATCATGTTACTAACGGGTACTAAAAAAATACTGAAAAATATTTCCTAATCTTGAAAAAAAAATCAGGGTAATATTATTCTTGAAAAAAAAAAAATTCAGGATACAGAAAGGTACTAAAAAAATATCTTAAGGATACTGACTGATACTGAAAAAATACTGATAATGGTAGAAGAGAGAGAAAAGGCTGAAAAAAATAGTTTTTCACAAAACTTAGGTTTTGGCCTCAAAACCTAGGTTTTGATGAAGAATAGCTTTTGGAAGAAATATGGGTGTTTGGTAAGGTTATGACAAAACCTAGGTTTTGATGCTTGGGAAAAATATGAGTGTTTGGCAAACTTTTGCAAAAGCTAGGTTTGATGCAAAATAGCTTCTGGACAATTTTGGGGTGTTTGGCAAACTTTTACAAAACCTAGGTTTGATGTAGAATAGCTTTTGGACAATTTTAGGATGTTTGGCAAACTTTTGTCAAAACCTAGGTTTTGAAGTTATCCAAACACTCATTTTTATCCAAAAGCTATTTTCCAAAAATCATTTTTACCTTGTAAATACCAAAAGCTATTTTCCAAAAGTTCTTCTCCAAAAGCCATTTTTACCTCGTAAATCTCAAAAATTATTCTCCAAAAGTAACTTCCAAACAAGCTCTAAGTCTAGTGCCATAAAATTAGAGATTATAAAGAGTTTGGACAAATAATAACCCGCCATCCATAAATGTATACTTATAGGACCTGACCACTGCCCAAGACAATTAAACGGATTTGGAGCCAGTTGAAGATTGTAAAGCAATGAGGTAGTAACTCTAATCTCACATACTTGGTATAACAGTGTATGTCTGTTTGAATCATAAATGTGAATGTCCCGTCCCGTATGGGTCAGCACCACTCGTGGCTCAATTGAGCGAAAGAGTTGACCATGGAGTACCTTCCCAATTGATAGAATTGGGGTAGGGCCTATTAGACGAAAGTTCTTAGGTGGCTAACCTAGTTGCATTTAGAGGACTCAGACGCTTCCGATTGAGAACTTTGGCGATTCCAGGGGACTCTAGGTAGGTCCTAGTCTACTATTCCTAATTGGGTGTTCTAATTGAGAACTCCGGTATACAGGGGGACTCTCGGTACAGGCCACATGGTATACCTAACACTATGGTTATGAGATATGTATATGCTATTTTGGCTATATGTGATCTGCATTATGGATTCTGAATGCTTTATGCTATGTGGACTGCTATGTTATGTTGGTTGACTTTCATATATTGTTTATATTCTGTTTGTGAGATTTACTTGTTATTTTAGGATCCTTTCAGATTTCAGCCTCTATTACTACCTGTGAAAAGGACAATGTATTGGACACGGCTCCCAGGGCAAAGCGGAAAATATCGACAACTGGAGATTTCAGATCAAGGCAAGGGAAACTACGAGCCATCTTTGATCGGATTTTGTAACTTGGTAATAGATACTTCTAGAAGTTGTAGATAATCTATATAACCCTTCAAAAATTCCTATTGTAATCAAGTAATATTATATCAGTATGGTATGCTATTTATGTTCGCCTATTATGTTGCACACTGTTACTCTGATTATTGCCGGTATATTAGTAGGGTGTTACAAGTGTCATTCGCCATTTATTGTCACAGAAGAAAAAGGACTAATTATCAAGGTTATTAAAACCGGACCGGTCAGTGAACCGGTCGGATTACTGGGTTAAGGGTTAGTGGGTCAGACCGGAGTCAAACCGGAGCTAAACCGGGGTCAAACCGGGATAGTCAAGTCTCCAAGATTTATTATATAATACTTATTTTCTTCTCTTTTCATCCCACGTCAGAATCATGACCTAATTTAACATCATTTAAATTTAATGGTAATTGGATTTGGATCCACAAAGTCAAAAAGAATGGAAGAGTTGGTAGTCTGCTCCTCTGCTTCTCATTTATTAACCTGCTTCACGTCTTTTTATAAAATTGATGAGGCGTGTGAAGAAAGCTCTCACTCATCCTCATCTTTATCATCTGGCCAAATCGTATGCTCTCTTATTGTAACCTCTTTGGCTTCTCTTTCCCAAAACTTCATCTCCACCACGCAACGCTTCCTCCTCTATTCTCTCTATGTTTGATCTGCAAACCGTCTTCGAGCTCGAAATCTTTGAAGCCATCGCCGGAGCCAGCGAAAAAGCAAGTCTGTCAAGGAGATCATCGCTATAATATCTTCATCTTCCCATCTCTCCCTCTCTCTCTTTTGCTCTTTGTAACTCTTCCCTCCACGATCGACGTTAAAAAAAAAAAAAAAGAAGACTAACCCCGGTTTCTATGGCTGACCGGACCGGTTTCACGGCCGGTTCGTCGGTTTCCGGTCCGAACCGGCCGGTCCGGTCCGGGTTTAATAACATTGCTAATTATAACTACATACATGCTAGTGCAGCCGTAACTCAAAATTGAGTTGATTTAATAAAGGGTGTCTAATATATTTATTACCTATGCTACTTTCCAGCAAAAAAGAAAAATTTATTGGCATATCCCCATATTGTTGTTTCTGTCCAACCAACTCTTCATTATACTACAACTAAAGATCATTATCTCATAATCATCATTCTTGTTTTTTTTCCCCGTTTGGTTACAGAATGTTATGATTTTCCAAACCTACGCAGTGCTCTCAAGAGCCTTTGACTCATCAGTCTCAGCAAACAACCCTCTTTCCTACAAGAGGGTTGCTCTAGCAGGATTCATAACCGGTGCTTTACAGAGCACGATTGTGTCCCCTGTAGAACTGGTCAAATGTGCCTGTTTGGAGTTTCCCAAAATCTAGGTTTTGTCACAAGTCTGTCAAACACCCCTCTTTTTTTCAGAAGCTATTCTACATCAAACCTTGGTTTTGCAAAAGTTTTCCAAACACCTATAAAATCTGCCTCCAACTACAAAGCAAGGGCCAATTAACAAAATTCTATAAAGGTCCTTTATCAATGACAAGGAAGATATGGAATAGAGAAGGTCTTAGAGGCATATTCTGAGGATTTGGCATCACTGTCCTCAGGGATGCACCTAGCCATGCCGTATATTTCTGGACAAATGAGTATATGAGGGAAAAACTTCACCCAGGTTGCAAAAACACTAGTCAAGAAAGCTTAAGTACAATGGTAATAGCAGGAGGATTAGCTGGGGTAGTGAGTTGGATCGAGTGTTATCCTTTAATTTTGATGTTGTAAAGACAAGACTCCAGGCTCAAACACAGTCATCATTGAGATACAAGGCATTCTTGATTGCATGGGAAAGAGCGTAAGAGAATGACACTGTGTTTTGTGGAGGGGGATAGGAACTGTAGTGGGTAGAGCCCTTATAGTGTGAATGGTGTTGTGTTTGCTGCTTATGAGATTGCTATAAGAAGCCTGTCAAACAATGGAAGTAGTAGCACTAACAATCTAGGAGATCCATCATTTACTAGGAAAAAAAGACAAACAGACAACAATCAACTAAGTGTCTAGGAACAAATAGAAGCAAGATTTCACATTTGACTATCATTACCTAATGTACTTGCCATATGGAATGTCTAAGGATGTTTAATACAAAGTTGGCAAGTTGTATGGTTGCAGTATTCATAAGTAAAGCAAATTAGAAACATTCAATGAAGTTGGTATCGTTTATACCAAGTCTCTAATTCAGAGACTACATCTTAATTTTCCTTTAAGACACTATGTTCAAAAACAGAAATGTTCACCCATCATACTTAAATGAGATATCTGTCAATGAATGAGAGTATCTTTTGTTTTTCTATAAATATTGCCCTTAAAATCTGTTTTTCAAGGCAACTGAATGTGATATTAAATACTCATTTAACATAAGAGATAGAAAACTTAGAAGCACCACCATTGTAGAGAGCAATCAAGTTCAAACAATGATGGGAGGTCAAGAACTTTTCCATATATTGTTTAATATTTTATTAAAAGGATCAAAATATTTACAGCGCAATCACAATGTAGACCAGAGAAATATTAGGCCCTAGTAAAAAGACCATACATCTAACGATCCAACTGTAAATTTATATCTTCATCGTTATCATTTATTATTCCATTAAAAGCCCCACAAGTTTCTAAGAACTCGAGGCATATTCTTTGCCTAAAAGTTAAACGAGCTTAATATTGTAGGCACCCAAATTAAATTTATTCCAATTCACGAAGGCAATACAACGCAACACAATGAATGGTAAAGCCAAATTCAAATCAAGGGAGCAAAACTATTACTAGTAAGCTCACTCACATAAAAGGCAACAATGAAATGAAATATCGCATAAAAGGCAACAATCAACTCATCTTTGTAATTCAGACCAACGATTTGTTCGATCCGACACTGGCGCAACCAAAATGCCCTATCCTGTCCTGACTACTAGTTGAGACCTGACATGGCCACAACCAACGCATTAGGATCATTGTAGCGATTAACAGCCTCAACGATTCCCCTAGCTCGCGTGTAAGGATCAGGCCAATCAAACATTTCTGGTCCCACAAACACACCATCACATCCCAAATCCATCATAAAAGCAGCATCGGCCGGAGTTACAATGCCACCGGCGGCAAAGTGTACGACGGGAAGCCTACCCATTCGCCCCGTTTGCGCTGCCAGATCGGAAGGTACCCCTATCTCCCCCGAGAATACTAAACGTTCCCCCTCGCTCATATTGTGGAGAAGGCTTATGTCCTGCATGATAGACCTCACATTCCGCACTGTCTTAGCAATATGACCACAAATTGATACTATGCCTTGTGTCCTTATCATCGCAGCACCTTCCGTGTCCTTATCATCGGCCGGAGTTACAATGCCACCGGCGGCAAAGTGTACAACGGGAAGCCTACCCGTTTGCGCTGCCTTGGGAAGTACCCCTATCCCCCCGGAGAATTCTAAACGTTCCTCCTCGCTCAACATATTATGGAGAAGCCTTATGTCCGGCTTGACAGACCTCACATTCTGCACTGTCGTATCAATATTACCACAAATTGATTCTATGCCTTGTGTCCTTATCATCGCAGCACCTTCCTTGATCCTCTCCAATGCCTCTCCAAGATTTGTAGACCCACATATAAATGGACACGTGAAATTGCGCTTGTTGATGTGATTTTCTTTGTCTGCTGTTGCTAGGAACTCGCTTTCATCGATATAATCGACACCAGCAGCTTGAAGAATCTGGGCTTCCACGACATGCCCGACCCTAACCCTCGCAATTATGGGGATCGACACAGCCGCCTTGAACTTTGCGATGAGAGACGGATTAATCATTCGCGAACTGCAAAAGCAAATTGACTGTGAAAGGACGATAGCACACGCACCGGCTTGTTCTGCAATTTTGGCATCTCGAATTCTTGAGACTTCAAAAATAGCACCTCCTCGAGGCATATGTGTTCTGGACGAGATTGGACTCGTACACATCCAAGAGGCATTTATACGAGATTGGGCTCGTATTCTTGGGAAAGTGAACTTGCAGACCCTAACAATGGCATCTTCATCCATGGTGATGAGTTTACGAAAATGACTTGCTGATTATTTCAATAATTAAATAACAGGTGAATAATTAAATAGTAGGTAAATAGCAGTAAGCTGAAAAATAGCAGAAGGTATCCTGATCCGCCAAATCAGTTGGAGACATCAACAAAGTCTTCAAGGTAAGTGGGGGTCCTGCGGACTCGGACTGGACGGTGAGCGACATCCAATGGGCTGGCTTCGTCATGGGCTTCAGCTTGGGGTATGGTCGTATCAGTAAACACTGAATCAGAAGAAGCAAATAGTAGTGAAGATAGTAGCGCAAAAAAATAGTAGTTAAGAGATTGCGGAGTGTGGTTTGATTTATGGAGGGAATGGAGTAGAAAAGGATGGAAGCAAGTTTCCAGAAAAGAGCTATGAATAAAGAAAATCACACGTGATGACCATTACAAATGCTAGAGATAGAGAGGTAAGTACCTCAACTGTCATTTTTTAAATTAAAAGGAAATTACAGAAATGACCCTCTACACAATAAAAGAAAAGATTGAATAAAAAAGATAGAAAGTGGCGTGAGTTGGGAAGCAAGAGAGGACGGAATCAGCAATTGAGGCGCGAGGTGAGGACCGGGTTTTTAGCTTAGAGAATGGTGAATGGTGAATGTTGAAGGGTGAAGGAGGTAGAAGATTGAAGTTGGAATGTCAATTGCGAAGTTGAACGTTGTGACCTCAAGGTGCTAACTTTATTGATATCAATAAACGATTGTTTGATTGGGAAGGTGATCGAAATTGACATAGGGCCGAGTGTTGGAGGGAAAATCGAAAAACAAGTTCGTTGGTGATGTGAGGAAGTGCAAAAATCCTAACTTTTGTATTATCATCGGCCTTGCTGCGGTGCTTAGGTATTTCCTAAAATGGACTTGTCATTTTAAAATATGTAGTTGATAAATCCATGTCTAGTGTGAGAATTCTTCAAAGTCTAAGGAAAAACACAAAAGTAACAACTTTTAACAAAAAATATATCTAATCGGAGCACTTTCGAAAAATTTTCCTAAAATAAGACAGTCAAAGGCCCACCCCCCATCCCACCCCAACTGACGCCACCTCAGCAGAGGCGTCAGTTGACTAACGCCTCTGCCCCCCACCCAACACACACACACACACACACACACACACACACACGTCCCCCACCCCCTCCCGCCCCCAAACACACACACACGGTACCCCCCGTGGCCCCCACCCCCTCCCCCACATACCCAGCACGTTCCCCCATCCCCAAAAAATAATTTAATGATTATAATTAAATTTATAATTAATATTTAAAATTACAAATAATAATTTTAATTAATTATAAATTATAAAAAGAGTAAATAATAATTTTAATTAATAATTAGTGAATTAATAAAAATATTTTGTGAAATATGTTGTATATTATTATTTAGAGTAAATACCATTTTTGGTCCCTGACAAAAAACATGGACCCCATTTTGGTCCCTAACAAAAAAACCGATCCTTATTCGTCCTTTTTATGGGACTAAAAATAACCTTTTGGAAATTTGTGAGGGATCAAAATGTCCACCAATCGACCCTTATTCGTCCTTTTTATGGTTTAAAAATGACCTTTTTTTTTTGTCCGGGACCAAAATGAGGTGGCGTCAGTTGACTGACGCCACCTGTCAGAGGCGTCAGTTTTCTGACACCGTTAGAGGCGTCAGTTGACTGATGCCTTTGACTGCCTTATTTTGGGAAAATTTTTCAAAAGTGCTCCGATTAGGTATATTTTTTTATTAAAAGTTGCTACTTTTGTGCTTTTCCCTCCAAGTCTACATTCTCATTTTTTCAAGTGATCATTTTCTTAAGTGAACTTATCATTTTTATATCGGAACTTGTCATTTTTAGATATGAACTTTATATATAAACTCATATCTAGTGTGAGAATTCTTCCAAGTTTACATTCTCACTTTCTCAAATGGTCATTTCCTTAAGTGAATATGTCATTTTCATATCAGAACTTGTTATTTTTAAATATGAAATTGGTAAATTCATGTCTAGTATAGGAATTCTTCCAAACCTGCATTCTTATTTGCTTAAATGGTTATTTCCTTAAGTGAACTTATCATTTTTAAATATAGGGTTAAGTAGCAAATTCAACCTAGAAGTATACGTCCAAGAGCAATATTTCCCTAAATTTTTTTTTTTTTTTTGTCTCAATGTTGCCCTGGAAGTCTAAAAACGTAACAATAATGTCGCCCTTTTCCATTTAAATAATTAACGGTCAAAATGAATTTTTTAACAGTCAACGTTAGTTTTTTAACGGAAAAACGCAACATTGATACGTTTTTAGACTTCCTGGGCAACATCAAACCTGAAAAAACTTCCAGGGCAACATTACTCCTAGGCTATACTTCTGGGGAGGATTTGCTATACTTAACCCTTAAATATAAGCTTGGTACGCCCATATCTAGTGTGTGAATTCTTATAAGCATGCTTTCTTATTTTCTTAAGTGGTCATTTCCTAAATTGAACTTGTCATTTTCATATCTGAATTTGTAATTTTTAAATGTGAATTTGGTTTGTCTGGTATGAGAATTCTTGTAAGACTAAATTCTTATTTTCTCAAGTGGTCATTTCCTTAAGTAAAGTTGTCATTATCATATCAAAATTTGTCATTTTTAAATGTGAACTTGGTAAACCCATGTCTAGTGTGAGAATTATTCCAAGCATGCATTCTCTTTTTCTCAAGTAATCATTTCTTTAAGTGAACTTGTTATTTTCATAAAGGAAATTGTTATTTTCTAAGGTGGTCATTTCCTTAAGAAAACTTGTCATCATTTTCATAACAGAACTTGTCATTTTCATAAAGTAGTCATTTTTCTTAAGTAATTTGTCATTTTCCTTAACGACAACTATGTTAAGGAAAAGTTACGAACCAAACCCTTCGCCAATGCCTTCCCTCCTCCTCAGTTCCACAATAACAAGTTCCAACTCAGTCTCCTCTCTCACCACATGCTTCCTTACCCTTCATGACAATAATTTTCGGCCATAGTAACTAGAGAAAGTCGTTGAGAAAATGGTTGATAATGTGTGAAATGAGCTAAAAATCACTTTCTTCTCCTTTATTTTAAAACTCACCCAGGGACATTTTCATAATTTCCTTTTAATTTGAAAAAGGGCAGCTAAGGTACTCATTCCTCTCTGACAATATAAATATTGAGATCACTTATATGTCATTTAGCATATGTAATAATCTTTATGTGGAATTTTCCCTTTTTAGTATGATAACATCCTTTTTAGGGCTTAGAGTTAATTGCAGTTAGCCTAAGTTTTAGTTAGTGAAAGAGAATAGAATAAATTAACAATTATATATATTTGTGTGTAAGTTCTAAAGGGAAAAATGTTCGAAAGAAAAATAAATACAAATAAAATACCTTATTAAAGTAATTATTTTAATAAATGAGTGTGTGTGAACTTATCTTATCATATGAAGTTTAAAAATAAAATAAAAAATAAAAAAGGAGCCGAACCAAAAAAAAAAAAAATATTGCTGGAAAAAAAATTTATTATTTTAATCAAAAAGCAAACCGAAATCCTCATTCCCTCTCATATAAAAAGGAGGGGAGAAGAAAATATGTGGGCCCCACTACACTCAATTTTCAAAAAAAATTTCCCTCCTCTCATTTTTTTTCTCTCCCCCTCCCTCCCCTCCCCTCCTCTTCCCTCAAACCAAACATACCCTAAGCGTGAACTGCTCCATGTAAGTCCACTTTTCTCTCTTTCACTTTTCAAATCCTTTGCTCTTTCTAAACCTGTCTTTTCAACTGCTTACCTTTTATTACTCTCCTTCCATTTCTTTAATATTTATCACTCTCATCCTATGTAGAGCTAGGAATCAGGGCCGGTCCGGCCCGACAGGGCCTGAAGTAAGGAAAACATCTGTTTTTTAAAGCCCGGCCCGATAGTACCAGGGTCAAGGTCGGCCCTACAGGGCCTGAAAATTACTATTCCAAATTTTAACTATTTTTCCTTCGATTTTTTTCAAAGAAATATAATTAGTAAACTGCGACCATTAAAGTTCTAATCTATCAAATAAATGTTATCAACATTAATATCTAAACAATATAAATCATTCAATAAATAAACACATTTATTAATTCGTAATAAAAAACAAATAAACAAAAAGAATATGTTTTTTCCTGTTTTTTTCAACAAATATTAAACAAAGGAATTGCTTTATCTATGCCCAAGACAAAATGTCTTTCCCTCTCGTAATTTTGTGTGTCTGCAGATTCCTTTGGTTCAGGCGTGATTTTACTGACATGTAAAAATAATTATACTTATTTTACATAAAATATATTTATAATTTATTACTTATAAAATATTGTAATACCAAAGTATGTGTTTATTTAATATGAAAACATCCCTTTTTTAAAATTTATAATAACTAATTATGTGTTTTAATACATAAAAAAAGGATTATAGTTTAAACTAAAAAATCTAAGTAATTACAAATAAACACATTCATTAAATGGAAGTCTAGGTTATTAATTTTTTTTTTAAATGCTACAGTTAAACGGGTCTAACGGGCCGGCAGAGGCCTGCAGGCCGGCCCGATTAAGCCCGAGGCCCTACAGGTGGCCTGCAGGCCAATTTCAAATTTCTGACATATTTTTCAAGCCCGAGCCCTACAGGGCCAGGGCTTAAACGGGCCGGCCCGATGGGCTTGGCCCGATTTCCCGGCTCTAATCCTATGTATAAGTTTAATTTAAAAAAGAGTGAAAGTGGACTTCTCAACAGTACCAGAGTGGTATATCTTATCTTATCATAACCATCCTCTTCATCACGTTTTGAAGTTGGAGGGGGTATATATATTTTATTTATTTTGTTTCATCATGATCCCCACACTCTTTTTTTCATTACTATGCTTATGTCCATTAAAACTTTCAAATCCACGGTTTTCTCCTTTTTTTTTTTTTTTTAAGATTTGACTCCCTCCCTCCCTCCCTCCCTCCCTCCCTCTCTGCTTTTGTACCTACTACTACCTACTATTGAACCCATCTTTTCAATATTCATTGTAGTCGCATGGGTTATTAGGTTAATTTTGTGTACAGACGCACCCATACATTTTTTATTTTATGGGAAAATACATCTCAAGGCCTAAATTAGTAAAAATATATTAAAAAAACTCAAAAAAAAGTCACATGTCAGAGAAGATCACATGATCTTTTTTAGTATTATTTCATAAAACGTTAGTTGTTAACGTCTACTGACATAGTTGTTAACGGATATTGATTTAATTGTTAATGCTATTGATTTAGTTGTTAGGATATTAATTGTTGTTAATGCTACTGATTTATTTATTAATATTCTACTGATATAGTTGTTAATTCAACTAATTTAGTTATTATGAAATAATATTAGAAATAGGTTTTTGACATATGACTTTTACTTAAACCTTTTTTAATATTTTTTTTTGCTAATTTAGACCCAGAGATAGGTTTTTCCTTTCTTTATTTCGTTGTCTATTTATTCTTCTGAACCCTTTAAGTTTAACCTTTCTCCATTATTTTCAATTTTTTTTTTCCTTTTTATTGTGAGTGTCTGAGTGAATGTATATACTCCCTCCGGTCCTAATTATAGGAGCAAATTTTAGAGTTGGTTTTGGTCCTAATTATAAGAACAAGTTTTAACTTTTGTCAATTTTTTCCTATAATACCCCTATTTATACTTATTATTAGGAGCATTTATATGTGTGTGTACAAATATATGTATATCTGTGTTTATGTGTATCAATATATATATGTGTGTGAACACACGTAAACATACATATTATATATATATATATATGTGTGTGTGTGTGTGTGTCTGCGTGTGTGTGTCTATATATATTTGTATGTATGTATGCGTGTGTGTGTCTATATATATATGTATGTATGTATGTATGTATGTGTGTGTAGATATATGGGTGTGTGTGTAGATATATGGGTGTAGATAGATCTATATGTATACACACATATATGTTTATATAGCAAGATCATTATTTCAATTAGAAAGCGTGTGGAAATGAAATTATATCTATATGTATACACATGATTATATAAAAAGCAACTAATATACATATATACAAAACTAATATGTCAATGATGTCTAACGTAAGACAAATTAGAAACACTTATAATTAGGGCAACTTGTGTCATTTTAAATTTATATAAGGACATTTTAGGAAAATGAGTAAAATTAACTAATTTAACTCCTCTCCTTAATTCCTCCAAAATCAGTTAAATTGTTCTTATAATTAGGACCGGAGGGAGTACTTATTAAAGACCAACCCTTTGACACGGGTGCGTGTATATTTTTATTTTTGTTTTTGTTTTTGTTATGATTTTTGTCTCTTTCGAGATATATATATATATAAGGAGGGTACTCCTTATACAATCAATGCTTCCAAAACTTTCTTTTCCTTTGAACGGACCAATCCTTTCATGACAAACATGTTTTGTTCGATATATTAAAATTTCTATACTGTATATAATTTTTATTCTAAATTTTAAGTAATATAAAATCTCTTGATATAAATGTTGATACGAGGAAACTAGTAAATATGCATTTATATAATATTAATTTTTAGAGGGTAGCTTAAGGCTCTAAAATAGTATTGAGAAATATATTAATAGATATTTATACTTGTAACTTTGTAGATTCTCATTGAGAGATTTGAAATAACACTTGTGTGATTTTCTCTGAACTAGGGAGTAGCAGGTAACTCCGAATATGCTTCCATATACTTGTGAATTTTGTATAATTATGAATGACTATCTTTTAATTTTTTTTTTTTAAAAAGACAAATTGATTGGATTATATGTATATGTGTATATATTATAAATTATTGTAACATCTCATTTTCAAAGGCAGTATAATTTTTTTTTTCATTAGAGTAGAGCATCGGAGCAAGAGAGTAACTGATGTCGCTGCTTTCGTCGCTAAAGCAGTCAATTAAACTAGATCCTAAATTATTATGCAGTTTAGGGTCGACCTAGGTCATTCTCCCAAGGAGCAAGCTGTGGGTTTTCTTTAGGTTAAATTTAGGTGATAAAAAGATGGAATGGAATGAAATGAAACTAAACTAACTAAATGCAAGATGAAAATGATTCTAAAACCTATATGGAAGTGAAACTAATCTATATGAATTTGAATGCAATTTCCGAGGGGGTTGTTATGAGAAGAGAATTTAAATTCTAAGAAAAATATTGATTAAAAACAAATCAAACAACAAATTTAAGATCTAGTTCAGTTATGAATGATAAAGAGGATAACTTGGGATTCACATGGAGTTAACTTTCTTAGCCCGAATTAATTAATTAGACTAAAGGGATATTAATGGGAGATTGGAATTAATGAATTTAATTAACTAATTGAATCATGGGAAACCCTCAAGTTCAACAACACATAATCCACTAGAAAACTCATAATGGAATAGATGCTAGTTAATTAAATCCACTAAAACTAGTTAAAAGAGTTTTAAGATATTTTTTTGGGAATCACGTTCACAATTATCTAATTAAACAACTAGACAATTAACCAACCTAATTAAATAACTAAGAGGATAAACCTAAATTGACAATTAAATCAATAATGAAAACTCAATTATTGATTTACTTGACAATCAAATGGTTTGCGAACAAAAATTCTAATACATATTTTAGCACAATTCAAATCAAATTATCAATTAAATCTGAAATAAATGATATGTCTACAATCTAAAACTAGATTGTTCTCAAGGAAATAACTCAAAATTAATTAGAACTAAATAATTTTAAAGTCTTCAAACAATTTGATAAAAGGAAAAACATTCCCATATGATCTTCAGATATAAGCTCCTAGGCTCTAGCTTCCTCCTTGCTTCTCCCAAGTTGCCTCCAAATGCTTACGCTGCCATGAAATTCTCCTCCTCAAACTCCTCCGAGCAACAACCCGTCACAGCCATTAGGAAAGAATAGGAAGAATTGATGACTAATACAAGTTCCTTGGCTACTGCGCCTGGAGGGATATGAATTGAATAAATCAATTGATTGAATAGAGAATTCAATTGATGCGCAGGAGATGTGGTGGGTCCCGTGAGTGGATGAATAAATGGCTGGGTCTCTCCTGCTTCTTCGCGTAAGTCTGTGTGTAAATTCGCTATCTCTTCAGCGTGAATGTGTCGTGTTGCGGCTCTCTTTGTCTCTTCTTGGCGGCTAGGTTAATTTAATGGGAAGGAAGAGATAAATTTTTTGGGTACCAACTTAAGCCCAATAAAATTTAGGAAGCCCAATACAATTTTACCATTAGATTTCTTTTCAGCTTCCCTGAAAAATCCAGCACCATACGATCTTCTAATATGATAAAATTGTGATCTATCATATATTAGGAAATATTATTTAATCATAACAGAACAATCAGAATATTAATAATTTAAGCCCAATAATCTAATAACTAATTCTGATTTATATTATTTCCTAAAATTGGTTAACAATCCAAATATTATCTAATATATCCAAATTAGCCTAAAATAGTCCCCAAAATAAATGAATAAGGTGAGATAAAATATATAAAATTAGGGTTTATCAGTAACTGATACTTATATTCAAAATGCCGTACATAAACATAACTACATAAGCAGAAGAAGTCTTTAGCCGGGTCTCTATGCGGGCTGCTTGTCCTTCTCTGTGACCCTCGGTCCTTCTGATCCTGAAGCTATGTTAAGAGCTGAGGTCTCATGCACCGGACCTCAAGTAACGGTTAACCTCATGTTTACATACACAATACATGGACTACGGATATTCATAACATAAACAGAATAAGAGCACTCAACCAAAAGTACAACAAGCGTATCCCATAAGCACATAAGATGTGTGGCCCTTAGCATACGTATCTCAAAAGCACATAAGATGTGTGGCCCTTAGCAATAGCACATAATTCCCCTGACAGATGTGTGGCCCTTAGCAAACGTACCTCATCAGCACATAAGCCCCCTGGCATATGTGTGGCCCTTAGCAAGCGTAAACATATCACAGAGCTATCAGCTACCTCATATAAGCATACCATACACATAGCACACATACACATACAATAAACATTAGAGTTAGTGTTACAGTACGCGAACGTACCTTCGTTGACGGAATTTCGGTACGACTGTTGATCAGAGCGTAATCACAGATATCCTATAAGGATAACAACGTTTCTATTAATGATCAACATCATAATAGTCATTTTAGTCATAAATGACCATTTTACCCCTAACTTTACTAATCGGCGGAATTTTGCCAGTGCTTCGCTACTTTGACTCTAATCTTCCAAAATTTTGCCATATCTCTTTCTCCAACATATTTTCGAAATAAATACCATATTTAACCCTAAAACATGACATCTACAATATATTGGAAGATTAAAGATCAAAACAACATCTAAGCTATGAACTAACCTAGAACTTCAAGAACTATCGAACTAAAGACTAAGAACCGAAGAACTTACTCTTGAAGAACTTCCTCTTCCTCCTTGCTCTCACTTCTCTCTAACTTCTCTCTAGGATTGCTTTGTGAATTGGTGTGAAATTTCAAGAGCAAGGTGAGGCTATTTATAGGCAATGTTGGGGGCAAAATTGCACTTTTTCCAAACTTTCTCTTCTTCAATTTTGGCCATTAGATCTAGGTTATTTTTGCATCTCAAATCCTCACCACACAACCAAGGGTGCCGACCCCCCCCCCCCTTTTCAACAAAATGATGTCACCAACATGATGTCACTCCCTTGCTTTATGGATTCATCCGATAAAATCCCTTGTTCGGTGTTCTAATCGCATAATCTTAAATAATATCAAATATTCCTTAGCATAACCTTGAAGGTTTAAGCTTCCTCTTGAGAAATATTTGGGTTAACTAAATTTATGATCCCATTAAGGGTATTTCCCAGCCTGTCAACCATTTTAGGATAAACGCCGTCGGTTACGGAAATGACATCGGGTAACACCAACTTCGGGACAAAATTCACTTATTCATAATATGTCCAGATGTTTACTACTTAGTTCAAGGATTTCAAGATATGATTTAATTTCTATCGGTTCTCATTTATCCTATATGCTTTTTCAACAAATATCTCATTTTTCCTCAAAATATCATGATATTATCCTTTGCAAATAACCACAACCCTTTTCACACTCTTCTTCCTTTTTCTTCTTCAAAATTTCGGTCCCCCTCCCCTTATTGACTTGTCAAACTTTGATTTTATTTAATTAATCTATGTTTTAAGTATCTAATTAGTTAATCATTCCATTGGTTAATCCTTTGTTGGTTAATTAAGCTTTTTGGGATCATATACATCTCTTAAGTATGTCTAATTAATTAGCAATTACCTTTTTGCTAATCTTGATCCTTTATTTGTCACTAATCTTTAATTAGGGTTTGCACCTAATTAACTTTAAACACTTTCTTTTTCCACTCTTAAACAATTAGCCATTAATTATTTATTTAATCACTTACTAATTGTTGATAATTTTCTTAATTAGGATTAATCATTTTCTCACAACTATTTTACTGACATTGCTAATTTATGCACCATGCATAATATTAAAAATCATGGGGCAACTTATGTTCCCCAAAATAATATTAAATTTTGCCTCATTATTTTCCTAGGAAAATAACCCATAAATTACCTAAATTAGAGACAACATACTTTCTAACTTTTAAGAAATATTTAATTGTCTCTTATGATTTATCATAAATTCTCGGGGTATTTTATGACCCACAAATTCACTTAGGGACTTTTGACACTTTATTTCTTCTAATTTCAAGGGAGATTACCCTAGAAAAATAAGATTATTACCTCACAGGATTTGAGACCACATATTCACCTATTTCCAATAGGTATTATTTACCAAATTATGATATTTGTCATTAGTGAGATTTTAGGGTATTACAATTATCAAGTAAATAACGTTACAAGTAAATTTTTTTTATATCTCACTTTATTCACATAGTTAATAATTTAATTGTAATTAATGTATTGTTGGATTGTTGTTTTCTTTTAGGAATGATTGAAGATGTGATGATATTTGATATGGATGGAAGCATGATTTATTGTACCTTAGCTTGTCTTTTAATGATATTATATTTATTAGTGATTGAATATAATTGTTATAGCGGTTGCACTTGTGATTAATTGGTTGGAATAAATAGGAATATGTGTGGTGAGATTCTTTACCAAGTGGTATGTTATCACTCGGTGCACAGTAGATGACATTTGTCAAGAGGCCTTCTTCTATATTTTCCTTCAGCTGAAATTGCATTGGAGTTATGAAACATGTGACACCTCCTTAGTTGTGTTTTTTTTTTTAAACAAGGGGAGTCATAGTCCAGACTTAAACTCTACACCTTTGGCTAGGTGTATCTTAAGAACTGGTGAGTTTGGGACAATTCAGTCAAACAGATACGTTTTCTGTTGGACTATATGTTAGCTAGCCTATGACTCTAATCAGCGATATAAGGATGATTGCATATTATATATCGCATAAGTATATATCACATGTTATGAATAAGAATATAAGTTGAAACAATGAGGATTAAATTGAAATCGTTTTATATATGAGGATTGTGATATATGCAAATATACGTAATCAGTTCCTTCTTTTTATCATATGTGGTTTGCTTATGGTAGAAACTTTCAATAGTTACTGAGACCTAGAATCTCTTTCTTATATATTAACATTTTTCAGGTGATTATTCTAGTAGAAAGCAAGGGAATGAATCTATGGAGTGAAACTTAAAGGCTTTCTTATGCTCCTAGAGCACATGTCATGTTGTTTTTATTTATTAAAATGTTTTGAGGATTCAATTGGACACTATGGTGTGCCTTTTTTTTTTTTTTTTGGAACTAATTATGTATTTCGATTATTTGGATCTTGAACGTTCTTATTGGTGACTTTTGAAATAGTTTGGTTAAGTGTTTGATATTTTGGTTTGAGGTGTTACAAATATCCCAATATCTTACTTTTTTATTTATTAGTGCAAAATACCACTAGATGAAACATACATGTACCTTTTTGCTTATAATTGATTGAAACTTGAAGGTTTTAGGGAAAATTGTACTGAGGTCCTAAGTTAGGAAAATACTACTAAAAAGCCTCTTGAAATCTCTAATTAATAGATAAGTACCATGAAACTTTTGGATAATATAATGGAAATGTCAAAAAACTCAAGTATCCTTAGTATCAGTTGCATCACCTGTCAATGACTACCCACGAACTTGTCAATAGACGCCTATAGACTTGTCAACGGTACTATTGACAAGTCCATGAGTGGCCATTGACAAGTCTATGCTCTTGCGTTGACAGGTGAAGCAACTGACTCTAAGGTTACTTGGGTCTTTTGATTTTTCAATTATATTACCCAAAAATCTCATGGGACTTGCCTGCAAATCAGAGATTTCAAAAGACCTTTTAATAATATTTTTTGTAGCAAGGGACCTCAGTGCAATTTTTCTAAAGTTTTAATTTGTGAATCGCCAACCTTTTAAAAAATATATATATATATCATACTTCAACGGAGAAAAGATTAATATCTCTCAGTATTGTGAATATGTTTGCTGGATCATAGACGTTAATAAGCCTGATATCTTCTTTTTTTAAAAAAAAAAAATGGAAACTGATATTAAAAAAATAAATAAAGTAGCTATAAAAAAAAGTAGAAAAGATCCACAAAAAGAACTTGGAAATTAGGAAATTGCATAGAGATGCTCTCAATTTTCATAAATGTCACAGAATGAGAGGAACTGACTTGTCTTTTTTAAAATCATATTGAAATGATAAAAATAGCCTTCACTTATCTACCCCTCTCTGCTTCTCTCTCTTATTTGGCCATTCACGCACTCCATAACCATGGTTTGCCTGGCTGCTGAAATGCTGATGCGCCTCTTGTTGGATTTTAATGGGTAAATATTGACATATTTAAACAACATTTTAATTTTTTTGGTCAACATATATGTGTACCATTCATTACAAGTGCGTTACCAAAATTATTACTCTAAGATTGAAAGAGGTGATTAACAAGCTGATTTTCCCTTTTCAGTCTATCTTTCTTAAGGGGAGACATATCCAGAATAACATCATAGTGGGGCAAGAGATGCTCCATATAATGAGCAATAATAGAAGTAAAAAGGTGCTCTTGGCTATGAAGGTGGACTTAGAGAAAGCTTACGATAATATACATTGGGAATTTGTGATGCAGGTGCTTTCGAAAGTGGGTTTTGATAGTGTTTTTATTAACCTCATTATGACTTGCATTTCCTCTGTGACTTACAATGTCATCTAGAATGGGTCCAAATCGGAGAACTTTACTCCTACTAAGGGATTGAGACAAGGAGATCCTCTTTATCCTTTGTTATTTGTGCTATGTATGAATAAGCTATCTCATATAATCTATGATGCAGTTGAGGAAGGGAGTTGACAGCCTATTTATATTTCTAGAGATGGTTCGAGAATCTCTCATCTTCTTTTTGCTGATGACCTTCTCCTGTTTGGCGTGGCAACTGAACAGCAAGCGGTTACCATGATGAACTGTCTTGATATATTTATGAGGGCTTCTGAGGGGAATTAATTGCTCCAAATCCTTGATTTTCTTTGTCTCCTTCTTCCACCTTACATCTTTTTCATCTGCTTCTTGTTTTTAATGGTCTCCTTTCAATAATTTTTGAAACTAATCAAGTGGCCGGTAATGTCATTCGAGTGATTAAACGAAGACACCGTGTATTTAACATGACATAAACGATGAGCATTATATATTCAAGGTAACAATTTTTGCGGTTTTGTAGGAGCTAGGTCGTGCAACAGACACCATTATATTTGACTGAAGCAAAGGCACCTTTGTTCATTTGCCTTCCTCCAACCTTGTTTCAATTCTATTCTACAAACCTCAACCTAAACCAATAGCCCCTTTGTGTCACCCGCGCCCCAAAAACATGTCCCTTTCACTCCGCTTATTTTTTTCCCGAAAAACAACCCAATGCACAAGACTCCCACCCGGTTGAATCTAAGGAGATGGATAAATGTACGCATAAGCAGAAAACATGTTTCCAGGCATTTTCTTCCCGGATGCCCTATCAATATTTTCCAACGACATCATTTTATATATTACTAGTATACACAACACATGTTCACATGCCTATATATATTTGCCTCCCAATGTCCTTCACTCCAAAACCTATATATAGTTGACTAATAGGGATGATACCTGTTCCCAGAAGTTGTGATGCATTTGGTGTGAATGACAAGTATAAAGGGGTAATGTCAGGTTCTAAGGTTGAAGATAAGAGAGGAATGGATTAGTGGGGAAGCAGTTGGAGTAGGGAATTTGTGGCAGGAGGGGTGGGGGGTGTGGCTAGATTGAACTCTGGTTATTAACTAGACCCCCTCCAAATCCACCAACAGAACTCAAATATGGCAACTTCTGTCTTCAGCATAATCAAAAATGTGTCTAAGAAAGGCCCTGCTTCTCTCTACAGAGGCATGGCAGCACCTTTGGCTGCTATTACTTTTCAGGTCTTCCTATACTGCAACTCGAGATCTCATAATTGATCATTTACTTCGTGTTTTTTCCCCTTTTGGTTGCAGAATGCTATGATTTTTCAAACTCATGCAGTTCTCTCAAGAGCCTTTTGGTGCTTTACAGAGCACGATTGTGTCCCCAGTTAAACAAGTTTTAACATAGAAGGCAGACAAATTATTCCAGTTCACCAAGGCAATACAGCGCAACTCGATGAATGGCAAAGCCAAATTCAGATTATGTGGAGCAAAGCTATTACTAGTATAGATGAAGTATATCCTCTGATATTACTACCAGTTAGAGCTATAAGCTCAATCACATGTATGGTCCCTCTATGAACTGAAATTTCACATAAAAGGCAACAATCAAGCATCTTTGTAATTCAGAGCAACCAGGTAAATGGTAAAGCCATCTCAAATAAATTCGTAGAGCACTTTCACCGAAAAAAGAAAGAAAAAATCGTAGAGCAGAAAAGAGATATAAAGAAGTACATACTCTATTACGGTAACAAAAGAAAGTTCTTTATGCTCAGACACATAATTGGCCTTACTGATACAACTATATATGCTATATTCGATTAGACACTGGCGCCACCAAACTGGTCAATCCAGTCATCACTAATATTGAGACCTACCATGGCCTCAGCCAAGCCATGGCAACATTCAGCCAACACATTAGGATCACTGTAGTTCCTAACAGCTTCAATGATTCCCCTGGCTCTCTTGTAAGGATCTGAGCAATCAAAGATTTCTGATCCCACAAACACACCATCACATCCCAATTGCATCATAAGAGCCACATCCGCTGGAGTTACAATGCCACCGGCGGCAAAGTGAACAACCGGGAGCCTACCCAATGGCTTAATTTGCGCTACCAGATCGTAAGGTGCCTCTATCTTCTTTGAGAATGCAAACATTTCGTCCTCGTCCATGTTTCTCAGAGTCCTTATTTGCCCCATCACAGACCTCACATTCCTCAATGTCTCAGCAATATTACCAGAACCTGATAATTCCCCTTGTGTCCTTATCATCGCAGCACCTTCCCTGATCCTCCTCAATGCCTCTCCAAGATTTCTCGACCCACACACAAATGGAATCCTGAAATTGTGCTTGTTGATATAATTTTGGTCGTCAGCTAAAGCTAGCAACTCGCTTTCATCGATATAATCGACACCAACAGCTTGAAGAATCTGAGCTTCCACGAAATGCCCAACCCTAGCCCTCGCAATTATGGGAACCGACACAGCCCCCTTGATCTCTTTAACAAGAGACGGATCAATCATTCGCGAAATTCCTGAGCGACTTGGCTCTGAAACGACAATAGCACACGCACCGGCTTCTTCTGCAATCTTGGCTTGTGGAATGCTTGAGACTTCAAAAATAGCACCACCACGAAGCATTTGAGCCACTCCTGCTTTGAACGAGAATGGATTCTTATTCGGATCTGTAATGACAGTGCTATTGTAGACCGTAACAGTGCCATCTTCAGCCATGGCGAGATGTGTTCTTGAAAATGCCTAGCTGGTCAAGAATCAAGAACTGAGAAATATGTAAAAAGCTGAATCAGAAGAGGGAAATAGTGGCGAAGAGATTGCGGAGCGTAGATTGATTTATGTAGGGAACAGAAAAGAAAAGGAGGTTGTTTCCAGAAAATTCGACGGGGTTTCGAGGCTCGAGTAGTTGGTGACCGTAGAGATGTATGAAGTCGGATTCCAGTTGAGGAAGAATATTACCGCTCTATTTAGCAGCCATTGAAATTGAAATAATCACAATTAATAAAAACAGAATATTAATCTATAAATCTATATATTCTCTGCATTTGCTTAATAAAGAATTATTTTAGTTAAAACTTAAAAGTAATAAATATATAAAATAAGGGAAAATCTCATATAAAGTTGCTTAAAATAGAAAAATTATAAATCAAGTTGTTAAACCCAACAAATCCCTAATTAAGTTATAGACTCAATTTGAGATTTTAAAATATAGGAAAATTGACTTTATTATACTCTCATAATCTTCTCTATCATCTTTCCTCTTAAAAGAATTGTATTGCTCTCTAACTTAATCTTTTAATAAGTATGTATATATATTAATATTAATATATAATAAAATAAAATATGATTCATTTAAATCAAATGAGTTTTTGTGTTCAGGAAGAATGATTTGAGTTAAAAAAAACGCATAACACCATTGTCAATTAAAATGTTTTTATTAAACATTTTGAATAAAATTTTACTTTTGAAAGAACTCAAATTAGTTTTTTGTCAATAAAAAAAATCAATCTTCATTATTACGGGTACAAAAAAGGCCTTTAAGATCGGACAAAAGAGGCATCGTAAGACCAGACCCGCGTCCGGTCTTGTTCCAGGCGGTATTAAAAGTCTAACTTTTAAGACCAGACTCGAACCGGTCTTAAAGAAACTCTTTTAGACCGGACATTTAAAACATTAGGTCTTAAAAGTCGTACTAAATAGACCTGAAATATTTTTTGTTCGGTCCTAAAACTCAACTTTTAAGACCAGACAAAAACTAGACCGCTCTGAAAAGATCGGAATTTTAAGACCAGACAAAGATAAATACGGTCTAAAAAATAGCGGCTTCTAAAACCAGACGACTAATTATACGCGGTCTTAAAAGACTGACTTTCAAGACTGGACGATAGATACATCCGGTCTTAAAAATTGAAATTTTAGATCGGACGTATAAATACACCGGTCTTAAAAGACCAACTTTTAAGACCGGCTTAATATCAAATATGTACACCTGACCTTTAAGACTGGACATATAAATGCATTCGGTCTTAACAGTTAAACATTTAAGACCGGCGTATTTATTTCCGATTTAAATTTTCTCGAATTTTTTCCCCGTTCTGTTCTTCCTGGTCATATATATACACAAATCCACCACCCAATCCAGCATATAAAAGTCAATACTTTAAGCTACAAGCTATGAACAATTATGAATAAATTGACTTGGGAAAAAGAATACAAATATTATTCACCATGAGTTATTTGGCCTCTTAATTAATGGTTATACTATGACTACAACACCTAAATTAATTTATACAATAAGATAACTTACTTACAAATACAATGTGTAAATCAATATACATGCCCAATATATTATTCACCATGCCTTCATCTGATCCCACCCAACAACGTAACATCCTCTTTTATAACATGCCCCTTTGGATCGGATCCTGCCACAAAAATAAAACAAGAGCAAACTTCATAGTCAGTGACATTGTTTAAGAACATAGAAGGAATATAATATAGTTAAAACTTTCATACCTTATGAATTGACTCTTTTATAAAGTGATATCCTCCCATATCCCTTCTTGATGATCATTTCTTATGCCGGGTTCATTATCCGCTTCATCTTCTTAGTTCATGTCCGGTAGACCCCTTGAAAAAGGAGTACTCTCAGGAAGATCATAATTTGAATGACTTTCCTCATCAATATCAATGACCCTTTTTCTTTGGAGAGCTACAGACCACATTTTATTTTCTTGATCGGTGATATAGAACACTTGTTTCGCCTGGTTTGCCATAATAAAAGGTTCATGTAATACCCTGATAAATTAAATAGCTATTTTTAAAAGATGAATATGTGGTCTCGAAGAATATGTTATATTATCTTCTTTTCTAAAGGAGAATTTCTTGGATATTAGAGAATTTAAGGGCCAAAGTGCCAAAATGACGAAAATGCCCCTAAGGGACATAAATAACTTAGGAAAATGGTGAAAAATCCTAAAAGACAAGGAAATAATTATTAAAATTGAGAGAGTATATTATCTCTAATTGTGGTAATTTAATAAATTACAAACTTGGAGGAATTGAATAAGAATGCTCAAAAAAGTAATGTAATGACCATAATACCCTTGTAATTTTTAAGACAATGCAGAATACATGAAAACAGTTGTGAAAATCGGGGTGTTACATTTTGGTATCAGAGCGTTTTTTCTGGCATCAAATCATTTTACTTGGCATGACTCTAACTATGTTATAAACAAACCGTTGGTGCCGAAGGAAGGGCTAGTCTATGTGGGTAAGTCATTCAGTCGTCGTGAACTCGGTGAGACTTCTCATGATAGACACCTACCTGGCCAATAGGTTTGAGTAACGGAGTTAGGATCAACGCCTTTCTATAAAAGAGCATATTTTGGAAAACGAGTACTAAGATAACTCTGGTGTTATGTTCTAGAAAGGGACAGAAACGATGTTCCTCCGCCAAAGAAAACGTACCATCTCGTATGTCTGTAGTCCCCGAGTAAGTAGGGTTAGGATTGAACCCACGCGTATGTCTGTAGTTCCTGAGTTAGTAGGGTTAGTATTGAACCCAGCGCGTGTAGTTCCTGAGTTGGTGGGGGTTAGGATTGAACCCAGATCCAGTGTATCCGCTGCCCGAAGTTAGGCCGATATCTGTATCAAATAACTCTGAAAAGCGCCAGCTTGTCCTTAACGAAAATTTTATCCTAGCACAGAGCTTATATGTGGAGCTAGGCCACGCCGGATAAAACTCCAAAGATAAGTACATGCAGTATTTGACTCATGTAGAGGAACTCCTAATACGAAAATTCCGTACCCCTTTCTGAGTAGGACGAATCAACGAAACCTTGAATGAGGGGAAATATCACGAGTGTCCGTTCTTTTGTAGTGCGATAAAATCTGCGATAGACGAATCATTGTTTTCCTAAATCTAACGTTTTCCCTAAATGAAGGAAAAAGAACGAGACATGGCAAAGTTAAGAGGAGCCGGAACTCCCAGAGGCCGAGGCGGAGGTCGAGGCGAGGCCGAGGTGGGGACAAGGTAGACAACCTCGGGTAAATCCAATACCACTGCCGTAACAAAATGAAATGGAGGAGATGCGGAGAACTCGCAAGAGCAGAGGGCTCTTATAAATGAACTTCAAGAGAGGCAAAATAGACAAGATCAACAAGCCGAACGGCAATTAGCAGAACGAAATGCTGAAGAAGAAAGACGAAATGCTGAGGAGGAAGAACACACAGAAGAAGAGGATGAAGAAGACGAGCACAACGACGAACACGCTGAGGAATCTGAGGAGTCTGATAGATCCCGGTCACCTCCTCGACGAGGGAGAGTTGTGAAGCCCACACAACACTGGGTGAACCAATTCTCGTAAGTTGAAACCACCGCACTTTCCGAGGTAAACTCGACTCGGCTGAGGATTGGTTGAAGAAGTTGGAGAATATCTTCAAGGTGATTGAGTGTCCTGATGATCGCAAAGCTCAACTGGCGATCTATCAATTGGAAGGAGATGCGGACCGTTGGTGGGAGGTCGTAGCAACCACGCTGCTGTCCCGTGACATGGGAAAAGTTTCTGGAAAAATTCCGTGAGCAATATTTTCCTCCCTCTGTACAAATGACCAAAGAGTCGGAATTCCTCCACATCCAAGCAAGGTCAAGAGGAGTCCTTTAATGACTACTATGCCCGTTTTACCAATCTATCAAGATACTCACCACACTGCGGAAGAACGACGATGAGAGCAAGATAGTGAATATACTTATCTACGGACTAAAGGACGAAATAGGTGAGAGACTTATGTCTCGGCGATTCAAGGAATTGATTCATGCGGTGGAAGCCCGTAGGCTTATTGAGCGGAACTTGAAGGAATTCCTAAGTCTATAATCTCCAAGAACATCACGGCCAGAGCAGATTTTCCCAGGGAAGCTCCATCCAGAAGAGGAAGGCGCCATGGGATAACTTTCGTGAAAGAAAGAGACCATTTCAACCTAGCCGGCCAAACTTTCCAGAAGCGCAAGGACCTCGACCGTGTCCAAAGTGCGGAAGGTACCATAAAGGTACTGACTGCGATGGGAAGCAAATATGCTACAAGTGTCAAAATCCTGGACACATCAGCAGGGACATCCACAGAGAGCTACCGGGATGAGGCCGCAAAACCCAAGCCGGGTTTTTGCTCTAACCAATGAAGAGGCCGGAGAATCTTCAAGAGTGATCCACGATGTTAGAGCCCCGTAGAAATCTATTTCAGTTATAGTATGATCCGGGTGCTAAACCGATCAATTAATTTTGATGCTTGTACGGATCCTTTTGGGATGCATACTTATGTATTAGCTACACCATTAGGTGTGATTAGGTGTAAACTCTTTCACTTATAAAGCATGTCCAGAACCAAATTGCAAGTATAATATACATCTTGTTATTATTTCACAATGTCAACGACATTCCCCGAAATATTCTTATAGAAGAAAAATAAGAGCTTGAGACTCTGTATCCGTTACCATCATTTGGACAAAGTCACTATAAAAAAAAACGAACACCACTTACTAAGATCGATGATCTACCCACATACCACATTCCTATGTCTTAGATCAACTTCCAGTCGGAATACCCCCAGCTACAAGTCAATACTAGCATGGTTCGAAGATAGTTTCCAGGACTAAAACGAACCTTTTGAAATCTCTTGAGATGACCTTCGGACTAAATGCACCTACCTTGTTCATAGGGTACTTACAAGAAAGTTTCCTCTCAAACACGTAGGTAGGTTAATAGAGGTATTGATTGACGACGTTCTCATCTGTTCAGACATCGGAAGGGAAACACAAAGAACAATGACGATCAGTAGCAAGATTACCAAAGGAAGACGCGACTCTTTACTAAGTAGGAAAATATGAGTGTTGGCTGTCAGGAGTAAACTTTCTGGGCCATACTCCATAACGCAACGATATTATTAATTGTTTTCGTGAAGTGGAAGCGCTTACGGGATTGAAATAGCCGTAAATAGTAACATCGATGTGTAGTTTTGGATCTAGCGGGATAGTACCGCAGATTCGTGAAGAATCTTTCATCACTTAAACAAAATTCACAAGTAGGAAATCAAATCATTAAGGTTGAACAAAGACTGTGAGACAAGATTTCATGAAGTAAGGGAGAAGTTGGTTACAACACCAAGAAATTGGTTATCCCAAATCCAAGTAAATTTTATAGTGGTACCAATAGGAATGGATCGGGATATGTCTAGTCTGCAAAGATGACAAATAAGATGACTTACACCTCTCAAGTCTCTCAAGTCGAACTAATCTACACATGACATGGAGATAGTCATTATCATGTTTCCTAGTAACTATAAAACAGGACCACGAATATATCAAAGTACGACATGATATCCATGAGTATGAGATATATGGTGTTGCCACGGTATACGAAAGCCATGGGAACATAATATATCAAAATACGACATGACGAAAGTGTAGTACGCGGTGTTATGGGTGCCACGGAAACACTTATGTACGCGGTGTTATGACGCCACTAAACGCTAAAACACTAAAGTACGCGGTGTTATGGGTACCACTAAGCAATATATATAAAGTACGCGGTGTTTTAACGCCACGGAAACACTATATATCAACTTAAAACGTAATAAAAACCATATGATCAAGCTGAAACGAATGCTCAATAAAGTACGAGGTATCAAGGTATTAAATGCTAGTATTCTTTTGGTCAAAATAAGGTAGACTTTAGTTTTCAAGAAGAATAACTGAGTAATCGGAGCATTCCGGTTGTAAAGCTAGCCTAGAAGAGGTTGCTTACGAATTAGACGTATTGGGAGAAAGGATGGTAGATACAATTTGGAGTTATGAACTGGAAGTCCGGATAGGATAGAGCAAATTTCGAGGACGAAATTTTATTTAACGGGGAGAGAAATGTAATACACTGATAAATTAAATAGCTATTTTTAAAAGATGAATATGTGGTCTCGAAGAATATGTTATATTATCTTCTTTTCTAAAGGAGAATTTCTTGGAGATTAGAGAATTTAATGGCCAAAGTGCCAAAATGACGAAAATGCCCCTAAGGGACATAAATAACTTAGGAAAATGGTGAAAAATCCTAAAAGACAAGGAAATAATTATTAAAATTGAGAGAGTATATTATCTCTAATTGTGGTAATTTAATAAATTACAAACTTGGAGGAATTGAATAAGAATGCTCAAAAAAGTAATGTAATGACCATAATACCCTTGTAATTTTTAAGACAATGCAGAATACATGAAAACAGTTGTGAAAACCGGGGTGTTACAGTTCATCTCCAAAACTTCTACTATTGACATCGACTAATGCAAATCCTAACCGATCGATCTGAACACCATTATTGACATTAACCCACTTGTATTTGAAGAAGGTAAATCTAATTTTGACATAGTCCACCACCTAAATCTCTTCAATAACCCCATAATATGGCATGACTCCCAATTTAGGCTCTTGTCTTTCGAACTAGAGAAGTGCATAGATTCAGCCTCTAACATAACACCATTGTTCTGGACTGTGCTCCTATCATCTAGGGACTTCGTGTAAAATGTATAACCATTGATCACATACGAATTCCAACTTATGACATCAACTCCAGGACCACGTGCTAACCATTTTATTGTATCAGAAACACATTCAGATCCCTCGACCTTTTGTTTGAACTAGTTTGCTGAGTCTTACTTCTCCGACCACGAACGTTGATGTTGCAAACAACAAGAGTAACCTAAACGCACTTGTTGGTCAGTTGGATAGGTGTAAAGTGCAAATATAATCTTCAAAATACAATATTCATTAACAACAGAGAAACCCACAAGAACATTTCATTGATTTCGTTCAACCAATGAAAAACCCAAAACGATAAGCAAGAAAATCATAAAGTTATATAATTGAAACAGCTCTTACAGCTTGGTTTATAGACGTTTAGCTAAGGAACCAGAAAGTGATTGTCGAGAGAGCAACGCGAAGCAGCGACGAAGCAACACACAAACACTGGAGACAGAACCTGAGTAATCACTTAGGGCGTGACAAGAGAAGTTCAGAGAGGGAAATTTAATTTTCCGCACGACAAAGACACTTTTTAACTTTTTGGATTTTATTAAGACCAGTTAATTATAAATTTTTCGGTCCTAAAGATATAATTAAGTTTTTAAGACCGGAGGTTTAGAAGACTCCGGTCCTAAATTTTTATTATTCATTTAATTTTAAGACCAGAGTTTTATGAAACATCCAGTCCTAAAAGTCAAATACTTTTTAGACCAGTTACTTATAAGAGTAAATACCCTTTTTGGTCCCTGAAATAACACGCGCTACCCATTTTGGTCACTGAGTAAAAAAAAGTCATTTTTCGTCCTTAAACAGTAAAAAAAAGGTCCCTTTTAGTCCTTTTAGTCATTTTTTGTGGGCATTTTAATCCCAAATTCCCAAAAAATCGTTTTTAGTCCCTAAAAAGTACCAAAAATGACATTTTTTACTCAGGGACCAAAATGGGTAGCGCGTGTTATTCCAGGGACCCAAAATGGTATTTACTCTACTTATAAAGTATCCGGTCTTAACGGTCCTCATTTATTAACCAAACCAAAAAAAAAGATTGGCTTTGATGAGGCAGCAGCAACTGAATGAATAAAATAAAGGAAAACTGGAGAATAAACTTCTTTAATTACTGGAGAATATGAACAAAAAAAAAAAATACACAAGCTTAGTTCTTAATGCTTCATACATTACTGGAGAATATGCAAGCTGAAAATTATCAAAAACAAGAATCTGACTGAACATCCTAAAGCTTATTATCGTCCAATGCCTTGGCGATATCGGCGTGAACAACATTAATTTCCCGCCGGAGATCAGCAAGTTCCTGTCTTTGTTGCATCAGCCACAATGCATCATTAGAGGAAAGATGAGAGGGGTCAGAGGTAGGCGCGCTGGGGCCAACAGGTTGGAAAGGGGGAGCACGAACCTCTTCATGGTCTGAAGGTTGGAGGGGGGTGCAGCAATCTCTTAATCATCCGAAATATCAATGGGTCCAACGACCCGAGAATCTTCAGTCACAATAAAACACACTCTCGCTGGAGGAGGCGCACCGTATAACGATATAAGGATGGCACGAGCTTCAGGTGTAAGAGCACCCCTACGAGGAGTTCTCTTGTATCTAACCATGGTTTGAGGCTTTGAGCAGTTGGGGCAGAGAGCTAGGTAGTGAGGAGTTAATAAGGACAGAGAGGTAGTGTGAGGAGTTAATAAGGGCAGAGAGTAGGAGAGATACGCAACTGATGATGAGAATTCGAATTCAATTGGTATATAAATGAATTTAGTGTTTCTAAGAGCGTATTTTATAAATATCCGGTCCTAAAAGTCTATTTTTTCAATTATTTTAAGACCGATTTTTTATCTTGTATCCGGTCCTAAAATTCATTTTTTTTTTCAATTCAATTTTTTTTTTAAGTAAGAATTTTTTCTTACAAAATATTACTTTTAAAAATGGATCTTTTACAATATCCGGTATTAAAAGTTCATTCTTTTCAGATTACTCAGATAGCAGAGTCGTATCCTTACACTCTGTTCAAATGAATGATTCAGAGTCTATTCGGCTTCCAGATAAACTTCCCAACTAGGCATCTCCTCGTATTCTGAGGAACTATGTGTCTCCTCGTTAAAGTTTCAGGCATTTCACATTGTTCAGGATGGGTTTTCTATTTAAACCCATTGTTACTTTACTTTCTTCACATTCTTCTCCATTACTTCTACAACCTCCACCATAATGTCTGCTCCACCACCAACAGGTCCTCCACCACCACCAGGTCCTCCTTTTCGTTGTAATCGTCTTCCACCTCCGTACCCTCCTCTGTTGCCTCCGAACCTGTCATTCTACCTGATGATGGAGCACCTCGTGGCCCGCGTCAATCATATAGACCGACGCTTGGGCCAACTGTTTCAGGTCTATCACGCCGTCAACAACAAGCTGAACGTGGTACTCGACACCAATGACGTTGAGTACCATCCTTCTGATAACGACGTCTCCAACCCCTCTCTCCCCTCCGACAACGATGCGGAGGATTAGATATTTTTATGTTTTGTTTTTTTATGTACTACTGATGCCCCTCACCGGGCAGCATAAAAAAAATATAATAAATAAAATTTTTAGTTCCCATCTTTGATCGCCTTGTACTTTTCATTATCTTCTTTTTTTTCCAACAAAAGGGAAACAAACAAAACATTGTCCTCATCGTGTGTGATCAACATTAAAAATTCACAGAATACAGTTAAGACCATACAAAAAAAAACATCGTTTACCTTATTCGAATAAAAACAAACACAGTGACAATTCTTCTCAAAGTTGGACCATAGTTGTCATCGGTTTTACCTCGTCCTGCTTTGAATATTTTCAGTGTCCTTTTCATTATCTTCCTTCTTTTTCTGACAAAAAGAAAAAAGACAAAGAAAAGGGAGACCGATAATGCTGCTCAAAAACAGGGGAGGTAAAAACGACGACAACGAAGGACATAGCTTGAGCAGAACGCCAGAACCTTGCTTGTCTTGAACCCTAATGATTTGTCTGAAAAGCGAGTGACCATTTCTATTTAAAGGAAGAATATTAAGACCGGAGATTTAACAATTACACAGTCATAAAGTTTAAGCAATATTTTTTTTAAAATAAACGAAGATCGGACTTTTAGGAGTGGACAATTAACAAATATATAGTCCTAAAAGTCTCACCATATTTTTAAAATAAACGAAGACTTTTAAGACCGAACTTTTAACAAATATACGGTCCTAAAAGTCTAGTCATATTTTTAAGAATTAGACGAAGACTTTTAAGACCGGACTTTTAACAAATATACAGTCCTAATTGTCTAGCCATATTGTTTAGAATTAGACGAAGACTTTTAATACCGGACTTTTAACAAATATACGGTCCTAAAAGTCTAGTCATATTGTTTAGAATTAGACGAAGACTTTTAAGACCGGACTTTTAACAAAACAAATATACAGTCCTAAAAGTCTAGCCATATTGTTTAGAATTAGACGAAGACTTTTAGGATTGAACCTTTAAAAACCATCCCGTCCTAAAATTCACGAATTTCCATCAGATAGTCTCTTCCTAAAATTCATTTAAAACATCTTGTACCTCAAATTTCAAGCACTAAATAGTTTTATCCACCATCCAATTCATTCAAAAACCCAAAATGGACACACAAAAATTGTTTGAAAATATAAACAAATTTATTATTGAATTACACATTGCGTTATATTTACAAATGAATGAATTGTTCGAAAAAATAAACAAATTTACAGAAAATTATTGTTGCTACAGCATATATTTACAAATGAATTAATTTAGGACATTAATTATTGTCCTGACTTTAAGAGGTCATTATACAGATATTTACAAAACACATTGCGTATGTGCTCCACTTTATCATCAGAAAAGGGATCAGGACAGGAAAACCTCTGTAACATCATAGGCAGAAACAGAATTAACTTACGTGCATATTTCATATGTAACATTAAGCCAGAGACTGAATTCAGCCATAATATGTAACATCAAATACATTTACCTTTGTAGTGAATTTAGTCCTTCCTTGCGTGATAATATCATATATGTGTTTCATGACGTACGGGCCACATAAGTTGGACCCCTTTGGTTGCCGACGGATCTAAAAAGAACAAGAAATATATATAAGAGCATATATAGCTTACTGACCAAGTTCACAAGGCAGTGTGCCAGTGTCCAAATATGTACTAACCTTTGATGTGAGCCATTTAGGATCTTTGTCACCATACATATGCTTTTTGTTTACCTCCAAAATCACAAATTTATCAATAATGGTCGCCGAAAATTCAAAGCATAGATTTCAGACAAGACAATCAAAATGACATGCTTACTTGTTTATGGTCTGCTTCAACGTAGGCCCCAGATTGCTGTGAGTAGAGCATAAGAAGACCACTGTATGCTCCTCCATGCACATGAGGACCAACTGCCAATGATGGCTAAAAATTCACAGCAGTAAAGTACTCAATGATATATGTAGCAAAATTAAGTGAATTGCAGACAAGAATTGTGATATGTACCCTTGGTAGTATGGAAACAAGTACACATTTCTTCTCACTTCACACAACCTCGTTGATATGTACTACTGTCTCTCCTCCAAAGATGTTGAACTTGCATAGACTGGGCACAAGAATCCAAAATCATTGATTCTGCCCTGTTGAACCAATTCTTGATGCATAAACCTACAAGAATGACATCGATCAGGGAATTAGTATATATGTATGTGTGTCTAAACAATGCATTTAAATTATGTACTCATAGAAGAAGATACTTACTTTAGCCACATTTGAACAATTGGACTAGTAAGCTCCTTTCCAAGAAGCAGCAGGGACGTTAAATCCTCAAGGTCAACGTAAACCAGTAAAATATCAGGGAGGCCTACTACTTCATTGACAGGCCACGATTTATTTGTAAAATATCCATTGGATACCATATCGGATATTTTTTCCTTGACAGTCAACTTAGCAGTAAGGGATGGAGCTTTAGGAGGGGATAGAGCTTGAGGAGGAGTAGAGACATTTACAAGTTTCACTGGCCAAGAGATGAAAGTTTCCTTGACATCACTCACAACCTTTAGCTGATCAGTTGGGAGAGGTAGAGGTGCATCAATGATCACCTTTTCAACTGACACTCTGACTTCATCATCAGCCATTTGTTGATGGTGTACAGTTGATCCCAAGTTGTGACAGTCCCTTTTGCAACTAATTGTCTATGACTATCACGATCCTCCACATACAGGTCACAAGGTTGCTCTGACTGTCCAACAATGCAGCTTCCTCTAGTGCTCTATTGCATAGGTGCAGGTGAATGTGTGAAGGGAACACTGGTCTCTGGACGAGAGCTCAAAAGCAGCCTCATCTGATTCATTTCCTCCTTCATCTAGCTCATCTGGGATTGAAACATTGCAGTCAATGAAGCTTTTTTAGCCACTGCTTCCTCACTTAATTTGGCCAACGTCTATTCCATCTCCTCCCGGGTAACCATACTTTGTTTATGACGTTTGGATTTACCAAAGTATTGCTTTAGGCCTACCCGTCCTCCAATCCCCCTTACATGCCCCGAGTGATCCGGTTTTCCAGTTTCAACGGTCAGAACATCATTCCTCCCGTCCGACACAAAAGATCCCTCTCCTTCTTTCTTTTTAAGATCTTCTTGTAAGATACAGATAACGAGAAGCTTAGTAATGAAACATGTTTAGTAACTAAAAAATAATAATAACGATACTTACAATTCTTTCAGCAACTAGACGAGTTTGTTTACTCGTGTAGGCGCTGCTTGGCTTTTGCTGAATATACAACCACAACTCCTCACGACGTATTGGAGATGGCTGATCAACTATCGTAGAAGGATTGGATTCAGCTTCATATTTCAATCTCTTCCGCTTGGCCGCCATCAATTCTTTTTCGGCCTTTCCATATCCACCGCGAGAAGCTCTATGTGGGCAATCATTCTTTCTCCCTATCTCCTATGCTTGTTCCCTTCTTTCCTGTGAATCAGAATTGAAAACGACTATTAATTATGAATTTCAGCCATGTAACTAACAAAAATTAGAGAACTTCTGCTTGATATGAACGTCAAACATTAGTCAAATTCACTTCATCAAGTTTCAACATTTTATTTAAGGAATATATAGAATTGTAGAAGAAATTGGGAGAAACAGAGGAAAGGGAGGTTGCAGAATTGCTGCCAACTCAGTCAATTTATTCATTCATCATAACTGGTTCCTACACATAGTAGACTAACCTCTTATATATAGTTAGAGGCTTGACTCTTAAGGCCCAATAACAGCTTGCACCGAAACCATTACACAGTTAACATACTAACTAACTAATAGCAATGTCTAACCACTACCTACTATAACAGAACTAAGACTTAATAATGTATTGACTCTTGCATAGAACTAGGACATGCTCCTTTGATACAGGACAAAGGCAGGAAATGTATACTTCTATTCACACACCAAACCATTTAACTAATAGGATTAGATGAACACAATAACATTCACATATCCGCACAGGTTAATAAGAAAACAAAAGGGCAAACAAAACCAAATATAAACTCACCAGAGCTTCAGGAGTGGTCCGCAGCTTCAGGAGTGGTCGCAGCTAAACAAATTGTTGTCAAGTTTGTTCATCAATAAATGTGTACTTGTCCCAAGGATTATGATCAGGCAGAACCTCGACAAAAATATAGTTGTTAGCTAGAAAGATCTTAAACTTCCTCCACCGATCAGCACAATAAGACAATGTTGAGTCTTTCAACTTCTGACAATCAGGGACAGTGTATGTAAGCCGGATAGTGTCCCAAATAGGATCCTTTACTGTGCGAAGGTCCACAATTTTCCACTCATCTGTCAAGATGCTAACCTTGTTGCATGCTAGATAGCCGACAAAACTATTATATTTGCTTTTATTAGGACTGACAGGTTGCAAATTTTCATCAAACTGAATCTCGAGCTTTGTCCCAGAAGTCCGACTTAGGGATACATCCATCATTCGATGCCACTTCTACCACAGCGATTACGGGGCTCATTGTGAGATGAAGAGGGTTTGTTCTAACACACATCAGTCACACCAGTAACTAACGTTCCAGGAACACGACTACAATCGTTTTCACCGTTCATTTTTTAGACAGGAAGAGAGGAATGTCTGAGCAAATGAGAGAGTAACAGAGGCTAATGGTACGTGGACAAGGAAGAGAGGTAATGCAACAGGAATGATTTCGCAACGTGAACAGAGGTTTTTCAGTGAAAGTAACAAAAGCTTCCAAGCGAAGAAAGATATATTTGGCGCTTTATTTTTAAGACCGGACAAATTAGTACGCGGTCTTAAAAGTTTACCTTTAAGACCGTTCTTTGTATAACTCTGATCTTAAAATTAATTATTTTTTTATTTAATCTTTTTGTACCGGCCGCATTTTATGTCCGGTCTTAAAAGAATAACTTTTAAGACCGGCTATTATATATGTTCGGTCTTAAAAATTTAATACCTTTATATTTAATTTTTTCCGTATTATTTCGGAGTGCAGAAAATATAGGTCTGGTTGTATGAGATTTCTCCATAAAATAATTGATATTTCTATTTTTTTGTAACATTTTTAAGACCAGTTGTTTTTTTAACGGGTCTGGATAATATATTTAAGACCTATGAAAAAATGATCCGGTATAAGAATTTTTTTATATTTACAAAACTGCCACCGGTCATACCTTTAAGACCGGAGCGTTGATAGTCCGGTCTAAATGAGGCGGTTTTAAACCCCTTTTTTGCACTAGTAATTAATCACACAATTTTACTTGTCATATATAGGTTTTTTTTTTACGTTAATAAATATATTTTATTTTAAAAAATCATTAATGAAAATCTTTGATATTCAATTTGCTATATCAAACAAGTTATTTTTTATATTAAACATTTTTTTCTCAATGAACAAAAAAAAAATTATTCTCAATGTTCAACTAGAAATCATTTAATTAATATTGGGGCTGATACTTTTTTTTAAATTATTCCTGATCATTCTTCCACAAAACATAAAATTTCTTTGATCTAAGTTAATCATATTTTATTTTATTATATATTAAAAGTGGTAGGAACATTGGTAGTGACAATATCCTATCTCTTGTAAAGATAAGTTAAAAAATATTGAAACCCTTTTAAGATGAGAGAGGAGACTATGAGAGGGCAGTAATGTCATTTAATCTAAATTGGGTAAGGGTGAGCAAATCAAAACCGAAACCGAAAACCGAACCGAATAATTCGGTGTTCGGTTTTTTAAACTAGCTCAGTTCGGTTTTCGGTTTTCGGTTCGGTTCTTGCAACAACAAAAAAACGGTTAAAACCGAAAACCCGAATTTTTTTTTTGTAGAAATATATAGGGAAAATTCATATAGGGGCCCAATTAAGGCCCAAAATTTTAAAAAAGGCCCCAACAACTTTCACATACCAAAAAGGGCCCTAGGGCCTTTTCTGGTATAAACGTTAACAACTAAAACAGCCAGATTAACAACAAAATCAAAATCCGTTAACAACTAAATCAGTCGCATTAACAACAATATTTTAACAACTAAATCAGTCATTTTAACAACAATATCAGCCCCGGTTAACAACTAAATCAGTCAGATTAACAACTAACGTTTTAATGAAAAATCTCAGAAAAGGCCCTAGGGCCCTTTTTGGTATGTGAAAGTTGTTGGGGCCTTTTTTGAAATTTTGGGTCTTAATTGGGCCCCTATATGAATTTTCCCAAATATATAATGCTACACGTGAAGGGAAAAATAAAGGCAACTGTTTTGTTTAAAAACCCATGCTGATAAACCGAACCGAAATATTTCGGGTTCTTCGGTTTCGGTTCGGTTTTTTTAATGTGCTTATTTCGGTTTTCGGTTTTAACCGAAAACCGAATGCTAACCTCTAAAATTGGGTCGATAACTTAATTAGGGATTTATTGAATTTACCGATCTAATTTAGAATTTCCTTATTTCAAGCAGCTTTATATGAGACTTTCCCTAAAATATATTTTTTCCCATATCGTATCCTTATTTTATTGTTTATAAAGAGAGTAGTGAGTGTGAAAATTAATTGTAGAGAGATAATAAGGTATAAATAAAAGGACTAGTTTAAAATTTCAGACAAAAATAATATATTTAGTATATTTAGGACAACCCCTATGAAACGGATTGATTCTGGTGAAAAGAACCAGGGAGTAGTATTTCGCTTTCACTAAAAAAAATTTCTTGTAAAAAGAATTAAAGGGAGTAGTTTTACTTTCTTTCTTTTTTCTAAGTCACTTTGGACTTGAGTCTAAACTATATCATGTAGTTTTATTAATTTTTAATTAAGTTTATATAGTTTCTTTTATCCTGTCATTATAATTCTATTTGATTTTTAAATAATTTTTTGTGGTCTTTTTTTTTTTTTTTTTGATCTTGCCTTTATCGTTTTACTTGATTTTAAATAAAATTCTTGTAAAAAGATAAATGAAATTACAGAGACCTGACTAAAAAACAAGTAAAATTATAAATTCTTGATAAAAAAATTGTAAAAATTATAAAAATATGACTAAAAATTAAGTGAAATTATAAAAATATGTCATTGATTTTGCCAAAAAAATCAGCGGGGCACATTTTACTTTTTAGACATGTAGTACAAAATACAGCTAGATGAACACAAATATGTATCTTTTTTTCCTCTAATTTGATTGAAAGTTTTAATTTGTCATTTGCCAATTCTTTTACTGAAAAAAAAAAAATTATATATCACGCATCCATTAAAAATATATTAATAGCTCTCGATGTATTGTAACCTCCTCGAAGTATTTGAGCCTCTAATGCTTTGAGCGAGAATGGATTTGTATTCTTTTTTGGGTTAAGTAGTAAATATATGTCTTCGAAGTATAGGCACAACGGCAATGTTGCCCAGAAATTTTTTTTTGTCTCCATGTTACCCCGAAAGTTTCAAATGTAACAATATTGCTCTATTCTGTTAAAAAACTAACGTTGACTATTAAAATTAAAATTGACGTTGACGGTTAAATTTTTAACGGAAATTAGCAAATTAGTAACAATGCTACGTTTTGAAACTTTTAGGACAACATTGTGACAAGAAAAACTTCCAAGGTAACATTACTCATCACGGAAAACTTTCGGGCCAAATTTACTACTTAACCCTTCTTTTTTTGGATAAAAGAATGGATTTGTATTCGGAATGGTAAAGACAGTGCTATTGTAGATCGTAACAGTGCCACCTTGATTTATTTGATTAATACTCTCATAATATTTATGAATGATTAACAGTCAATTCCCCTTGAATTTCGTATAATATATAGAAAAATGAAAAGTGTCTGAAGAAGGATTTCGAATGTTCATCAAAATTTTTGTTATTTTCGCATAAATAATTTAATTTTTTTTCCTCTTTTGATAAATAAAGGATTTTCGGGTTAAATAATTATATTGTCATCGCTAACTCAGAAACATAACTTATCTTCATTATTTCCAGATACGTTGCACAATATAAATTTATCCATTCAATTCGATATAATATACTCCCTCTGATCCTAATTATAAGATCAGGTTGACTTTTTTGAAAAGATTAAAGAAACTAAATAAGTTACTCATATTATATGTTATGTATTCTTATATTATATATTAGTTTATTAGTCAAACTAATTAGTTTAAAGGAAAAAAATAAAAATACAACCACTCTAAAGTAATTTATTTAGTATCCTTAATCCTTCCAAAAAGGTCAACTTAATCTTATACTATGTAATTAAGATCAGAGGGAGTATGTAATTTTGCGGTGCTAGTATACTGCGGGAACAATTACTTATGCATAAATAAAAATTTGTGAGTTTGATAATACTAGTATGTATTTCGTACAATGGTGACGATGCTTCATGTAACATCCCGACTTTTCACAAGCAGTACAAATTTTTTTTTTAAACATCATTTCAAAATGATCAGAGTAGTGCACCGGAGCGATTGAGTAACTGATATATATATTAAAATACCCATGGTAGCATGTCTTGCTGTTTAAACAATGTACAAGAGTGTTTCAAAAGTATAACAGAAAGAGGTCCTCAGTCGCTACTCCTAAGCGTGCTGCTTGTCCTTCTCCTCGATCATCGGTCCTCCTGAACCTGACGCTATGTTAAGAGCTGAGATCCAATTTACCACATTGGATCTCAAGTAACAGTTAACCTCATGTTTATATACAACATATATGTACGATGACATTCAAATATCTTGGCAACATTTACTATGATCGACATAGGAATACATAATCGATATGTATGGCAATAACAATACAATGGATGTAGGGTTAAAGCACAATGAGGAATGTACATAATCGATATGCACGGCCGTAACAATACAATGGATGTAAGGTTAAGGCATAATGGATAGTGATACGGTCGGATGTATGACATGACAGAATAATACAATCGGATGTATAATGCAGACAACAAGATAAATCAAGTACGCACAACAAAACATAACCGTAGTACACACATGACAGAGGAAACACACATATTCATACAATAACCATCGAGTTAGTGTTACGGACGCGAACGTACATACTTGAAGAAACCGAATGAATGGCCGGTAAGTGTCTACCATGGGGCCTCACCGACTTATACGGCGACTTATGGCACACCCACGTAGACTAGCCTTGCCTTCGGCACCAAACTGTTCTAACATATTTGTATTCAATAAACATACCATAACAATACACATAGCACATATATGCATACCATAAACATAAGAGTTAATGTTACGAGACGCGACGTACCTTCGTTGACGTTATTCGGTATTTCGCGAATACGGCACGACAAGAGGTAAAAACGTAATCAGTGATATCCTATCAACATAACAATGTACTTGTTAAGGATCTATCATTACGACGCACACTTTTAGTCAAAATGACTATTTTACCCCCGACCCCTAATCGGCGGAATTTCGCAAGATTTCGTTACTTTGACTCCGACTTTCCAAAATTTTGCCAGAACTCCGACCCCACCATGATTTTCGAATTTAATACTTAAAATAAAGCTAAAGATCTATCTAGCATTACTACTAAAACTACCGAAAGCATTAAAAGCTAAAGACCGGAAAAATTACCCGAGCTTCACGCAAAATTCCCTGGCTCCTTCCTCCTCCAGAGCACCTCTCTCTAACTTCTCTCTAGGAAAGCTCAACTAGAGAAATGATTTTGGTGTGAAGAATGCAAATGGAGAGCCTCCTATTTATAGGGAAAGTTGTGTGCACTATTCACACTTTGTCGCGGATTCGGACCGTCGGATCGCACTTTGCCAAATGTCAAGATCCTCACCATGCCACTTGTCCAAACCATCCTCTCCCCCTTAGTTGGTGGTTTGTTACATCAATTAATGTGATGTGATGCTTTTGCTTTATGAACTTGTACCGATAAAGTTCCCGATCGGTGTCCGAATCGCGTAATCTCGGAAAAATCTCAAAATCCGGAATTACCATTTTGAAGCCCCTTTCCTTCTCATTAGGAATATCTAATCTAAACTAATTTTGATTCCATCCAGGGCTCCAAAAGTCATCCAAGTTTACTGAAAGCGTGCCGGTTTCGGAAGAACTTTCTGGGATCATCAATCTCTCGGACAAAAATTCACCGATTCCAAATATGTCCAGATAAATTCAAACTCATTTCCAAATGTTGAGTTAGAATTTATTTTCTTCGATCTTTAAAATGTGACTATCTCGCATTTCTCCCTATTTCGTCTTATTAGGAAAATGCTCTACCTACCTTGGAATCAACTTCCGAAAAGGCTAATCAAGATAAAAATTCACTGATCAATATTTTACTCTGACATTGGAAAACCTATTCCTGGTACTCTAGACAGGATCCGTTTCCTATAAATCTGATCACTATTCATTGTACTTGTTTATACAATTTTACACTTCAACTTGCAAGTTAAGGCACCATGATTTTTTACCAACTCTTGTCCTTATTATTATTATTTTATTAATTTTCGTTTTAATTAATTATTTAATTAATTAATAATATATAAAATAATTAATTAATAATTATTTTATATAATTTTTTACAAAATTTTCCTATTGGTCCATTCTTGTATTTAGGCTTAAAATTACTTAATCTCATCAATTTTTCTTGAAAATTTCCAATTAACTAACAAATATATTTATGCTAATTCTTAGCCATTTACCACCAATTTTGGAGCTTTACATAATTATCCTTGAATTTCCTTTAGAAAATAAGATAATATAACATACTCTTTGAGACCACATATTCACCTTTTTTAAAAATAGCTATTTAATTTATCAGGGTATTACATTTCTCCCCTCCTTAAACAAAATTTCGTCCTCGAAATTTGTTCCGTACTAACTAGACTCCGTCCAACTCGGACTTTGGACTATACGCGTCGAATCTTCACTTTATCTGTCAGCTGCTCCTCCTGGTGATCGAGAATTCGTCCGGTTTGACCACTAAAGATCTTGTCGTATCGTACTTTGATATATAGTGTCTCCCGAGGCGCCCATACACCGCGGTCAACACCACAGATACCAAAATGTCTCCATGGCGCCCATACACCATGACAACACAAGATATCATACATGTCACCATGGCGCCCATACACCCTGGCAACACAAGATACCTCCTACTCAATGACATGATCACGGTCGGATTGTACTAACTAAGAAACACGTTACGAGGTGGTTTTTCGTAATACGGACTATTCGTTCATCTTTAAAGTTCTCCACCGACATCGGCCACCAAGGATGTTCGCGAAACATATGATCATCGACTTCGAACCACGGAGCTGTGGTTTCGATCCTTTCCTTCGTCGGGGAAACGTTAGATACGGGGAAGACATTTAGCATCACGCAGCTTTATCACACCAATCTCTAGACTCTATCGCGCTTAGCATTTACACTGCTCCCAGCTTTAATCACTCTAGTATTCATACTGCTCCCAGCCTCTACATGAGTCAAATACGCATGTACTATCCTTGTTGGTTTCGAAGTTTCATCCGGCGTGACCTAGCTCCGCGTATGAGCTTTGTGCTAGAATAGAATTAACGTCCAGTACAAACTGGCAGTTATCAGAGTGATGCACCAATGGCTATATCAGTACTCATTTTCAAAATATGCTCCAAATTTTTGAAAAGGCTTAGAACCTAACTCCGTTAACTGAACAGAATGGCCAGGTAAGTGTCTACCATGGGGGCCTCACCGAGTTCACGGCAACTGATTGGCACACCCACGTAGACTAGCCTTGCCTTCGCACCAAACCGTCCGTAATAACTTAGTCGATCTATGCCGGGACTACGCTCGATACCAAATGTAACATCCCGACTTTTCACAAGCAAGACAAATTTTTTTTTAAACATCATTTCAAAATGATCGAGTAGTGCACCTGAGCGATTGAGTAAGCGATATATATATTAAAATACCCATGGTAGCATGTCTTCTTTGTTTAAACAGTGTACAAGAGTGTTTCAAAAGTATAACGAAAGAGGTCCTCGGTCGCTACTCCTAAGCGTCTTTGCTTGTCCTTCTCCTCGATCATCGGTCCTCCTGAACCTGACGCTATGTTAAGAGCTGAGATCCAATTTACCACATTGGATCTCAAGTAACAGTTAACCTCATGTTTATATACAACATATATGTACGACAGACATTCAAATATCTTGGCAACATTTACTATGATCAGACATAGGGAATACATAATCAGATATGTATGGCAATAACAATACAATCGGATGTAGGGTTAAAGCACAATGAGGAATGTACATAATCAGATATGCACGGCGAGAACAATACGGTCGGATGTAAGGTTAAGGCATAATGGATAGTGATACGATCGGATGTATGACATGACAGAGAATAATACGATCGGATGTATAACGTATAACAAGATGCAGATCGAAGTACGAGACAACGGTACAATCGAGTACACACATGACAGAGGAAACACACATATTCATACAATAACCATCGAGTTAGTGTTACGATGACGCGAACGTACATACTTGATGGCAAACCGAATGAATGGCCGGTAAGTGTCTACCATGGGGCCTCACCGACTTATACGGCGACTTATGGCACACCCACGTAGACTAGCCTTGCCTTCGGCACCAAACTGTTCTAACATATTTGTATTCAATAAACATACCATAACAATACACATAGCACATATATGCATACCATAAACATAAGAGTTAATGTTACGAGACGCGACGTACCTTCGTTGACGTTATTCGGTATTTCTGGCGGAATACGGCACGACAGTAGGTAAAAATGTAATCAGTGATATCCTATCAACATAACAATGTACTTGTTAAGGATCTATCATTACGACGAACACTTTTAGTCAAAATGACTATTTTACCCCTGACCCCCTAATCGGCGGAATTTCGCCAGTACTTCGTTACTTTGACTCCGACTTTCCAAAATTTTGCCAGAACTCCGACCCCACCATGATTTTCGAATTTAATACTTAAAATAAAGCTAAAGATCTATCTAGCATTACTACTAAAACTACTGAAAGCATTAAAAGCTAAAGACCTAAAAATTACCCAGAGCTTATTTGCAAAATTCTCCGGGCTCCTTCCTCCTCCAGAGCACCTCTCTCTAACTTCTCTCTAGGAAAGCTCAACTAGAGAAATGATTTTGGTGTGAAGAATGCAAAGGGAGAGCCTCCTATTTATAGGGAAAGTTGTGTGCACTATTCACACTTTGTCAGGCGGATTCTGGACCGTCGGATCGCACTTTGCCAAATGTCAAGATCCTCACCATGCCACTTGTCCAAACCATCCTCTCCCCCTTAGTTGGTGGTTTGTTACATCAATTAATGTGATGTGATGCTTTTGCTTTATGAACTTGTACCGATAAAGTTCCCGATCGGTGTCCGAATCGCGTAATCTCGGAAAAATCTCAAAAATCCGAATTACCATTTTGAAGCCCCTTTCCTTCTCATTAGGAATATCTAATCTAAACTAATTTTTGATTCCATCCGGGGCTCCAAAAGTCGGTCCAAGTTTACGGAAAGCGTGCCGGTTTCGGAAGAACTTTCAGGATCATCAATCTCGGAAAAAAATTCACCGATTCCAAATATGTCCAGATAAATTCAAACTCATTTCCAAATGTTGAGTTAGAATTTATTTTCTTCGAATCTTTAAAATGTGACTATCTCGCATTTCTCCCTATTTCGTCTTATTAGGAAAATGCTCTACCTACCTTGGAATCAACTTCCGAAAAGGCTAATCAAGATAAAAATTCACCGATCAATATTTTACTCGACATTGGAAAACCTATTCTGGTACTCTAGACAGGATCCGTTTCCTATAAATCTGATCACTATTCATTGTACTTGTTTATACAATTTTACACTTCAACTTGCAAGTTAAGGCACCATGATTTTTTACCAACTCTTGTCCTTATTATTATTATTTTATTAATTTTCGTTTTAATTAATTATTTAATTAATTAATAATATATAAAATAATTAATTAATAATTATTTTATATAATTTTTTTACAAAATTTTCCTATTGGTCCATTCTTGTATTTAGGCTTAAAATTACTTAATCTCATCAATTTTTCTTGAAAATTTCCAATTAACTAACAAATATATTTATGCTAATTCTTAGCCATTTACCACCAATTTTGGAGCTTTACATAATTATCCTTGAATTTCTTTTAGAAAATAAGATAATATAACATACTCTTTGAGACCACATATTCACCTTTTTTAAAAATAGCTATTTAATTTATCAGGGTATTACACTTCATATCTCCCAATTTCTAAGTAAATCATTAAACTTGTAATAATAATAATAAAAATAGGACATTAATGGTTTCATTGCCAACAAAATTCAAAAAAATGAAATGGAGTAAGACTCCTGGACTAAACTAAACTACAGTATGTGCCCATGTTGATGTAGGCATCTGAACAGTGACGGAGCTTTTAAGGGACTAATGGCGGCCTCCCCCCCCCCCCAAATTGTTTGGAATTTTTTTGTTAAAAAAATTTAATATAATGTAAAATTAAATTTTGGCCCCCCTCAATTTTCCTCACTCTTTTTATATCTCTGGGGCTTATAATTCAATTTGTGTTTCATGTGAGGTCTTGTATGATTTATTTTAATCTTGACATTTTTTTCTATATTTCATTCTAATTACCTGAAATTTTTAGCTTATCAGTGAAATTTACTTTTGTGGTGTATTCTTTAGTATGCTTTTACTCATTTTACACTACATCTATGGATGAAGTTAATTGATTTTTCATTCTAAACATCAGCCTCTTGCCTTCCAATGTTGTGGTGTTCAATTACATGAAGTTTATGGTTGAACCAAAGATTCACAATCATATAAATTAAAGCCTCTTGGCTTCTAATGTTTGTGGTGTATTTTTTTATATTCTTTTCTTTTCTTGTTTATATTCTTTTATTTTTTAATGCATATAAAACTTTCCTTAAAAAAAAATTTCGGGGGCGCTACCTCCGAACTCCCGAATTCCCCACCACTATTTGGCCCCCCAAATTTTTGTCCCAGGCTCTGCCCCTGCATCTGAATGTCATTGTCATTAGCATCTTGGTTCACGAATTTAGACCAAAACCAGTGTGTCCTCCAAACGGGAAATTAACCAAAATATTTAAAAAAAAAAGAAATTACCTAATTAAATAAGATTGGAAACATTTTACCAAAATAATGCAGTTGGTGGCGTAAGGACAGGTCATGCCACTAGTGGCGTAAAAAAGGTTCACGCCACTGATACAAAATGTGTCAATTTGTATCAGTGGAAGCCACTTAGTGGCGTGGATAGAATATAAAAAAAATATATATATATAATAATGATATAATAATTATTATTATTTATTATTATTATTATATGTATTTTTTTTTATATATAGGGAATCAGACCCTAAAGTGGGTCTGATTCCCCTGACCCTTTTTCACGCCATTAGTGGATATTTTTCACGCCACTAGTGGCGTGAACTTTTTTCACGCCACTTCAGTGGCGTGACCCTTTTTTAAGCCATTAGTGGCGTAAGCATTAGTTTGAGAAATTGTTTGGTATGCCATCTCCTCAGGGAGAAGAAAAATTATGACGAACAAGGTCATGACCAACACGAAGACAGCAAAGAAAATGAACAGTCCAAACTTCAAGTGGCAAAGCATGGTCACACAAATTTGGGCCACCACGAAAGTGAACAACATATTAACAGCAACCGTCACACTTCGTGCCGCCGATCGAATCTCTAATGGAAAAATCTCACTCGGCACCAACCACCCTAACGGACCCCACGACCATGCAAACCCCGCCACGTATATGCATATGAACATCACCACGATTATTGCTTACCATATCGCCATATCGGCAACACTCCTGGGTTTCCATTCATCCCGAATTTCATTCCAATGGAGATTGCAACTATAATCTGTGTTGAACCAGTTGTGTATTTTTAGTTATATAGTATATAATACCTGACATATGAGCATTTGGATTCCTCCGATCCCTCGAGAAAGAGATCGAGTTCGTCTTCCCCACCTGTCGACGCCAAGAATGGAAACGATGGTGGCGAGAACATTGATAAAGCCGGTGATGACGGCGGACGTGAGAGAAGCGTTGCTCTTAAAGCCGATGGAGTTAAAGAGGACTGGTGCGTAGAACATAATGACATTGATGCCTGTGATGAGTTGCTGGAAGAAGGGGATCATATGATAGACATAGTAAGTTGGGGTCTGTACTTTCTCTGCAAAAGATTCTTCCATGGGTGTTCTACTTTCTTGGACGCATCACTAGTAGCTATGATCATATATCATTAAACTCCTCGTCAACTTCTTTGACTTCTTGAATCTCCTCGAGACTCTTCCTTGCTCCCACACGATCTCCTCGATCGATCATGGAGTTTGGAGTATCGGGGAGGAAGAAACTGCCAACGGTGATGATAAGTGCAGGCACCATCGCCCCACCTCATCTCCAAAGATCTCGGTAAGAGCAGGCATATGCCAAACGTGAATACCCCCCGAAAAGCTCAAACGCCATCCTAAATCAACTAATGGGGCGAAGAAATAGTTCAACACATTGGCAATCAAAATGCCAATAGTGATAGACATCCGAAACATAACGTTAAGACTTCCTCTGTATTCATATGGTCATGGAGCCATCTCAGAATCTAACCAGGAATGAATCCATAGAAGTCACCCACCTAATCAATGAAATTAAATCAAATGTTTAATTAGTTAGTTATAAAATGGTATAATATGAGTAATGCTATTAAAAAAATAAAAGCAAAGAGATGAGATGATTACCAGAAATTCCAATATCATATCCAAAGATTAGACCACCCATAGATGCAACAATACAAGATTTAAAAACTGACCAAGTCAGCTTCCCAGGATATGCTTTATTGTTACCAGCAACTAGGGCTCCCGCTGCCCATGATGAAGAAAATGGGGAAAAAATTGAAATAAGAGAACTAAAAGTCAAGCTTCAGAATTATTTAATCAAGAGTTTTAAAATTTAGGAATGAAAGGCTAATTAAGCAGCAGACACGGGGATATATATAGCCGTTTGGAAAAATTATAGTACGAAAATAATTACAAAAGTTACATACCAAATTCCCCTCTTTTGTGATTAGTTGTGAATAAGATATTGAATTTCGCTCACAAAAAAGTCTCTACGTCAAAATTGATGTTCATGTTGACAAAATGATTTTATTAGTTGTTAAGATGTCCCTATAAAAATCTCGTTATGAAAATGACTTCTAATATTGTCAAAATAGTTTTTCATGTTGCCAAAAATTTTCTAAAACTCTACATGTATGAAAAACTTGGAGAATTCTTGACAACATGCAAAGTCATTTTGACAACGAGATTTTCATATGAAATTTTCACAATTAATAAAGTCGTGTGAGCAAAAAAATTATTTGATAAAAAATTATCTGTTAAGTATAATGATAAATCAATATATTACGATCGGCTAAGAAATTTATCTGTTATAATAAATTTATCTGTTAAGTTTTGACAACATGAAAAACCATTTTGACGTAGGAACTTTTTTGTGAGCAAAATTCAGTATCTTATTCACAATTAATCACAAAAAAAAAAAAAAAAATCCTTAGGGAGTTTTTTGTGAGGGAAATTTGGTATGAAATTTTTTTGTAATTATTTCCATACCTTGAGACCTCACAATGATTTTCCCAGCGGTTTTGGTCCTAGTTGGATTAGGAGAGGAATGTATGAACATTTTTAAGGAAAAAAAAATTATTTGATAAAAAATTATCTGTTAAGTATAATGATAAATCAATATATTACGATCGGCTAAGAAATTTATCTGTTATAATAAATTAAATTTGACTTTACCGATGATTTAGGATACACTTTCCTGATTATTTTCAATTTTAAAATAATTTAAATCAAAAAAATCCAATTATACAAGTCAAAATAAAATTCCGGACATATATTTTATTTTTTAAGATTAAATGTTTATACTTATTTAATTTTAAAAGATAAAAAATACACGTATTTTTGGAGAAAAAACTCAAAACTTTCTTCTTCTTTTTTTCATTTTGGCTAATGTATACTTTTAGTCCTTTAAATTTACATAAGGTATATTTTTGGTCCCTTAACTTTATAAAGTATACTTTTAGTCCTATAATTCTAACACTGTTAATTTTGCTAACGGAAAATGCCAACTCAAGTGATAATTTCACCCGAATTTACATATCCCTCATAGGTCCTTTGTACCTCTCAGTCTTTTTACAAATTCAACAGACTTCTGGGGGTTTTACAAATTCAAATGGTATTTATTTAGAATTTTCCTTAAGGCTATGTTTGGTTCGACGGAGGGAAGGGGAAGGGGGGGATTTTAATGGAGGGAAGGGGAAGGGAGGGATTTTAAAATTACATTGTTTGGATTGATCAGAAAGAAGGGGAGGGGAGGGATTTTAATATTACCTTGTTTGGTTTAGGAGGGGAGGGGAGGGAAATTTTTTTGACATTGACAACTATACCCTTATATTATAAGAAATGTTTTAATGTTACCTTGTTTGGTTCAGGAGGGGAGGGGAGGGAATTATCTTCACTTGGACAACTTTTTTTATATTATAATTGAATTCCATTTTCTGAGTATCCTTTATAATCATTATCACAAAAAAATAACAATATAACCATGATCTGCATTCGTTACCAATTTAAAAATAACAATAAGTTTTTCTATAAAAAATTGAACAATGAAGTTTAGCAAAAATATCAGATATAATAAGCACGGTTAGAGAATGGAGTGTAAAAATAAAATATATATGCATTTTGTTAAATGGGTAAAAAATGTTCTTCATACCAAAATAAAACCAAACATTGTCATTTACCAAAATGAGAAGTTCTTCACACCAAATTATTAATAGAGGCATCCAATGCCATCACAAAGCAAATTAAAATAATATGGCATCAAAATCTATCAAAAGACATCCATCATAGGTAAAATAAAATATCCTCAAATTTATTTTCTAAGCAAATGAACTAATCTAATCACTGAAAACCATTTGCATAATGACTTGCTTGCGTATAGGAGGGGGGCATTGAATCACTGTTCTGAGTTTGCTCAAATCGTTCATGAGGAAGCAGTAGATGATAGGGATCTTATCCTCATCACATCCACTCTCTCGAATCAGCTTAACAGTGTTCTCCCCCGAAATTTGTGATGTCGAAATTTGGGATGCATATCTATCTCGAAAAACTTGATTTCCTTCCCTCATAGCACTTACCACACCTTGTATTTGCTCTGCAATTACAACTCCTTCAGAAGAAGTGTCTTTTGCCTTCTTTGCACCAACCCTTCTAGTCTTCTTTGAGCTCTCACCTTCCGCTCCATGAGAAGGATCATCAACTCCCACATCGTCCAAATCCAAATTGACAGGAAAATCTTGAAAAGCCAAATTATTTTGGGATAGAAGTGGATCGACCTCATTCTCAACTGGTGATGGTGGACCGGAGTGTGCTGGTTGAGGAATTGAGAAATAACGGCAGCTACAAGTCTCTGACGCATTAGGAACCAATGTGTCACAAATTCTTCCTCTTCATCATCCATCTAACAAATCAACAACATTGTCCCAAATTAATTACCACAATGACTCGTAGAGCAGTAACTGAAAAGAGGATCATGAGGGATTGCATTGGTTGTCTTTGCAAGATAGCAATAAAAGTGGAACAGTTCAGCAATAGGTACTCGTAGAGCAATAAATGTTCTGTTTTCTCAATATATTATCTGCATTATTAAGAAGTTAGAAGAAGAAGAAAAGCTTGAATATACATTTAGGCCACCATCTCTTTTATTGCACATTATATATGCTAATTTTGTATAATTCAGGTTATAAAAGGAATTGTTGATGGTTGCCAGCAATCTGATTGGTTGCCAGCAATCCTACGGGAACTAATGAATCCAAAAATCAAGAACTCAAAAGCAACAAAATGACTAAAAATCAAAAGATTTAAAACTGGGATTGATACGGTAAAAACAGTGACAGAGTATATCAACACACGAAAGAGAAAAGATAATTAACCTCGGCGAGAAACAAAATAAGGATATAAAGAATGCGCTTTGAGATGTTTAAAAGCAAATAAGAGAGAATCTAAAAGCGCCAACAATAAATCAAATTCTGAAATTCACTGCATCGCGAGGTAGAGACACCGTTACGTTGTCGAATCCAAGTAGAAGAGGAGATCTGAAAGTGAACGTGCGACGCGATGTCGCTGAGGTCTTCGATCTCGTCTCAAGGTTGAGCTGGCTTGCCGAATAGGGTTCTGCAGTTCTGCGAGACAGCGAGAGTGAGCCTGAGCATTATCATCGAATAGAAATATAAGGTAAGGGTTTGAGGGTATTTCTGGAATTAAAGTAAAAGACTAGGGACATTTTTTTCCTCTCATACAGCAATTTTTATAATCCCTCCGAATCTGTCCGATTTGGGGGGGACGTTTTTGAGGGAAGTGAAGGGGAAATTTTAAAAAATTTCCCTCCCCCTCTAAAAAATATCATTTGCCAAACAAGGGGAGGGGGCTAAAATCCCTCCATCCTCCTCCCCTCCCCTCCGATCCCCTCAAACCAAACAAAGCCTAAATGATATAATCCCTTTTGAAGCTGGGGCAGCTTCGGTCCACTGCAGTGGACTGAAGCTGCCCCCTTTAATTTGAAGCTAGTGTTTGTTTGGGAAGTACAAAAATGTACTTTTTTTAAAAGCATTTTTATTCAATTTAAAATAAACTTTTTCTCACATATTTATTTCTAATACAGTAAAATAACTGTTAAAAAGCTAAAACAAATAAATACTTTTTAAGAGAGAACGAGAATAAAGTCTATATGTGCCATTTGGTTTCAACAGTGAGAAGGAGGGCAAACACAATGCTTGATACCGATTATAGCTTCCTCAAGCTCCTCCCTTGTACCTCAAAGATCTTCAATGACATTAAATAATCAATCAAGACAAAAGCAACACAACTCACTTCATCAATGACATTCAAACCAACATTCTTTCCACACACAAAAAATAAAAAATTCCAGACATCAGAATGGGTGTTGCCTAATTCTATTGTCTTTTAGTTGTTTGTTTTTCCTCTAGGTGGAACTTTAGGCCATTCGGCTAGAGATGGAAATATGCATCAACCCATTGGCTTTGCAAATACCCGTATCAAAATGGGTTAATATTTAAGCCAACTGAACCTGTAACCTAGAGGTTGGTAGGCCAACCCGCCCAATTCGTTTATGTTTACTTTTTAAAAAATTTTAACATTGCCTTTTTCAATTTTTTTTAAAACAATATAATGAAATATCCTTTTTTTTCACAAATCAAAATCATAAAAAGATATTACAAAATTATAAATTGATCCTAGAGCATCAAATTCAGAGTTTCAGATATTACAAATTAAACATACATCACAATTCAACACATTACAAACTAAACATAGACATTAAAAAAAAAAAAAAAGACTTAGCCCATCACATGTTCGGGTTTGGCGGTTTTGTTCTGAAAAGACCCATATCAAAATGAGCTTACTTAGCTTTTTCACAAACCAACATACCTAAGTTTGACGGGTTGCGGGTTCGATCAAAGTTTCTTGCTGCTTCTGGAAGAGTCTGGTTGGAAGAAGAGAGTGTTGGTGGCTAGAGGAAGAAGATAGTGAACAGTACAGAGGGGAGGGAGGAGTGAGTGGCCGCATTTCTTTTTACGTGGCCCTTGAGAGGATGCTAAATAAACAAGGGTTAAGTATCAAATTTACCCCTGAAGTACACGTCCAGGAGCAATGTTGCTCTCGAAGTTTTTGGCGTAGTAATGTTACCCGTGAAGTATCAAAACGTAACAATGTCCCCCTCCCCGTTAACACCGTTAATTTTCACCGTTAAAAAAAATCTGACATGACACTCAAATTGCTAGCTCTTCCATCCCCACCTACTTTTTCTACCCTCTCCACCTCTCACCCACGTCAGCATCTCCTACCCCTTCTTTCCTCCCACTCTTTGCTTCAGCCTCACTCACCGGCAACACCTACCCACTTATCGCCAACGACTAGAGTTCTGAAATTAAAACAAAACATCATCCAAAACTCACAGCAACATCCAAAACTTTCTACAAGATCTATCAATCCAAGCATACCCTCAGTGTAAACCCACAAGGAATGGAGCTGGGGAGGCTTACATTAGAACTGGATTTGCAATTTTTGTGGGTTGCCTTTTGGGACTCCTAGTTCCCTGTGAATTGTCTGTTGGGCCTTCAAACTAAGTAGAGCCGGGAAATCGGGTCGAGCCTATCGGGCCGGCCCGTTTAGGCCATGGCCCGTCAAGGGCCGGGCTTGAAAAGTAGACAAGATATTTGAAATTGACCCTGAAGGGCTTCGGGCTTAAACGGACCGGCTTTGGAGGGCCTCGGGCCAGCCCTGCAGGCCCTTTTCATTGTAGCTTTTTTCTTTTTTTCCTTTTTTAATTTATTAATTTGTATATATTTTGTCTTTGTTATAGAGTTATTTATCCATTTAACTACAAATACATAATAATTATACTCTAATTTTATGATTTGGTCTATTATTTGTTGCAAATAAAATTACTCTTATGTTTAACAGATTAAATTATTTGTTACAATAATAGTCATCGTACTAATGTCGCTTAGTGGTATGTTTATTATGTTTTATGTGAGTTATTTGTGAACATAGTTTGCTTTTGATTATGAATTAGTGACTGTGCTTATTTGTTGGATGATTTGTGATGTAATTTACTAATTATATTTCTTTTACCCTGATTCCCAGCTCTAAAACTAAGGCAGAACAATAGAGACATTCAAATTTTCAATTTATGTCATTAAAATCAACCAATCCCTAAAGCTACCCTTAACACAAAAAAGCTTCACCCGGCATGTTTAACACGACGGCGAGAGAATCCAAACATTTTCGTCCAGGTTCAAACTCCAAACCAAAACTCTTGAAGCAAAAATCTCATAAAAACTAAGAAAACAAAAAAAAAAACATAAAAGATGACGGTGAGATGGAATGCAAAGGATGAGATATGGGGAAGGGATTAGCTTATGTGTAATAATTTGGGTTATTTGACTGTTAGCATGTCATATATGAGTTTTAGTTAAATAAAACGGTCAAACTTAACCTCAGTTAACTCAAGGGCAACATTGTCACGTTTTGATAATTCAGAGGAAACATTGCTACGCGAAAAACTTTGAGGGCAGCATTGCTCCTGAGCGTGTACTTCATGGACAAATTTGCTACTTAACTCAATAAACAAACTTTAATAATGTCAGTGTCATATAGCATGAGTTATAAGAAACTCAGTTTTTTAAAAAAATTATGAAAACTTTAAGAATTAAGTTGCGTTGGAAAAAAAGAAAAGAAAAAGAACTGAGTTGCAAACTCAATTAAACTATGAGAATTAATAATTCTTTTCCTATATACAATATTTTTTAAAGAAATAAAATAAAGGTAGTGATTAAAAAAGCGCTCGCTCTCTTTTGTCTCTAATATAAAAATTGCGTAACTAATTTAAAAAGATTAAAAAATAAATTAAATTGGTTTATTTGAACAAAAATGACATCATTTTCCTGAAATATATATGTATAATAGTAAGTGATGATATATTAATTTTATAAGTAGGGTAAATTAATTGGAAAAAAATGATAAATACAAGAGATAAAATATATTCAAAATTTTAGACAGGAAAAAATATATTATATTTTAGATAAAATGCAACTACCAACTAGCTCCTATGTTAGAGACATGAGATTATTTAATATGAATTCATGAAGAAATAAACAAAAACCCCTAGGGTTTAGCTGTTTTAGTATACTCCCTGTGGTACTTTTGAGTGGCTGTGATTAAGATAAGAGCTTCATTTCCTTCTTCGTTGAAGAGGATATTAGTATTAGTAATATGAGTACAGCTACATTTTGTTGTGATCTTACGACATGATTGATCTGTTGATGAGTTGGAGATGGTTGGTGAATATTTGATTGACTATCACTTTAGACTTTAGACTTGTAATGTCATTATATTCAAGTGTGTTGAGGACTATCATTGGCCCAAAAAAAGGATTAGTTAACGTTAATGAATGACTTTTATAGCAAACAAAAATGTATTGTACCCCACTTAATTTTATTTATAAGTCATTTTTAATATTATATACACATTTTTAGCTTTTTTTTTTTTTTGAAGGCCCCATCCATGGCTTGTAGCAGTGACTAATGCCCGCATTGTAGACATCTGGAAAAGGTTTTAGTACTAGCCATGAAACCCTCTCCATACACATCATCAATAATCAAATCTCTTACTAAATGCTTAAATTGGCATTGTAGGCATGGTGTTTATTTACCATCTTTAGAATAACTCGATTCAAACTTGGTTTGGTAATATAAGTTTTCATCCAATTTTGATATATGAAAGTTTAGGTGGGGATAGATACCAGTAACCCGTTAGGACTAGGGCACGCATCCAGGTTCAAAGGGAGTTTATAGAGGTATTTATAGATCACTCACCAACGAGACCCTCATATCAACCATCAATTATCAAATCTTCTCCCTTTTGAATTGAATACCAATGTCTTTGTCAAATGTACTCACTTCTTGTTGGTAGTTTTCATATAATCTTCTCTCCCCTCATTATATGGACTCCTCTCATGTTTATAGATAAGGCCCAAAAAACAGTTCAAGCCCACCACTAAGTGTTTTTTCCCTCACATATAAAGGCCGGAAAACATGGCCTTGTGGGCCCAATCCCCCCAACACCAGACGGTAGCGTGCCGCAAATATCACTATTATGTGGCGCTCCCTTTGATATGAACAGAAGAAAGGCCATCCGATATCGTGACACGTGGCATAAGCCTCACGTATGTCAGAAATTTGAATGCGAAGCCACGCGCGCAACGATAAAAAATGAATTGATCGAAAACCCAACGTTGACCCCACCATGTGCAGTGCTGGTCGACGATGATAGGACAAGTTCAAATTAATCATTGGGACCCACTACTCCTTCGCACGTGCCAAACCACCACCCTTCCCTACCACCACCACTGTGTTCCTTCAAACCAAATTTCAAAGCCTTTCATTCATTCCTCATTACACTTCCTCCTATATCTTCGGTTCCACTCCGCAACGACCACTGTACTGTACTTCTACTTTTCTGCTCCTTCTTGTTTCTTTCTGGTAAGGCATTGCGTTGGTCCGATCGGGTCTGATTGGAGCTGGATTTTTGGAGTTTTTATAGGGTTTGGAGCTGGGGACAGTGTGAAAGGTTTTGATCTTGTTCTGCGGCTGCAACGAGAGGAGGAAGGAGGAACGGAGATGAACGGAGCTGGGAGACAGGGTCAGAGATCTGCTGCGACGGGGGTGCATCACCAGCGTCAGTTTTCCGATAACTTCATGGACAGCTCATCCAATGGCAGGTGGCTTCAATCGGCGGGTCTCCAACACTTGCAAAGCACTGGAAATCCCATTCCTCCACTTCAGGTTTTGATCTTCAACGTTATGTCTCACTTTCTATTTATCTGTTCCGTTTCCTCTAAATGCTTGGGAAAATGTTCCCCCTTTTTATACCTTAATGATGTAAACAGTGTTCATCTGAACTAGACTGATTATTTATCGGATATAATAATTTGGTTCTTATGTCTTTCTCCCTATGATGTAATATGAATGTAAGCAGTGCTGTCTACTGGTATTCTAACAATCCTGTCCTTGGAATATATCTATATTTCTTAATATTGGAAATGCGAACAGGACTACAACTTCTTTGGAGGGGGTGGGCAGGGAAACAGAATGCTAAGGAATGCGCAGAAGAGCTTTAATGGTGTGAACGAGTATTATATGGAGCCATCAACACCTCAAGGAAATTATCGGGCTTCTGGTCTGAAAAAGAACGGTGAAGATTCACCAAGTGATTTCAGCCCTGGGCTGTTGGATCTACATTCTTGTGACACGGAACTTCTTCCTGAAGTTAGTATCTTTACATTTATTGAACAGCATGGATTTGATATCTGGGCTGTATAATTGTACAAGTATCGGTTATGACTAGAGTTAACATTTCATGTTTGAGAGCTTTCTGCTATAAAATTTGTGGAAATGATTTTACTGTCCAGCAGGGTTTTGTGATCATTTGTATTGCTCTTGCGTCCTTTGAAGTGTTCTTGTTGTGGATTCAATTTCCACAAATGAGAAAACCCATTCTATTCATAAGAGAAACATGAGTTAGTGGTTTAGGGCTAGGACTCGTAAAAAAATCTGGTCTATGAGCCTGAAAATATTCTGAAATGAGAATTTTATACAGTTGTTAAAAGAAAGGCAATTTTTGAAGTCCTGAATCTTTATGTTATGACAGTGAAATTAAATCCTTGATTACTTGTGAAGTTAAATTTTTGGTTTAAAACAAGGATGGTTAGTCTTCAATTTTCTCCTCGTTAGTTGGTACACATGAGAAAAAAGCATAGCTGAGTTTTGCTGATATTTTGTTTATTGTGGCAGATGCCAGCATCCAATGTGTATGATAGTACTTCCGTGTATCGGCCCGTCCAAGATAGAAGCTTCGATGAACCTGAACCTTACGCTTCCGGCAAACAGACTGGCAGAGTTCGCGCTGCAGAAAACAATCTCCTCAAAAGTTTTTCTTTTGACAAAGAGAAATCTAGTTCTGTGGCTAAAATTAAAGTTGTGGTATGTTCTCTTCCGTATATTAATTCAACAATTAGTAATCTTAAGGAAATTTTCCGGAAACTATATACGCATAATACTTTTCTTTGTATGCATAGATGTTAATTAAATTTCATTGTAGCATCATAAAATCAACTAAAAGCTTTCCCAACTGTGAATAGCATTTCTTGAAGTTCATTGATAAAGTTTGTGTGCTTAATGCAGGTTCGCAAGAGGCCACTTAACAAGAAGGAAATTGCAAAGAATGAGGAAGACATAATAGACACAAATTCCAATTGTTTGACAGTACATGAGACTAAACTTAAGGTAAGTTCAACGGTCAAAAGACAAATATAAGATCAATTTGATTAATATTTGTGGTTTCGATTTGATATACTTATCCCTAAGATTGAAAATTATAAGATTACGTGAATTGAGAAGCTAATAATTGATCTTCCTGTCAAATATATCAGGCACAGCAAGTCTTTCTTGCTGAGTTTGACTCGTGTGACTTGATATGGTTCAAATGGCCCAATTGCAGAATATAATCTGCATATGATAAGTTACGCTATTCATGTTGCAGAATGTAATAATCTGGATGTTCAATTTAATTTGTACAAAAGCCTACAAAGAGTAGTATCATGCGGAAAATACAGTCATGGATTGCTTTGGCAATGTCCAACATATTCCGAACTTCCAAAGTTTCTCCGTTGTTGACAACTATATGCAGTTATTTGTATGATCCTATTGTAGAAGCTTTATTATCTAGTTTTTAAAATCTCAATACTTTACAGGTTGACCTAACTCAGTATGTTGAGAAGCACGAATTTGTTTTTGATGCCGTCCTGAATGAAGAAAAAAAAAAAAAAAGTCGCATGGATGTAAATTCTGTCCTTTTCATTATATACATACTTCTTTAATCTTTATTATGCACAGTTATGCTCTTGGCTTTTCTATAATTTGTAATTTGTTAAGTATGGTACAGTGATATAGAATAATTGATGCTTCCAAAATGTTTTCATTATTTATACAATTGTTGGTTCAAACTTCAAAGGCCCATAGCGAATTTGCTCTAATGCTGCGAAGTACATCTTTATTCTGCTATGGCCTTTATTTTGTGCTAGGGTGGCTTTAATGGCTTGTGCTTCTAGTTATATACAAAGTAAACATTAAAACACCATTTTCTGTTTTTCTAGGAAGTGGAAAGACTTATACAATGAAGCCACTGCCACTTAAAGCATCAAAGGACATCTTGAGATTGATGCAACATACTTACAGGAACCAGGGATTCCAGCTATTTGTGAGTTTCTTTGAAATATATGGTGGGAAGCTTTTCGATCTCCTTAATGATCGAAAGTGAGTTATTCAACGTCTCCTACTTTACTAGCGCCTCTCTGTTTTATGAAATTGGAAGTTGATATTGGAAACTGTACTGTAGAAAGCTTTGCATGAGGGAGGATGGTAAGCAGCAAGTTTGCATTGTGGGTTTGCAAGAGTACAGAGTTACTGATGTAGAGACCATCAAGGAATTGATTGAGAAAGGAAGTTCCACAAGAAGTACAGGCACGACTGGTGCAAATGAGGAATCTTCACGGTCTCATGCAATACTTCAACTAGCTATCAAGAGATCAGCTGATGGCAATGAATCCAAGCGTCCCCGTCCTGTTGGCAAGCTCTCCTTCATAGATCTTGCTGGAAGTGAACGAGGAGCAGATACTACTGATAATGACAAACAGACAAGGTATGCTTTAAGGAGCTTGAAAGAGTATAAAGTGGATTTACGTCATTACGTTGTTGACTTAGAAAAGTAATTGTGAAGACAATTTGTACAAATTTAGATAGTTAGGCTCTAAATGTTGTTGCCATGTGACCTGAAAGTCACAGGTTCAAATCCCAGAAACATTCTCTGCACTTGCAGGCATAAGACTGTATACATCTATTCCTCCCCAGACCCCACCTAGTAGGAACCTTGTGCATTGGACCGCCCTTTAGGCTTTAAATGTTGCCAATTTTGGTATAAACCATGTACTCTTTTTGTACCATCTGTGTTTAACCTCAGATTTTAGACTCTAGCTTTTTGCCACCGTTATTTAAGTCATTCCTCTTAACTTTATTCATGAATTTGTTTGGTTCATTGGCTGTTCTAAATTATATGATGCAGAATAGAAGGTGCTGAAATCAATAAGAGCTTACTCGCCCTAAAGGAATGCATAAGAGCCCTTGATAACGACCAGGGTCACATTCCTTTCCGAGGCAGTAAACTAACTGAAGTTTTGAGGGATTCATTTGTTGGCAACTCCCGTACTGTTATGATCTCGTGCATATCACCAAGCTCTGGTTCTTGTGAACATACTTTGAATACATTAAGATACGCTGACAGGTAAAAATGATTTTATTAATTTTGATTATTATAATGTTTTCAACATTTCCTGCTCCTTCATTCTTGCATGGCTTCATCCCACATTCACTTAAACACCACTAGTAATGCGCACAAAGAACCGAAAACTTATGGTAGTGTACGTATGTTACGAATTGAATGAATATCCAGGGTGAAAAGCTTGTCAAAAGGGAACAACACTAAGAAGGATGCTTCATCTACAAATTTTAATCCCAAAGAATCAACTACCGTTCCCTTATCTTCAATTACTACATCAACTTTTGAGGATCGCACTGCTGATACATGGCCTGAAGAAGATGATGGAGATGAGTTTAGTCCAACCGAAGAGTACTATGATCAGGTAAAACCATCATGGAAAAAAAATGGAAAGATAGAGACATATGGCACCACTGATGACAAATTGAAGAAGCCCAATGGTCAGACCCAGATAAAATGGAATAACCTCCCAAAAGATGAACCTAAGGTTGCACATCCAGACGATGACTTGAATGCTCTCTTAAAGGTGAGATATTGAGAGAATTGTTTCTATACATACAAAATATAATTGATTGTAAAGTGTCGGATTTTTCATCATTTCAGGAAGAGGAGGACCTTGTAAATGCTCATCGGAAACAAGTGGAGGAGACTATGAATATTGTGAAAGAGGTATTTGGCTGATAGGTTCTAATAATATTGAAATATGTTTTTATTATTATTTATATGGTCGATACAAGCATCTCAAACTTTGAAATTTGCAACTATGGCTGTATTACGTATAAGACTGAGTCACCCAAAAGATGATTTCCTGAGCATAGAAATGCATTCTTCCTTGCTTTTCTCCATTTAAACAAACTAGAAGTCCTGGCCTGTGCTTATGCACGGGTTTACTGTACTTGAATAATGAATTTACAGTAATACAAGATATAAGTTTTATATAGTATATAATTTTTTTTTTTGTGTGTTATCAATGCAGGAGATGAACCTATTGGTTGAAGCAGATCAACCAGGAAATCAGCTTGATGATTATATAGTAAGACTAAATGCCATTCTATCTCAGAAGTCTGATGGAATCTTGCAGTTGCAAACCCGTTTAGCTCATTTCCAAAGACGTTTGAAGGAGCATAATGTTTTGGTTTCATCTGCTGGCTACTAATAATATTTAATAAAGGACTCAGTCTGCGAATGGCTATATTTCGGAGGCAGAGTCCATGCATTCTGTGATTCAATTGAAATGTAATCTGAATCTGGCATGCATTACTGGAATCTGTTTGATTATTCATTATTCTGAATCCTAGTTTTTCCTCAGGGATTAGAAGCTGGAGGCTTCATTTTTCTCCTTCCCTTCTTTCTGAGCATATAGGCCTGTGTTGGTTTACCAGGTTTGTTTGTATAAAGTTCTCCATAAATACCAATGTAGTTCTTGTTAATTTAGCTTACTGCTTGCTCTGCAGTTGAATATTAATGTATTACGCATATGGGAAACTACCAGTCTTTTGGTAATAAATCTCAGTCTGCGACTCTGCGTTGTTAAAGCTGGAAGGAATCATAATTTTATGTGTAATTTGAAAGCTTGACATGTTAATGGAAGGAATCACGTGATAACTCGATTCTATTGGCATGACTATCAATCTCTATGTGCATCATAATAAAAAAGTTGTTAAGGTCTCTTTGGTATGAGGGATTTGTTGGGAAGAAGAGAGGAGGGAAAAAACATTGGAGAAGTGAAATTATAAAATTTTCATGAAGAGAGTATGTAAGATAGAAAAAAAAAAAAAAAAAAAATTAGTTAAAAGCTTTTAACCCCACTTTTCTAAATTTTTTTAAATCGAACTTAGAAAATTTTTCCTTCCCCTCCCGTATCAAACAAGCCTTAAATGAATCAAAATATCCTTTTGGTGTTATTTATTTTAGGGTTAAGTAGTAAATCTGGTCCTGAAGTATACGCCCTGAAATAATGTTGCCCTGAAAGTGTTTTCAGGTTCAATGTTGTTCTGGAAGTCTAAAAACGTAGTAATGTTGTCATTTTCCGTTAAAAACCTAATGTTGACTGTTAAAAAATTGAAGTTGACCATTAACTTTTAAATGAAAAAGAGTAACATTGCTACGTTTTTAAACTTTTGGGGCAGAACAAAAAAAGCTTCTAGGGAAAAATTACTCTTGGGCGTATATTTCCTGAGCGAATTTGCTACTTAACCCTTTATTTTATTATACCCCTAGTATAAAATTAAAGAAGAGACCGGGAATATTTTATTTTCAATAATGTAAATATAAAAAAGGTCACACCTGACCTTTTGGAAAAATTCTAAATAAATATCATTTTTAAATTCAGAAAACCCAAAAAGTATGTTAACATATGAAAATGACAAATAGGTCTTATGGAACTATTCTAAAATTTTAAAATGTCGTGCTTTTACCAAAATGTCCCTGAAGTTTTTTTTTTTTTTATAAAAAAAAAAAAAACCTTCGTCGGTGTCGGAGCTCTAGTGATAACTTGAATACTGAGATTAACTACCTTAGTATAGAGATTGATTACTTGAGCTTCATAAACCCTATCTGGTGTGGTTCACAAGTTGAATATCTGGTGTGGTTCATTGACGAATTGTGTTCATGAGGTTATTAATGGCTACGCTTAAGTTGTTATTACCAATACTTAAGTTGTCATTGCCGTTATTCAACTTGTCAATGACACTTAATAGAGCTTAAGTAGTCAATTACGTTACTCAAGTTATCATTGAAGCTCTAGCCATCAGCGTACGAAGACAAGGATTTTTTCTTTTTTAAAAAAACTTCAGAGGCATTTTAATAAAATTACAATATTTCAAAATCTCATATCAGTCTCAAGAGACTCATTTGTCCTTTTCACGTGTCAACAAAATTTTTGGAGTTTTTTAAGTTCAAATGATACTATCTCCGGTTCTAAATATAAGACATATTTTATAGTATACAGACTATATCATATATTTAGGATAGGACGGGAGGAGTATTTATTTGGAATTTTCCCTTTATTTTTTAAAATAATAATTCAAACAGATTTTTGTAATTTTTTATTTTAAAAATTATTCTAAACATTAATTTAAAAATCTAAGAAAATAAAAATAGAGAATAGAATCATGCCTTAATTAATTTCAAAATCTCCTCAAATGATTATTTTTTTTTAAAATAATATAAATATTTAAGGATATTATTTTATTTAAATAATATATTTGCATAAGATCAGCATATTTAAAATAAAAAAAGTTACTACAAAATTTACCCAAGAATATATGGATAATTTTTTAAAAGGAAAAAATATTCGGCATTACATGTGGAAAGGACGTTCCTCACCCACCGTACTGACCCACGAAGTTACGTCATAAATACTATCGAAAAAGAAGTTGCGTCATAAAGAAGGGCCCACGTCTTTGCATCCGCCTCTTTTCCCGCCATTTCCTTGCTCCTCGTTCCTTCATCTCCTTCAACAATCTCCTTCATTTTGGGTTCTAAAAGTTCATACCCAAGAACCAGAGCCCAGAAACAAAATACACGGAAAGATGCCGACTTTAATAATCCTTATGCCGAAGATGAGCTTCGTGATGCTTCAATTATGCCTTCTTCGTCACATTCACAACAACCCACACGAGCTTCTGTCCCTTTAGATTCGTTTCTGAATCTCCCAGTGTCATTATCTGTGAAGCACAAACGACGTCGTTTATTCATTTTCAGCTAGCTGATACAGTGATACTTTGAGGTTCAAATTATTTTTATTGTTATTAATTTTACAAATCACATATTCACCCTCTCTAGATGATACTTTAAGGTCATCAATTCTGATCTTGAAGAAGCATGTCCTCGAGTCCACATTATGTACACATAATTATGTGTTTCTTATGTGTTCATACCTCTAAATTAGAGGTATGAGCATATTTTTTTTTCAATTTTTTTATATATTTTATTTATATAGATTTAAATTATATGCTGCTTTCTGAGATGTTTTTTGCACACAGTATGTCAAATTAATTAGTTTCCAGTTCTGCATCTGTTTGTAACACCAGTATTATGGAAATTAATTAATTTGAGATACTGGATGCAAAAAATATCCCAGAAAGCAACATAGCTACATAAATACAATATATAAAAAAATTTAAAAAAAAAAATGCTCATACCTCTAATTAGAGGTATGAGCACATAAGAATCACATAATTATGTGCATCTAATGTGAATTCGCATGTCCTCTGGTTGTTTCTCTTACTGATATATAGAGTACTAGCTTCAAGAGATTGTGTGGTTTTGGTAATATTATTGTTTGTTTACTTTCTGTTTACATCTTTCTATTCATTTCTGGTAATATTTAGAACTGTGTTATTCAGGCTGGTGTCTCATTCTGTTTGCTTCTTTCTGAAAGAAGAGACAGTTACTAATTCTCTGATATTGCAGCATATGAGAGCTTCCTTCACTCCACTTACAATGCCTCTTCCTAAATAAGTTGATTATTTCTCCATTAGGTCCTGAAAAGGCTATTTCTGACAGATGTTCACTTCAGTTTCTGCTTATGCAAATATATGGTTCTTTTACAAATTCTCTATTTTCTTGCATCAATGATGATGACTTGAAGTCTGTCTTTTTCTTTTGATTCAGGCGTCCACAACACATTGGAGGAATCATCAGCAAAATTTTCGAAAACCTCCTATGTAATTTCGCTGAAACTAATTATCCTTACCATCTCTAGGTACTGAACTTCTGAAACTGTTCAGATCAAATGTCATAGCACAAATGTCTCACCCTCTTCAGCATCAAAAACACTAACTCGTTGGACTTAGAACCAGGAATTGTTATGGACTTCGAGCACTCTGTGTCAGATTTTGGTACATTATACTGTGTTTAATATATGACCTATTTAGGGAGTTGATCTTGCTCCTAACTCCTAAATATAAGACATAGTTTTCATATTTGTTAATTTTTTCCTATTCAACAATAATAAAAAAGGAGAGAGAACAAGGGAATTAAAAAAATGACTAGGGTGTTTTAGAAAATATGTCATATCAACTAACTTAACTAATTTCCTTAATTTAATCAAATTAGGTAAATATGTCTTATAATAAAGACCAGGAGGAAGATCCTACAATGACCTACTGCAAAGAGCCTATAGGTCAGATTCGGCTCAATTGTTCAAAAGCTCTATGAATTGGTCAAGAAGGGAAGCTTCTCTTCCTCCTGATTGTGATTATTGGCAGTAATTGCTGTAATTCTCTGTGTACTATTTACGAGTGAGAAATGTAAGAAAAATGTATGTATGAGAGCCACTTCTTCTATTTCTACTTACTCTCCAATTTTTAAATTTATGATTCATTCATTCACTAAATGCTAAGCATCCCAATGCTTCTTCCTCCACCTTTTACCTTTTAAAAATTGAGGTTTCTGGAATCATGACAATGTGAAAAAACCTTGATGCTTATTTCCTGATACTTTAATAAACCAGCGGAATGATTAACAAGCTGTTGATTGAGATAGTAAGTGATTTTACTCCGTAAGGAGAACACAAGTTCAAATACCAGGAAATGCACTTGTTGTGAGAAGTGCAAGCCCTTTGCATTCTAAGCCTATGAAACCTTGATAAAAATAAAAATAAAAAGACTAGCAGAACTCAGCAAATAGTCTGACAGGTCACACGGTATCAGTTGTTAAGATTTGGAAAGCTTAATGTTCACTGAGAAATTAAAGTCTATTAACTTCCAATCATCTAAGGGAGAAATTAAACATAAGGAACACGTAAAATTTGAATATTTTATTGTACTTGGATGAACAAGATGGATTCAAGCATGCAGTCAACTGACACAAGATAAAAGAAAGAAAGAAAGAAAGAAAGAAAGAAAGAAAGAAATCTCTAAATAGCCAGAACTGAAAGCAAACCAGTCAACCAAACACAGCACACTTGGAAAAGAAGATTAAGAAGCACAAAATAGTGAAACAGATTACAGATTCCATATACATACAACTGAACATTCTTTTTCAATTTGGTAAACTAAAATCTACAACCTGATTGATCGATGGCGACGGCTTCCCTTTGAGGGTTTCATACTCACAGAGGGCTGTGAAGCAGAGAACTCAGAGTGTATGTCCACAAAAAACTTATCCACGATGTCTAAATAAACAGGACTTGTGAGACGAGAATAATAGTGAAGTGCCTCTTCTATGTCTAAAACTTGCTCAACATCACCTGCATCTATCATCTCCAATTCCTTCATCTTCTGTGCCAAAACTTGAGCTCCTCCATTTTTCTTGTGTTGATCATGACTCAAATCTTTCTTCTTCCCAATTAGATAGCTCCCTTTGTTCTTCTGTTTCACTTTACCTTCGTGTTTGTTCTTTTGTTCACTTTGCTTGGAGAAACTCATGAAGTTTCCAGTACAAGAAGCAAGTTCTTCTTCTTCTTCTGGTGGCTCTTTGGACCCAGATAAGACGTCACTATCAACCCTTTTGATTATGCTTAGATCTGACTGCAAATGATCATAGAACTCATTGTAGAATTGGTCTCTTCGTGTGTAGGTTCTTCTATAGCTGCTGCTGCTGCTGCTGCAAGTGATGAAAGGGTTGAAGGAAAGAGATCTGGGTAATCTTTGGTGCCCTCCACACATGAAAGACTTGAAATTTCTTAAGGTTTTGTGAAATAAAACCTTGGCCTTGCCAATGATGGTTTTTCTTAGCAGCATTTGTGGGTTTGGTTTGGTTCTACTGTGAACAGGCAACAAAGAAAACAAAAGCTTTCTCCAGGTGGCTCTTCCTTCGAGAGCTGACACAGCTTAAATTTGATATATAGCTCGTGTATTCTCAAATTTTGTCTTTAAGTTACCAAAGACAAAAAACAATAAAATTAAATAACATATACTACAATAAAAGGGGTTGGTTATACTCCATTTGCTCATATATTTGGGGAGTTAATTTTGATCATAAATATAAGACATTTTTCATATTTGTCAATATGGAAAATGAACAAGAAAATTAAGGAATATGATTAGAGTGTTTTAGAAAACACATCTCATATGAACTAACTTAACTAAATTTCTTAATCTAATCAACTTATGTAAATATGTTTTATATTAGGGATAGGAGGGAGTAACTTTTTTTTCCTTGTCTAGTTTTCATCTCTTATCTTTTTTTGCCCAAGGCATCCCATGTTGTCTGTCTCTTTCAGATTCTCTGTCTTTCTGAGTGTGGCCATATAATGATCATATGATAATTACCAGATATCAACAAAAAGTACTTTAGGGTCCCATACCTTAATCTGAGGTTGTTCCTCTTAGGATTAAACATAGTTAAAGTTAAAGATCACAACTTTGAGAACTTTGGTATGTAATTATCACAAATACTGTTATGTTTTGACTAATTGTGGTTGAAAGTGCAGTGGCATTGATTAAAATGAAAAGCTAAAGGTAGTTTGTGACTTATAATACTCTTTGCCAAATTTGAATCCTTGGTAGCCATAAATGAAATACCCCATTATTATCTTTTATCTTATACAAGTATACCAATTCATTATTGATTTGTACTTCTTAGTAATCACATTCAGATACTGCTTTGAGACATAATTTCTCTAATGGGTCACAAGGAAGGATTAATAGAAGACACTCCGTAAATATCAGAATGAGTTAATGCAGTAATTAATTACATTCACTTGTGAAGAAAAAGCCTCATTTATTTCTAAGAAGGGCATGGTCCCCTTAGACTGTAGTAATGTTGTGGGAATGATAAGAGTATTAGATGGCAAGATGAGGGGCATTTTTATTTGCTGTATTGTGTAGTGTGTAGTCGCTATCCATCACTTGCCTGTGTTTTAAAGTCCTTCAACCACCTCTGTCCTAAATTATTTAAGTTAAAGCGACTACTAACTTGGTGTAAAAGTGTAGCTCATAGTTGTTGGGTGATTTTTTTTTTTTTTTTTAACTAGACAAATAAAAGGGGGAAAAAAAAAGGCTAAATGAGACTTTTAATTCTTTAAGCTTATACGAGATATACTTTTGGTTCTTTACCTTTATAAAACATACTCCTAATCCTATATTTCTAACATCGTTAATGTTGGCAACAGAAACCATTGACGCAACAAACTCAAGTGATATATTATGTAAATTAACTTAAGTTATGACTCTGTAATTAAATGTTATTAATCTTAATTTAAAATATGTGTAAATTGAAAAATTTCTAAAACCTAATGAAATAGTTAATATAAAAACATTGATTGTATTAAAAATCATTTAGTTTAATAATTTAAATATCAAAATCTCAATTTCATTTGCAGCGATTTGTTGGTTTATTATATTATATCAAAAAAATTAAAACTTAAATATGCTATGCCAGCTGAGCAGTCATCATTTAAATTTGTTGCGTCAACTTTTTTGTCAGCAATATTAACGATATTATAAATATAAGACTAAGAGTATAATTTATAAAGTTAAGCGACTAAAAGTATATCTCATGTAAAACTTAAAGGACTAAAAGTATACTTGATATAAATAGAAAACTATTATTCTCACGATCCTTATACATAAAAGATAGATAACTAATTTGCAGAAATTAAGAATTAGCTAAGCTAATTATTTGTAACAAATATGTGTTAGTTCTCCTAGAATACCTCTTATGGAAACACTGTTAATACATGCAATCAATAGAGATATTTTTTGGGAAAAAAATTATAAATTTGAGAGATAAAATTAACATAGGTCTTATATATTAGGACCAAAATGTATCCCTTATCTAACTTTTGTATTTAGGATGAGAGGTAGTAATTGATAGCACCATTGTAATCAATATCAACACACACTATATCCCCCTCAAAAAAAAATCCTCCTAATTCTTGAAATTCAAATTAAAGACCCTAATAATGATATTCATGGATCAACCATGTATCAATGAGTATTGACTGTTTATTTTCCCTCTTTCATTAGAAAAAGTCAAGTTATTTTTTTGTTAAAAAAAAAACTCTAAGTTATTGAGTGTAAGTACATTCACATGTACTTCCTCCAATCCTTTTTATTTGGAACATTTTATCTCATAGAGAGGGTCCTTCATATAAGGAATAAATCATTTTTGTTTGAAATTTTAAATTAGTTTTTCCTTTTTGCCTCCATTAAACATATGTCACTCATTATCTCCGCAATAAACATATGTCAATTTATTGGGTTACATAAGTCAATGTCCAGAAGGCACTTATACAAAGAATAAATCAATAGTTTTTTTAAATACAAAAGACAGAGTTGAGGGGTGTTACATCAATTTTAATTGATGTTACCAAAAAAACATGTTCACGCAAGTTGAGATGAAACTTCTCATATATTTATCTCATAAATCACGTTAAAAAATCAGTTTCTACTGCTAATCCAAACGAACGAAGTTATGAAGTAAAATTAGGATCAAACCCACGTCTGCATGACCTCCTCCATGGCACTAGACTATAAAATCATTAGCTAAATCAATTAGTTTAACTGGTTTTAGAGATACAGCCGTGGCCGTGGGTTAACATTCCAATTTTAATTAACAATGAAATTTCCTTATAAAGCAATATTGAAACATCGAAACCAAGATTATTTGCTACGGTGCATTTAGAAATGAGTCCACATAAGTGCTTAGAGCTTATGTGCTTATTACATGTTTATACCTCAAATTGAGGTATAAGCATGTTATTTTTTATTTTTTTAAATTTTTTTATATATTATATTTATTTATATTTAAATTATGTGTTGCTTTCTGAAATTTTTTTTGCACTCAGTGTCTCAAATTAATTAGTTTTCATGATACTAGTGTTACAGACAAATATTCTGAATGCAGGACTGTAAACTAATTAATTTTGAGATATTGGGTTCAAAAATCATTGCAGAAAACAGCACATAATTTAAATATAAATAAATACAATATATAAAAAAATTTAAAAAAATAAAAAATTATATGTTTATACCTTAATTTGAGGTATAAGCATGTAATAAGCACATAAGGTCTAAGCACCTTATGTAGACTCTTAATCGGCATCTAGAAGGATGATAATAAATACTTGTATACTTCCCATGTCAAAGAACAAGGAATCCAATGTGTTTATAAATAACCCACAAATCATAAAAGCTGCCACCCCGAGACATGTGTGCCATGATCAAATATCATAAAACTAAGCCAACATCTAGAAGAAGACATGCATCTGCCACGTGGGCCCTTATGATGAACAAGAATAAACATCGCCACAAGTCTTGGGGTGTCAACTCAATAAAAGTTCTTTTCTTACCTGTCCTGGTTTCTCAAGAAGTAACTTGCAATTAAGTATCAGTAAGAGGAAAACAGTATCAAAAGCATGAATGCTATAAATGCTTCACAACATTCATTTTTTGTTGGGTGAACAATGATTCGCAGCATTTATCATCAACTCTAGTAGAGTCTAGAAGTACCCCAGTACTAATAGAGATGGAATTAATTATGTAATAACACGCATTATAAGTAAGTAAGATTATATGCATATTAAAAATTGATCCTGTAAATAAATATAACAAAGAACTCTTCATGTGAGCCTAGATGGAGTGAAGTTACATAACTAGCAGTAGTTAGATCAAGCAAAATGGACAACCCACTTGGAAGAACTACCCAATCGAAGCAATAAAGCTTGAAGCTAGCATATAAAAGTAACATGAAAACAAGAGAGTGCAAAGCTGCTAAGTAACATAAATGTGAGCCTTTATTCCAATAAAAGTTACAAAATTTGAATTCTAGGCTTTGTAGCCTACCTACAAGATTTTTAAAGTACACCAAGCATCAACAATCAACATATTAATTACTCAGTTAAGAACACAGAGTATATCGCTGTTACTGAATACAACTCATATGTGTTCAGAGCATTCAATCCAGTATCGGAAGGAAAGTGTGAGTTAATCTTCAGAAGGAAATGGATTCCAAAAGAGAAGTGACAGTACGAAGAGATTAGGTAGCAGAACCGGAATCAGAGGGTTAACATTGTTGAAAAGTCGCTTCCTGGAAAGCCTTTTCCTCGCATATTCCCTCCTCTCTTGTTCTCCCCACCGCGCTTCCTCCAATCCTTTGGCCAGCGTCAACGGCGGAGGTTGCTGAAACGGGCACTTGGACCGCCACGAGGTCGTCGGAGGCCCCAATCTGAAGAGCCTTCGGAAGAAGAGCGAGAGACTCCATCTGGTAAGTATCGAGGGTTCAGGGCAGAGAATTGGAGGGTAATCCCAATTCAGGTAACATGGAATTTGGCGGGAAATGAAGAATTGAGAGTAGAGGGTCGGTGTTGCTGTGGGGCTCGTGAGGATGTGAGTTAGGGCGTGGAGTTTCTGCGTCCATGTCGTGTTCTCCATTGGAAGAAGACGATGCGATTCGGAGATCAAGCAAAACAAGAAGAGTATTGGTTTCTATGAATAGATATGGTGCAAATTGGGGAATATTTGCGTAATTGATTCCTTCATTGCAGTTTATTTAGCCCTAATTCTGGACTTACTTTCACAATATTCGCAGATTACAAGCGCATTTCTGAACATCTTCCACTGATAGCTTCCAAATATTCGTCCGATGATGGTTTATCTGGTTATGATAAAACTTGAAAATACAAAATCACAGGTTACGACTAACCAACGGGTTTGCAGAAGATAGTACTGGATGACTGTTTGTTTTAGGATGAGCATGTGAAATGAATTTTGTTTTGGTTTATGAAAAATGATTTCTGACACCTCACTTGGGGTTTTTCTTCCTCCGAAATTAATTAATGGGTTAATTTATAAATTTGTTTAGAAAGTTTTCGTTGAGAAACAATGTTATCTAAAAAATTTTTTAGGTTCAATGTTGTCCGGAAGTGTTAAAATGAACAATGTTATCAATTTCCGTAAAAGTTAACAGTTAATATCAATTTTTTTACGGTCTTTAGTTTTTTAACTGAATAAAGCAATATTGTTACGTTTTGAAACTTCCGGGGCGAGATAATAAAAACTTCCATGACAATATTGTTACGGGCCTATACCTACTTCCGGTACGAATTTACTACTTAACCCTTACTTAATTTGGAAAGAGATTAAAAAGCTAAAAAAAAAATTTATAATATTTATATTTATAATTTTCTTAAATTAATTTATCTAAATCATGAAGTAATATATAATTTGATGGTGCACCCTTGACGAGGCCCCATTGTTTTGAACGGGGCATTAATGTCAGAAGCAACATTGATTGCTTATTCAGAAACAGAAATGTTAAATAAGAAATAATCAACCATATGCTTGTAAAATTAAGATGCAGGTGCTTGTTTAAGGACGCATATGAATTGCATAGTTTGATTTCTTGACGTTACCCATGAATTAAACTCACCACTTCCTACTTACTCCAGAGCTTTCATTTTATTAGCTAGGAAGACATCATCATTTTACACAAACATGATTTTAATTACATTGGATGTATTTTAAAACATGCCATTAGAGGGGGTGTGATAAGGTCTACAATTGTGTTGGTCTAAAGAAGATAGGATGGTTTTATTTTTTTTCACTAATAGTATAGAGGCTATAAGTTATATTTTGAGAGTGCGTGATAGGAACCATCCTTTTAAGGATATTATGGATGATACTAAGTTGCTACTACATCGAGGTTGACAAGTTGTGGTCACCCATAACTAGAAAGAGATCATAACAATTGCTTATCAGTTAGCAAAATACTGTCATAGCATGGATGTGAGTTTCTGTTTCCATGATCAACCTTCTGTCCTCCTCCTTTGTTTTTTACCAGGAGGCAAACATTGATGAAGGTTAAGCTTCCCCTCTAAGTTTTGATCTAATATCTCCGTTGAGAGATGTGATTTCAGTTTTATTCCAAAAAAAAAAAAAAAAACAGAGACATAAACATAATGTATCATCACCCTATAAAAGGAAGAAAAATGATACCTGAATGCTCTTCTTCACTCATCAAACATCGTGATATTTGTGCTATTATAGGAGTGACATTGATTATTTTGAATAATTACACATTATATTGAATCAACTTTCATTTTCCTTGGGATTACTGCAAGTGTGAGTAAAAACACTGAGCTCTGTCTCTTCAGCTTGGTAAGCCCTGTATGTGTACATCCTATTATTGACAAACCCTTCTGTCCAATTTAAAAAACTGATGCAGTAACCTATGGACTTCACCATAGTTCTTGGTAGACGAAACCAAACGATCCTTTATCCATTGTGGGAGCTTGTTAACTGGATGAGAAAAACTCCTCTTTGAGGAATCAGATGCATACCTTGTGTCAACCAACAAAATTGCTGCATAGTCATTAATGTGACGGATTGCTCTACCTAAAAACAATAAACACGCATAAATCAGTGACTGAGATTTCCTAGTTGCACCATCCTGCATGTTAGATGCATAAAATTAACAATTTCTATGGTCTTGGACAAGTTTAGAAGCTAAAACATAGTTTTGAACTTTTGCCGAATTTTTTTACGATGGAACCATCGGTATCTAGATCCTATTATCGGGAACCCGATTAGTCCGACCCCACTAATACGAGGTCCCTTAAAGGGGGAGGGGTCTCCCAGTAAGGGTTTTTTCATGGCCAATGAGGGCCAAGATACCTACCACCATGACCAACCCCATTGGTACTTACATGTTGCTTTTACCAAAACGGGGTTTTGACTCCACCTTAACATGATTCCTAATACACCCTTGTAAGCTTGAAGAAAGCCTTTTTAAGATATGACAGTGAGTACGCACCTATTGATTGATTTACAGCTTTCATGCAGAGATTCTCATAATATTCCTTTCCTCTGTGACTGCAACTTCTTAAGATATCAAAACCACCTTGTATATCTCCACTATAAACATTATAACTGGTGGAAAAAGTAGTAGTAGTTTCAATGGGGTTTGAATTTCGAAAACCTTCAATGTGCTTTATCCTCTCCAGCAACTCAATGTCAGATGGACTAGGATATGGCAGTCCAACCATGATTATGCACCGCCCCATTCCATCACTTAAGTTAATCCCTTCAGATATCTTTCCACCAACAACAGCTAGGAGGACCGCACCGCCCGGAGATGCTGGGTTTCCGTTTGAATTTATACTTGATGATGGGCAAACTGTTTCTTTATATTCTTTAAGAACAGATTCGATATCTGTATTATTTCTAGGCTCTCTAAATATACGCTTCCTCTTTGTAATTCTATCCAGGATACCAGAAGTTTCCCAGGATTCAAAGACTTTTGCTTCATAATCAAAAGATGAGAAGAAAACAACAATTCCTTCAGTAACTATGGTTACCAAATTACAGAGGAGAAGGCCTAGCTCCCGCATCTGTAAAGCACACAATACATCATAATCAAAACTTCAGAAAGTAAAATACAGAATACCAGCTCACATAGAACACTATTCATTAGTCAATTGCTATAATCAGAATCATTGAAAGGACTCCCGCTTTGAATCAAAACATTAGCAGTATACTCACAGTATCAGGTGAGCTCCTTGAGCTGTAGCTAAAATCAAAGGAGCGGCCAGAAGGACCACGGGAAACTGCAATTGGCATAATATTCTGTGGAGGGACAATATGACCGCATGAAAAGAAATGCAACTGGTTTTGTGGTAACCACGGAAGGAGTCGCTCTCGTGTTTCTTCAATAGGTTGTAGAGTTCCCCCTACTAATAGGACAGCGTGTGCTTGGTCCACAATCTAGAGAAAGATTAAGAGTTAATTGCCTTTTCATTGTACTATCTATTGACATAGGAAATCTAAGCTCTGAGTTCATTGAAATTAAGACAACAGCATCTGGCAAACCTCAGAAAATATCTTCTCTCCACTGAGCATAACATATTTAATATACCCTCCTTGTTTCCTGGGGCCCGTTGCTCTAGACTTGGAAATGATTATCCTTCCATCATTGTCATTGTTTGTCAGTGATAGCAACATGTCAGCTAATGACTGGAACGCAGACTGAGTGCTTCCATCTTCATAATGTTCTCCAAGTTTAGTGATATCCGAAATCTTCTCCAAGTTGGCTACCTTTTCTCCGTAACTGGAAACCTGGAAAATAAATTACATTTGGACGTCAAAATAACAAAACCAGGAAATCCAGAAGCACCGTGGGGAACTTAATTTAGAAGATAATGCAATAATGTATATATTAGGAAGCAAGATTCACCTTGTGCATGATTTTGCTTTCCTTGATATACTTCACCAGCTTAATCAAGTTGACATTGTCTACATTTAGTTCAAAGATGAAATCATTGACGGACATGGTAAATTCAGAGGCTCTACTTTCCTGAAAAGCCTTTTCTATATCTTGGCAAGAATTTATGAGATTAGCACCCTTCTCATTGTTTAGAACTCTCAGGAAAGCTCGAGTGAGGACCATTATAGTTTGAATATATCTCCGGTTACCAGGTCCCAGAAGATTACAGAATCTGTCAAAGTATCTCTCCAAATGGGAATGCACATTTTCCAGCTGAAGAAAAAGTAGAATAATCTAATAGTCAACAGAGACATTGACACTGCATATTCAAATTATAGATATTTGATGAAGAAATTAATATGAAAGAGGTCTACCGATAAATTTACACTAAATGCATATTGACTGGCTGCAAAACATTACTATCTCATTGTTTGGTGGTATCCGGACCAAGTAAAGCATCCCAAAATGGCATATGCAGATTCAAGTATCAAGATTAAACTTGCTCTCAAAAGATAGATGCTTGCAATGCTTCAATCAAGGTAGAGTAAGGCTAACATACCTGTGCCAAAGTAATTCTGGTGTCATGCATGCTAATGAGTGAATCTGCTAAATTATGAGCTTCATCTATAATGACAACATTGGATTTCAAATTCAAACCAAGAGCTTCACGAGATGATTTTGACAGAAGAGACTGATATGGTAGAACCACAAGATCAGCGCTCAAAACCATGCTTCTAGAACCATAATAAGGACAAGTTCCCAAATTTCTTCCCAAGTTAGCAAGATCTTCAATGTCCAAGGCCCCTCCCTGAGATACCTCATTCCTGAATTCTTTTTGTAGTCTATGCTTTCTAAGCATTGGGCAACCAGACAATGCCTTTGTTCTCCGTACTCCTGTACATGCCCTTATGTTCTGAAAACAGAGCCACCATTATTCGTGGGATGCCAAAGCAGTCTAAATCACTATTATTTATATAATTGCAAAAGTGCTTGTTCCAACATGCTAGTAAGTAGGATAGTTTGCCGCAAAGTTAAAACATTCAGCATACAAGCTTTGATGGAATAGTGGATTAATATTCAATTATCCATAGAGACCCCTTTTTTCTTGGTATTTTGGCCAAGTAGATAGGCGCGTTAAATAAATAGAAGCCTTGATTATTCAAAGTTCATCAAATCACATCCTCCATTCCTCCCGGTTCAACAAAGTTGTGGATTAGGATTTATTTCCCTGGAAATGGAAAAATTATGCATCCACAACCACATAATATTCTATAATTTTTCATGGAATCTTAATCAATATTAACTAAGATGATTCTTTCAAAAAGCGTTTAGTATTCTTGTATAAGATGAAGCAAACACTAGAATTAAACAAACATGATAACATTTCTCAACTCAAAAGTTGTATGTAGCACTTTTCGAAGGAACAGCCATGATAGCTTAAACCCGCTTACCTTAATTTTTGCTGGTTCATTTTTCTTTTTTTTCTGGAGTTCCAAGCATCGCTCATTTATGCGTGTGGAGTTACCAAGTTTTAGTACTTCTGAAAAGGTGCGGCAAGAGAATTACTAGAAATGTTGATTAGCCAATGCAACCTTGGAAAAAGAAAATAAACCTGCTTACTTAAGAGGAAAATTTCAGACCTTCGTTAATGCAAAGATTTTTCCTGGAGCCTAAACAAACAACGTCCATCTCATCAGCAAAGACTGTTTTCCTTAATTCCTTTATGAACTGTGATAGCTGTGAATGAGTTCGACTACAGAAAAAAACCTTTAACTTCTTTTCCTCATCCTCCTCCTCAGATTCATTCTCTTCACTGGACGAAGTAAAACCGCTTTTAGAAGCCTTCCTCTTTGAAGTTACATTATCCAGATCTTCATCTTCACTTTCATATTCCTCAGGTAAGAATTCCTCATCAATAACATCCACATCTACTTTATCAATTTTCTTATGCGAATTATCACACCCCTTTTCAGGAGGAGAACCTTCACCTATAACATGAAAATCTTTACAAATTTCCCGGTTATGCTTCTTATCAGGCTTACCTGATCTAAACCCGTACTTCTTCTTGCTAGTTCTTTCAGACTGGACTTGCTTTTCTTTGTCCACAACAAAGTCTCTCAGCCAATCAGGTTCATCATCCGAACCCCCGCCATGATTCTCCTGGTTTTTACCCCAATCTCGCCCTGCTTCTTCTGATTTCTGCTGTTGCCTCCGATCAAGCACCCATTGCAAAGCGCTACAAATAAGACTCATAGTCTTCCCAGTACCTATTCCATTAAAATTACACAAATTAAACTAGTATTACGAATTTACACAACGAATAAAAAACGAAACGGTTTTGCTGAATGAATCTAACAATGCAGGTAAAACAATAAGAATTAACAATATAAGCGTAAATTTCAGCAACCCAAATGAAATGACAATAACGACATTATCTTCACCCGAAAAATTCCAAACGAAACTATGATAGGGAGATTTACCGGTGGGACTTTCAAGCATGGAAACGCCACCTTGGTCGAGAAACTGATAGAGAGCGTTCATGAAGTCGATCTGGATGGAGTAGGGTTTAAAGGGAAAGGCGGGGAATTTCGAGTCACGTTTAATTCCTTCACTGACATCCATTTTCTTTCAATTTCGCGTTTGCTTGAAATGAAGCTATGAGACTCTGCTCAAGGGAGCTCTGACCGTGCAGTGAACTCTTTTATGGTAATCTTGCCGCCATTTTTTACTCCGCTTGCGGCCGCATCAAAGGCGGAGCGGATGGGAACTTCCCGCGAGGATCAGCGCGGGAAAGGATCCAGACATAAGGCCCTGTTTGGCTGCATGGATTAGTAATCTCAATTCGGTAATTCCATGTCGCTTCTTAAAAAGATAAAGGGTTTAGGAGCAAAAATACACATGTGTTTTATCCTCAATAGCGCCCAGCACCATATGCTTTTTTTGAGATCAAAAATACACATGTGGTTACATTTTAGAAGTAAAAGTCACACCACCGTTAAAATTTAGCCGGTTGTAAATATGATTTTTTATGTTGTAAATGGCCAGATTTTAAATTTTGTTGTAAATACAGCACTTCCTGTTATAAATCTAGCATTTTTCTGTTGTAAATGATCTTTTTATATTTAAAATCCAGGTGTTTAAATGTTGTTTGTAAATATAACATTTTCTGTTATAAATATGACCAGATTTTAAATTTTGTTATAAATACAGTACTTCTTATTGTAAATATAGTTTTTTTTTTTTTTTTTGTAAATGACTTTTCTATGTTCAAAATTTACTCCGCTTGCGGCCGCATCAAAGGCGGAGCGGATGGGAACTTCCCGCGAGGATCGGCGCGGAAAGGATCCAGACATAAGGCCCTGTTTGGCTGCATGGATTAGTAATCTCAATTCGGTAATTCCATGTCGCTTCTTAAAAACATAAAGGGTTTAGGAGCAAAAATACACATGTGTTTTATCCTCAATAGCGGTGGCATAGTCTTCACCCATGCAGGAAGCATTTGTCTTAATCCAATCCAAGACATATCGGTATCGGTAAAAGAAAAGCATCTTTTTTGCCTTCTATCTCCTCGTCGATAGTTTCATTCTAGCCGGAGCCATCTGAGTCACTGAAGTTTGAGATTATCATTAGATAATCTAGCCCAGCACCATATGCTTTTTTTTAGAGCAAAAATACACATGTGGTTACATTTTAAAAGTAAAAGTCACACCACCGTTAAAATTTAGCCGGTTGTAAATATGATTTTTTCTGTTGTAAATGGCCAGATTTTAAATTTTGTTGTAAATACAGCACTTCCTGTTATAAATCTAGCATTTTTCTGTTGTAAATGATCTTTTTATGTTTAAAATCCAGGTGTTTAAATGTTGTTTGTAAATATGACATTTTCTGTTATAAATATGACCAGATTTTAAATTTTGTTATAAATACAGTACTTCTTATTGTAAATATAGTTTTTTTTTAAATGACTTTTCTATGTTCAAAATTTACTCCGCTTGCGGCCGCATCAAAGGCGGAGCGGATGGGAACTTCCCGCGAGGATCAGCGCGGGAAAGGATCCAGACATAAGGCCCTGTTTGGCTGCATGGATTAGTAATCTCAATTCGGTAATTCCATGTCGCTTCTTAAAAACATAAAGGGTTTAGGAGCAAAAATACACATGTGTTTTATCCTCAATAGCGCCCAGCACCATATGCTTTTTTTGAGAGCAAAAATACACATGTGGTTACATTTTACAAGTAAAAGTCACACCACCGTTAAAATTTAGCCGGTTGTAAATATGATTTTTTCTGTTGTAAATGGCCAGATTTTAAATTTTGTTGTAAATACAGCACTTCCTGTTATAAATCTAGCATTTTTCTGTTGTAAATGATCTTTTTATGTTTAAAATCCAGGTGTTTAAATGTTGTTTGTAAATATGACATTTTTCTGTTATAAATATGACCAGTTTTTAAATTTTGTTATAAATACAGTACTTCTTATTGTAAATATAGTTTTTTTTTTTTTTTGTAAATGACTTTTCTATGTTCAAAATTTACTCCGCTTGCGGCCGCATCAAAGGCGGAGCGGATGGGAACTTCCCGCGAGGATCAGCGCGGGAAAGGATCCAGACATAAGGCCCTGTTTGGCTGCATGGATTAGTAATCTCAATTCGGTAATTCCATGTCGCTTCTTAAAAACATAAAGGGTTTACACATGTGTTTTATCCTCAATAGCGCCCAGCACCATATGCTTTTTTTTAGAGCAAAAATACACATGTGGTTACATTTTAGAAGTAAAAGTCACACCACTGTTAAAATTTAGCCGGTTGTAAATATAATTTTTTCTGTTGTAAATGGCCAGATTTTAAATTTTGTTGTAAATACAGCACTTCCTGTTATAAATCTAGCATTTTTCTGTTGTAAATGATCTTTTTATGTTTAAAATCCAGGTGTTTAAATGTTGTTTGTAAATATGGCATTTTCTGTTATAAATATGACCAGATTTTAAATTTTGTTATAAATACAACACTTCTTATTGTAAATATAGTTTTTTTTTTTTGTAAATGACTTTTCTATGTTCAAAATCCAGGTGTTTAAATATTGTTGTAAATATGACATTTTCTATTGCAAATGCACTGTTAAGTTAGATTTTAACGGTGGTGTGATTTTTGCTCCTAAAATGTAACCACATGTGTATTTTTGCTCCAAAAAAAACATATGATGCTGGGCGCTCCCGAAGATAAAGCATATATATATTTTTACTCCTTTACCCAAACATAAAAATCCTTAGCCTAGTCTCTACTAGTACTTTTTTTTGGACTAAGCCAAGTCTCTTCTCTACTAATTTTCGTATACACTAGAAAACTAAAGAGTACTAGCAGAAGCTAACAGTTCTTTCATCAAGTTTGAGTTAAAAATTTGAAGACCAATAAATTCGTCCGAGATCGTTTTGCGAGTGAGTCCGCCAATGTATTTTTTATTCTTGCAATTGACTTGTAACTCAACTTGCCAATTCCAATTGATCATATTCTTAATGTTGGAAATTACTTTCCAATTTTCATACATTTCTAAAGTCTCATGATTTATTAGGTGAATGGCCTCGAAAGACTCACAGTTATATAATGTTTCTTGCACTCCGATCACATACTCTTTTTAGAGTCCACATTAGGTGCCCAATCCTTAGTGAGCATTTTTTTTAATATATATATTATATTTATTTAGATTTAAATTATATGTTGTTTTCTGAAAACAAAAAAAATTGCACCCAGTATCTTAAATTAATTAGTTTACAGTCCTGCATTTATCTGTAACACCAATATCATGGAAACCAATTAATTTGAGATACTAGGTGCAAAAAAAATTTCAAAAAATAGCATATAATTTAAATCTGAATAAATACAATATATAAAAAATAAAAAAATAGAGGTATAAGCATATAAGGGACATCTAAGAATTAGGCACTTAATGTGGACTCCTCTTTTTAAGCCCATCAAATGTAACATCCCATTTTCCAAAAGCAGTATAAATTTTTTTCATCAGAGTAGAGCATCGGAGCGGAAGAGTAACTGATATATATATTCAATATGCCATAAGTCTGGCTGGATACAACAGTAGTACAGAAACCATGTGGTTCAAAAGTAGATAACAACATCAAAAGGAAGGTTTCAGACGGAACAACAAAAGAAATTTCCTGCCGGGTCCCTAGGCGTGCTGCTTCCCTCTCTCCTCGGTCCTTGGTCCTTCCGACCCTGAAGCTAAGTTAAGGGCTGGAGTCCATGCATCGAACCCCAGGTAACGGTTAATCTCATGTTTACATACACATATACGGACAACAGGTACTCACAGTATCAACAAAGACGAACAACCGATCTATCACAACCAATGCATATGTATTGCTCCCAAAGATGTAGACATATTGCTCCCAAAGATACGTACATATTGCTCCCAAAGATATAGACATATTCTCTAACCTCTATATGCATTTAAACAAGATAACAACTCTACAACACCCATACATACATGCATACCATAAACATCGAGTTAGTGTTACAAGACGCGAACGTACCTTCGTTGATGTTATTCTAGCACGTTTACTAAAACCGTACTTCGACGGAAACGGAAACCAAAGACGTCAAGCGGTTCGACAGTAGGTCAAAACGTATTCAGGGATATCCTATCAATATAGCAACGTACTTGTTAAGGATCTATAATTACGACGAACATTTTTAGTCAAAATGACTATTTTGCCCCTGACCCCCTAATCGGCGGAATTTCGCTAGCACTTCGTTACTTTGACTCTAATTTTCCAAAATTTTGTCATAAGTCCGACCCCATCATAAATTTCGAAATTAATGACTAAAATACCCCTAACATATGATATATAATCATACTTGGAAGATTAAAGACTAATCTAACATTTCTACTCTATCTACCGAAAGAACTACAAAAGCTTAAGTACCGAAAAACTTACCCAGAGCTTCGCTGCTTTTTCCCCCAGAGCTTCTCTCTCTAAAACCTCTCTCTAATTTCGAATTTCACAAGGGAATTTGGTGTGAAGAATACAAATGAGCAAGGGGGTATTTATAGGATTTTGAGATGGCATTTCGGTAGTTAATTCAAACTTCATCTGCTTGATTCTGTACCATCTCGCACTTGGATGAAATGGCTCAATCTTGGCCCTCCATCCCCCTTGGTCGACATAATGGTCCTAGGTGGCAGCTTGTGATGTCATCTTGGATGATGTCACAAGTTGCTTTATGCACTTGATCCGACAGAATTTCCCCGATCGATGTCCGATTCGCATAATTTCGGAAAATCTCAAAATTCCAGATTCACAACTTTGAAGATCTTCTCTTTCTCATTAGAAGTATCTAAGTAAACTTAATTTTTGATCCTCTACAGGTTTCAACGGTTCAGCCGAAGATTCTCGAAAAACGTGCTCGGTTACAGAAATAACTTCCGGAATCATCAACTTCTGGACAAAAATCCACTGTTTCCAAATATGTCCAGATAATTATAATCTCATCCCCAAATGTTGAGTTATAATTTATTTCTTTCAAATTCTAAATCTGTGACTATCTGCCTTTTTTCACAGATTACCCTATTTCGTCTTATTACTAAAGTATCCTACCGATCTCTAAATGACTTCAAACAAATTCATCCGAGATAAAAATCCACTCATAAATTTTATACTCTGACTCCAGAAACTTTGCTCATGGTTTTCTAGATAGGATTCAATTCCTATCGGTGTTTATTTACCTTTTACTTTATTTAATTTTTAATTAAGAGTTTTAATTTTACACTCCAAACCCTTTCATTTTTTGTTTCTTCCTCCCCCCATGTCGGCACACACACATAATTTATATTTTTATTTTTATTTTATTTTTTTTAATTAATTATTATATAATTTAATAATTATTTTTACATAATTTTTTACAACATTTTTCCTATTGGTCCATAATTGTATTTAGGCTCAAAATTACTTAATCTCATTTATTTTTCTCAATATTTTCCAATTAATTAGCTAATATATTTATGCTAATTTTCTAGCCATAAACCATTAATTATAGAGTTCTACACAATTTATCACAATTATTTCATTGTTCAAGCTTAAATAATTAACCAATAATTATTTAATCAATCACTTATTATTTGTTGATAATTTTCTTATTTAGAATTAATTACTTCCTCTCAAAATCTGACCTAACATTGCTATTTTATCTCCCATGTAAAATATCAATAATTATGGAGTTAGTTATGATCTCCAAATACTTTATAATTGTTATTTTACAATTTTTCCAAGCTTATAATTTATTAAATTACTAAAATTAGAGACAATATTTTCTCTCAATTTTAATAATTATTTTACTACCTTTCAGGATTTTTCACAATTTTCCTAAGTCATTATATGCTCCATATGGGCATTTTGGTCATTTTGGCACATTATCACATTTTTCCTAATTTCCAAGAAATTTTTCCTTTAGAAAATAAGATAAATTTAACATTCTTCTTGACACCACTTATTCACCTATTTTTAATAGGTATTATTTCTTAATTTATGATATTTTCCCTAAGTCAAATTTTAGGGTATTACATCAAACACCCTCCGTATAGCCTACATAACCTATTGTTTTTGACATCTTACAGCTTGTTTGGCTGGTTATGAAATACCGTCAAGTTTTCCTAGCGCTGAGGACACGAATGTACATCGTGGCACTGGTGTAGAGTGTAGACAAGAATCACATGGATATCTGATTATGCATATTTGAGTGGTTAATATTTTACATATTTGATTATGTATTGTTGTTGCTTATAAACTTTCTTATAAGTGAAAGTTCATGCCTTACAACTTAATGAAATTATATTGAATTAAATTTCTACTGAATTCAAATTTGCCTTGAAACTTTTGATCAAAAACTTTGCCTGGAAATGAATATAAATATGATTAATTTTAAGTTTTGACTTTTTAAATTTTAAGTGACCCGGGAAAAATTGAATTTTCTATCGTCTACATATTTAAAAATATGAAATAACATCACATGTATTATAAAATTTCCATGGCAGGGGTAGGGAAGGAAAGTAAGATCTTAATATTTTAAAAATCCGAATAGACCAATTTTATATGGGTTAAATATCTAATTTGTCACTGAAGTTATGCTAAGGGAGCGCCCAGCACCCGGAAGTATTTTGGGTATCATTTTTGCCCCGGAAGTTTACAAATGGAGCAAATATGCCCCGGAAGTTTTTTTTAGGAGCAAATTTTCCCCGGAAGTTTTGTTTAGGAGCAAATTTTTGTAAACTTCCGGGGCAAAAATGATACCAATCCAACGGTCAAGATCAATTAATGGGCAAAATTGCTCCATTTTATAACTTCCGGAGCAAAAATGATACCCAAAATACTTTCGGGTGCAGGGCGCTCCCTTAGCAAAACTTTCGTGGCAAATTAGGACTTGAACCCAATTTTGTATAGATAATTATATAATCTTTAATTTGTCTCTTTTTTTGTGGTAATCCCTAATTTTTCTCTTACTAGTTATTATCACAAAAAGAGAAAAATGGTAGATTATCACATAAAAGAGAGAAAATTAGATATTAATTATAGATAATTATTTGCGTAAATTTGATCATTCGGATTGTTAGGCAAGTTAAAGAAGTTATCATGTTTAAAACAAAATTATTAAGTTATCATGGGTGTATTTGAATGTTTATAATAGATTAAATATTTTCATTTGTCTAGTCCAATACAAATTCTTAATTAGTTGTAGATTTTAAAAATGAAGGCTAAATTATACAAAGTCCTTGAATTTTGGGTCAGTTACATATAACCCCTGACATTTCAAAGTTTAAATTTAACACCCTTGTCCTTTTATATTTTTATTATTAACTCCATGTCATTAATAAACGTTATCTTTTTAATGAAAATTGTCACATCTGATTAAGGGATGACACGTGACATCCTGTATAAATTACTAATTTCATAAAACCCCTAGAACTTTGATTAGTTAGAGATAACCCCTATAAACTTTGATTAGTTACAAATAACCTCTGACATTTCAAAATTTAAAATAACCCCCTTAAAATCTTTATTTATAACATTAAACCACATGTCTCTACTTTTATCATTTTAATAAATTTTTAAAGATTTTTACGATCATTTGTCAATTAAAATAGCCTTTTCATATGACAAAAACTGAAAGAATAATATTAAAAAATATAAAAATAAACATTGAACCTCTGTGATTCAAGAAAAAATATGCAATACTAATAAAGTAGAGTTAATGAGGACAAATAGTATATTTTTTTTTACTATCAATTCTCAATTATCCCAATAAAATAAGTAAGTTGATTACATGTTTATTTTTATATTTTTTATAATATATTTTTTTTTAGTTTTTACCATACAAAATATTGTTTTAATTGACAAATGGAAGTAATAATCTTGATAATTTTGAAGGCGAACAAAAAATCTTGATAAATTTATTAATATGCAAAGACATGAGGTTTAATATTATAAATCAATATTTTAGTTGGTTAAATTTAAATTTTGAAATGTTAGGGGTGTTATTTGTAACCAATCAAAGTTCAAAAGGGTCATTTGTAACTGGTCAAAATTTATGAGGTTTTATAAAATTAATAATTTATATAGGATGTTACATGTCATCTCTTAAACTAATATAGCAATTTCCATTAAAAAGATAATGATTATTTAACAGCAAGAGTTAATAAAAAAAATATAAAAGGTCGGGGTTAAATTTAAACTTTGAAATATCAAGAGTTATATACAACTCACCCAAAATTTATGGAGAATTTTGTATCACTTAGCCAAAAATGAATAAAGAAGTTCTATAGATGTAATCACGAGCGACCATCTATCTTGAAAAGTTGTCAAGTATATTTGAAGGAATAATAATAATAATAATAATTTATCTTGTGCAGAACAAGTGTCCCCTATTATAAATAATAATATGTTAAATAATTTAATTTATTTAGTACGGACATTGCCATATGTAACACAAGTGGTATTAAACTTGTAACACAACCCCAAATAACTCTCATATTATATAAGTAATAGATAGATGTTATACTATTTAATTATTGAATTAAATATTTATGTTTTAACTAGCCATTTATTCTCTACTTAATTTTTTAAGAAATTACAAGGTCACTTCGGCACAAAACCAAGAGGTAATGAGGAATATGGCCAATCATCCTACTGAAATACAAATCTGCTAAATAGAAAGTTCACAAGATGTGTTGGATGAAAGAATTATTAATCAAGAGGTAAACAACGCAGAAAAGATAAAAATGGACCAAAACCAGTAAAGCGACGAGGAGGCAACTCTATGGGAATTTTTTTTAGAGCATCCCTTCTCAGCACTTAAGATAAACTAACACAGGCCTGTGCGATGCACGAGTATAAGTGTAGTAAAACGGCAATCTATATTGCTTTGCTGCAATATTACTTTAAAATATATCAATTGTATAGCAAAATTAATTGTTTTTATCACCATATTATATGTTGAAAATTTTATAAATTCTTGTAAAGACTGAAAAAATGGGAAAATTCCAGATAAATACCAAATGAATTTGCAAAACCCCCAGAAGTCTGTTGAATTTGTAAAAAGACTGAGAGGTACCAAGGACCTATGAGGGATATGCAAATTCGTGTGAAATTACCTTTTTGCCCTTAGTTTTAAATAAATCAAATAAAAAAAAAACAACCCCCACCACCCCCACCGGTGGCGGCCGGCCACCACCGTCGCCGCCGGACGGCCGGCCGGCGACCGCCACCGCCGCCACCGGCCGGCCGGCGACCGCCACCGCCACCAACAGCGGTGGTGGTGGCCGGCCGGCCGCCACCGGTGGGGGTGGTGGGGGTTGGGTTTTTATTTTTATTTGATTTATTTAAAACTAAGGGCAAAAGGGTAATTTCACACGAATTTTCATATCCCTCATAGGTCCTTGGTACCTCTCAGTCTTTTTACAAATTCAACAAACTTCTGGGGGTTTTACAAATTCATTTGGTATTTATCTGGAATTTTCCCTGAAAAAATTCATTAATTTACTAGAAAACTTCAAAATATAAAAATGTTCGATATAATGGAATATGGAAATATAAGTTCATATATAATGATTACAAATTTCATTGTAAATACTATTGATGTCAACTTTCTCAAACTCTAATGACAACACAAACAGAAACAAACAACTGATGCATAAATGTTGATGTGTGTTACCAAGAATATAAAATGAGAAATATTTATGAATTTAAGTAATGCAATCCAAATTTCCGATGAAGATGAAGAGACATTGCATTATCTGTTTTGGAAGGAAGAACATGCATAAAATTAGGAATTGGGTCATTGTGAAAAATATGGTGGGTTATCTTCAAAGAGAAAAAAAAATTGAAAAAGAAAAAAAAAATCAAAAGGAAAAAAATCAAAAAAAAAAGGGGAAAGAAAAAAAAAAGAATGATGACTCAATTCATGTTTGGTTTGGTTTCTTGCATCCCATATTATTCTCTATTGTATCATTCTCTTCATCTTTTAAGATATTCAACTTATTTTTCCAAACACCGCACCCTTTCTTTCTTAACATTAGCCCCATTACAACCTAATAAAAGTCCTTTGGATTTATGCGTGCCCTTGCTTTATTAGTGGTGGAGAATTTAGATTCTTGTCAAGCCTATGGAAAGAGTATTGGATAGGGATGAATTTAAGTGTAAACATAGACCTATACACTTTTAAGTGAAGAGTGACATACACATTATCCTGTGTGAGGGACTTTTAGCTTAGGCTCCCCTTTATCAAGTAAATTGTCATGATGTTTGCTTCCTTAATTTATTAATTTATGAGAAGATCACTTGGACATTAGAGGACTAACGCACGCAGAGCCGAATTCACGCTGAGAGATTGAGACGGACGACAAGAACGCTGAGGAAATTGCAACGCAACCAACTCAATACGCAGAGATCAATTGATTCAATAAATAGCCACGGGTCCACCTCTATCAAATACGGAGTTGGCTTACCTCCGCTGCAACAATTTATCCGTTGCGTCCGCTGCACTCCAAACGATGTCGTTTTAGCTGAAATCACACACACTGGTCCTTTCTTAAAAAAAAAAAAGGCACGGCCAGGTAGTAAAGAGATAGTTGGGGATACTGAATCGTACTGAAAAAATTATTTTAAGATCTTAAAAAATTATTTCAAGGTACAGATTTGTACTAAAAGGATACTTCAAGATACTGACTGGTACCTAAAAAATAATTCATGATCTTAAAAAATTATTTTAGGATCCAGAAAAAATATCCTAAAATATATTTTTAGTAGCAATTAGTAACTATGTTATTTTTTCAAGATCCAAAAATAATTTTTTTAGGTACCAGTCAGTATCTTGAAGTATCCTTTTAATACCAGTTTGTACCCTGAAATATTTTTTTAAGATCTTAAAATAATTTTTTAAGATCATAAAGATTTTTTCAGTACGATTCAGTATCCCGAATTATCTTTTTACTATCGGGCAGTGCCTGAATATTTTTTTTTTTAAAGAAAGGACCAGTGTGTGTGATTTCTGCTAAAACAACACGTTTGGACTGCAGTGGACGTAGCGGACGAATTGCTGCAGCGGAGGTAAGCCAACTCCATCAAATACTTCATCTCATATATATTTTGGGTGGATGCGCAATAACTAAGGCAATTCAATTGAATTAATTCTTCTCATTCTTCTCTCAATGGCCGTGAGTTGCATCATATATGGAAAAACCAAACAAACTCAAACCGCATTAAAATAGTAAGAATGCGATGGAAAAAGAACAATGTGAAATGTAGATACTGAGATACGAGTGAAGAATAGAGAGGGGAAAAAAATACCTGAAGAGCGAGAAACAGAAGACGATGCAGAGAAGAAGAATGAAGTGTAGTTGTGACTCTGACTAACGTCGACGGAATGAAAGATGGTGGTCAGAAACTCGGAGGAAGAGGGAGACTTTGAGGATGGAGAGCGGAGTGGAGGAAGATTAAGCGGATAACGTCTGCAAGACGAGTCCACATTCTATGCCCATATTTATATGCTTCTTACATGCTTCTATGTGTAAGCACTATTTTCAAGAAAGAGAGAAATCTTGGATAATGAGAAGTTTACAAGTAGAAGCATGTAATTATGAGCATGGAAGGTGGACTCTCTTCCTCATTCTCCCATCTCTCTCTCACTGCTCTTATCATTCTCCTCCTTTCACTGTTCAAAGAGTGCGCAGTCATTAGGAATGAAAATGGAGAAAGAATGAAAATGCCAGAGAAAGCCCAACCTTAATGGAATAGGATATTGTCACTATCAATTTTGATCACTACCAATGTCACTAGCACTTTTTCACCGTTAGATCATAATCTCATCTACCTTTATCATTTTCCTCTCCTATTGAGATTATGATCTAATGGTGAAAAAATGGCAGTGATATTGATAGTGACCAAAACTGATAGTAACAATATCCTATCCCAAAATGGCTAAAAGTTGAGATGACAAAATAAAATACTTAAAACTTAAAAAAGATTGTAACTAAAAATGTATTAAACTATTATTTAATGGATACAAATATGAAAATCTCGCATGTATTTTTTTTCCCAACCTGAAAAATCTCGTGTGTTTTAAGTACAATTAATTTGTACTTTTTTTTCCTAACAAAATCTTTCTAATGGTCATTTGTTAAGTGTCGATAGTCAAAATTTTAATTATAAGATTCCTGGTTATTTTTTCTCAAAAAAATTAGGAAATAATTTTATCTATGTCACTATGCAATTGCAACCTCCACCTATATCAACTTTAAGAAGCACAACGAAGGAAGAAGGTATGATGATATAATCACGGGTGATCATATATCTCATGAAGTTATTAATATATGAACATAATAATATAAATAATAATGAATTAAACTAGTCAAAAAAATTATACAGTAGGAGAGATTGTCATATGGCATGAAAGTGAACCTAAAACTATCATACACCTAGTAGTGCATGTTTAGATTAAGGTAGAAGCTACTTTTTCAATGTGATTTATAGTATACAATATGAGATAAGTATGTGACAAGAGTTTTGTATTAGCTTGTATGAACGTGTTTTCCAATCGTTAACTCAAATATGCCCTAGTCTGTTCACACTAACAAGATTTCTGAACTTGTTAATAATAATAGCCGTTAATATTTTTTTAAAGATATCTTTTTAAGATAAACTCAACATAAAAAACATCAAAGAAAAATTCCTTTAAAAATCATTTAAAATACACAAATTTTAATTTAGGTTACTAAACTTTTCAAATCCATAATTAGGACATATGAGCCAAATTAGGATATTGAAATTTTGTCAATTTACTTTAATAGTCGTGAGGTATTAGAAAATGAACAAAGAGAAAAAAAATAATATTTTAATCTTTGTAGTTTTAACTCCCTTACAATTCAGTCTATTAATTATATTATGATTCATTGCAACTTAGTCCCTTTTATCCTTATTTATAATTTTATATAGGGCTCCAAAATTGATCATCCTAATTTGGCAAAAAAATATTATTAATATGATTACAAAAATGGGCTCCCTCCGACAACTAACCAATTTTTTTTGAATTAACAGAACCTTTACGCTGTCTATGTGCTGTTAACATGGGATTTTTTCAGTTTTGTTTCAAGTTGAAGGATATCGACGACGAACACTTTGAGCATATGTTCTCATGAATACATTAAATTTGAGATACCAAGAGAGGGCCAGAGATCTACAATTTTACTATTTGAAATGGCAATCTTCCATACCCACGCTGTTACCGGTGTTCTCGGCGGCCTCCTCTCCAGCTTGTTACGTTGTAGGATGAAGCAAAGTCTTTAAGTACTGATTTTTCTTCTTCCTTGGGGTCATTGCTCTGTCTTTCAAGCTCAGATTGAACGAAAAAACACAATCATAGCAGCCTTTGATTGGGGCAAAGATGGGTTTCAAAAAGATCTATCTTTGGAGAACAAGACAACTAAATTATAACTATTTTTCTTGCTCAAAGTTGTGAGGGAGGGAGAGACGTGAGGTGAGCGCAACTATACCCAGAACCTAAGCCTGGGATGATAGGGAAAACAAGCAAGCAAGACTTTTTCAAAAACAAAGAAACAAGCAAGCAAGACTTTTTCAACAACAAAAAAAAAAAAAAAGAGAGAGAGAGAGAGAGAAGGAAACTCTGGGGAGGGGAGAAGTGTGTAGTTGAGTTGGAAGTTAAGACATCAGGGCGTATGCAAGGGGGAGGAGGGGATGGGAGGAGAGAGATAGGGTCTGTTTGGTACGTGGAACAGGTGGGAAGGGATGGGAAAATGATAAAATTCTCTTGTTGGGTACACTTTTTGGGTCCACCTAGGCCACCAATCTTCCTTTAAAGGTGAAAAGATAAAATCTTACTAAAATTGGTAGGAACTCAAGTTCCCATGTGAACAATGATGCTTTTAGATATAGTTACCCCTCATAAAATGTTTTTTCTATAATGCAAGAAAATGTGATTAAATTCGAATGTATGCGATAAATTTGAATTTATACGATAACTTCGAACTTGGTGGGAGAATGTTTTAGACAAATTTGAACTTGGAGGGAAAATATTTTAGACAAAATCAAACTTGATTAGAGGATATTTTTTAACAAATATATTATTCCTTTTCATTTTGAATTAATTACTTTTGAAGGTAAAATAAGTATTTTCTGATTTTTTACCAACTGCCACCCCTTCATTTTCTTCCTTAGGGTAGAGCAATGGGTAAGTTGGGCAGCCAGTGCTCAAATCCATAACCCGCTCATTTAAATTTATACGGGTACGGGCTAGCCATACTCGTACTTCAACCTATTTAAACCCGTATGAACGAGCTAGCACATAAATAGCCGGATTAACCGGGTTTTGGATAATCCATTTACATTTGAAGTGTTTTTTTTTTTTTAACATACATAAGCATTAAGTATCTAACATTCCATTCAAATCTGTCATTCTAAATTGTGAAATTTGAATCTTCAAAGTTTAACAATCACAATTTACACAAAAGAACCAAAATTTAGACAAGTACCATCATAACATAATTTTGATGTTCAAACACCAACTTTTAAATTAAAAGTCAGAGTCATATTGAAAAGACAAAACAAAAGAAAATGAGAGACTGAGAGTTGGGCTTTCGAGGAAAAATAGATATTACACTAATATTTACTATCCTTATTATCCTGTCCTCTTTCCATATATTTAATTTTTTTTTTTAAAAAAAATTACTAAATGGGAGGGTATGAGCAGCTCAAAGGTATTATACTATTACTTACTATCCTGTTCTCTTTTCATATATTTATTTTCTTAAAAAAAATTACTAAATAGAAGGATATGGGCAGCCCAAAAGTGTGCCTGTAGCCGCTCATTTAAGTTATAAATGGATGGGTTTTAACCTAACTCGTTATGGGTGAGCTCAAAATGATCCGATTACACCAGGTTGTGGGCGAGCTTATTAGATTATGGGTTCCTTGCTCAGCCCTATTCTTCCTACCAAACAACTCATCTTCCCTTATACCTCAAAATCTTTGATTCCCTTCCTTTCCCTCTTCTAATCTTCCATGTACCAAACGGGCCCTTAGTGTTCAAAAGAGATAATCAACCAAAGGGAAGTAAAATAAATTAATCAATTTTGAAATCCTATTTTAGGTCTTCAAACCTGATTTTGGATTTGTTAGATTTAACAACCCAACTTTTTTAGATAATTCAATGTCTTTTAATGAAAATTTCCCAAACGTCAAAGGGAAAAAATTGAAATACAAGTAGTAAAAATCTTTTTATATTGTAGAATGAATAAAATTTTAGGAAGATGCACAATTTTTTTTTTCACAGATTCAGTATATATTCATTGATATAATTTTTATTTAGTTATCAACAAAAATACATATTTTGGCCATGGTTTAATAACCTGTTTTTGGATTTAAGATTTTAAAAAAAGGAACTTGTAATTTTCTAAAATTGAAAAAAAAAAAAACTTAGATGAAAAATAGAAAAGCCCAGCCCATAATGATGGACGTCACCGCATCTGATCCTATGAATTTGCCCCTCAACCCTAAACCGGGTTTTAGTTAGCTATTTAAGATTTCATCTGCGCGGCGCCAACGTTCTTCAGTCATATTCGTCATCGCTTCTAGGGTTCTGTATCCGCTTCGATGGTACCATTTTCTCTCTTCATACCATTCTACTATCACGATTATGTTTTTGTGATCGGAGTGCTATTTCTTCTTCTGTGTTTGATTTATATGTTAATGTAAAATCTGTGAATTGCAGGGAAAGGGTACGGGAAGCTTCGGTAAGAGGAGGAACAAGACCCACACTCTGTGTGTGAGGTGTGGCCGCCGCAGCTTTCACCTCCAGAAGAGTCGCTGCTCTGCCTGCGCTTTCCCTGCCGCTCGCAAAAGAAAGTGTAAGTTTCACCTTTCTCTGGCTGCTTGCTTGAAGTTGTTAATCAGCTTTGTTTTGTGTTTTCTTTGATTTTTCTTGAGATGAATTTGTAATCTTTATCTGCACGCGCGTGATTGCTTGTTCTTTGATTGGTTTTAGAAGTAAAGTTCTTTTTCAAATAAAGGGGTTTGATTATATTGAGCTTCTTGGTTATTGATAATTTTCTCTGTATTGAATGTGATACCATTTGTCTTGTTATGACTGTCTTCATGCGTGTGGGAGTAGTTGTGGTTGATGTGCTTATAGAAATTAGAAGTAATCAGCTTTGGATTTAAGTACTTTTAGTTTTTCTAATGGAGTTACATTTTTTGGTACTGAGAGATCGGTTTTAAATGGCTTTCTTGGTTATTGGTAATTTGCATTGTATTGAATGTGAGGACATTTGTCTCGTGATGGCTCATGGGTGTGTGAATAGCTGTTGTTGACGTGCTTATTAGAATTTCGAAGCAATCAGATTTTATTTAAACTATGAAGAAAGACTCGAAACTAGGCTTTTGCTTTATTGTTAACTTCCTTTACATTATGTGATATGAGACTTTCTTATCATAATTATGATTCCAGATAACTGGAGTGTGAAGGCAATTCGCAGAAAGACTACCGGTACCGGTAGGATGAGGTACTTGCGTAATGTGCCTCGCAGATTTAAGAGTGGTTTCAGAGAAGGTATTTTAAAAACTGTCTAAATTTTATTTGCTGGAGATTGTTTTCTTTAATATTCATAATTAAATCTTCTATTTGGGTTCTTATCGTGTTCATTGGATTGTTTGTTTTAGGTACCGAAGCCGCACCTAGGAAGAAGGGTGCAGCTGCCACTGCTTAAGTCTTTTGAAGATTGTTGTTTTTCTAAAACTGAGCATTGAATTTATAGGTCTAGCTACTTTTCAGTCTCATTGCTTTATCCTTTTTCATTCCTTTTAATTTGTAGTTGCCATAAATTTGAACAAGATCACGAGATGTTTTGACTGTTCAATGAGATTTTGAGGCCTGTATTTTTTTACTCACATTATCTATCATTGCGGGAGCTCTATGACAACCATGATGGCTTATGAAGATTTTTGGCACAGCACACTATAAAAATCAACTTTTTGTCATATTATGGCAGTTTGGTAGTCGCAGATAATCCTGTGTTTGCTATGCATGAGCATATTTGGGTTTGCTTTTCATGCATTGGCTTAGGTTGTCTTCACTGTCAGATAACATGATCCCTGCCGAAGAGGCGAAGACCATTTGCTCTAGTGGCACACGATGAGCCGCGGCACCTCTCGGGTTTGATCCCCAACTCTTTATTAGGCCATATGCCTGTCATCCAATCCAAGAAAAGAATAACATGATCCCTTTGATCAAGGGAGTTTAAGGTTTATGTTGGAAGTCTGATTTTCATGTTCTATACATAGGATGTCCAAACTTGAGCTTCATGGTGAAAAATGCAATTGAAGCTTTGGCCTTTGAGGCTTGTGCTTGTTTCACGAATACGAGATCCTTCAAATGCCAAATATTAGTCAAGTTGTTAACTAACTCAGTTTAAGAAAATTAGTTATTTGTATGGTTTTCGTAGAATAATTTTCCCTTTAACGATTTATATTGAAAATTATATATAACAATTTGATCATACTTCTTAGGAAAGCATCCCTCTACAAGGAATTAAATGAACTACTGATTTTACGTGCTCAATTATTTGTTTTCATTATAGAACGAGCCTTGTGCTCACTTATTCTATTAAATCGCTTAAGCGGTCGATGACAGTCCCTTGATCTATTAGGGAATACTCCTGTCTTTTAAGGTTTGATTTGAGAGGCGCTTGCTAATAGTTGCCTTGATGAAATCACAAGAATCTGGAGCTCCTGTATATATTATTTTTGGTGCAAAATCATCAAAATTTGGTAATTCTGATAATGGTGCTAAAGGTGAGACTTCATAACCAATAAATTGTTTGTTGAAAAGATAAGGAGCATCATACAGTAAGAAGGAGAACACAAGTTCGTAGCAAAAATTCTTCACATTCTAAACCTTTAAAGAAATTATACCCTTGGCTCTACCCAAAAAAAGGTGAGACTTTCTACAGAAGTGATATAAATAAATGGGCTCAAGCTGCCGTTTGGGGAGCAGAACGCGTTTTTATAGAGGAGAGACGAAATATTATTGCATAATATTGGAGAATCATATTTGCACACTTGGTCTCTTCAATAAAACATGAAAAAAAAACATAAAAAAATGTGCGATAGAATAATAAAATAATAATTCAAACGATAAAACTATTTGAATTAGGTTAACAATATTTGACAAGTAGATATATAACTATTGTAAGTCAGGTCTAGAATGCAGTAGAATTAATATCTACATCTTATTCCTTGAAAAGCCAAAACTAGATACATCTAGAGCTCTTTATTTATTTTTTCACAATTCATCCGCTATTCTAAATCAAGTTAAACCTAGACTAGTTCTGATTTAAGTTGGGTTAGGCTCTAAACGGAGTAATTTTTTTGAAGGCATTTTCTGTATTTTGTATATGGGTGAACTCGAGACCTTTTAAGTGACTATATCCTCTAGTTGGCAAAAAGAAGTAACTATCCTCTTCCACTAAGATCAACGGCTGATGATTGATCTACTCAACACTTTGGCACTGAACCCAGAAATTGCATGATGCAGCAAAGATGCAAGGAGACAGACGCTTGGTTGGTTGCAGAGACGAATTGGGCAACCAGGACCATCACAACATTTATGTAACCTATGGATGATCTAATTCTTATTGAACTCACCAAACTTGTGCTTTTCTTCGTGCAGCTGCTTGCATACATAATTTAGTTCTGGAAATGCTGTTACCATTAGTAATTCGACAAGGTCAAAAGCCAGCTGCTTCAAACAAACAGACGACTGCAGGAATAGAGAGATAAAAGCCATTACAACTATGCAATCTAATGTTCAATCAGTAAAAGTAATAATTCTAAAACCCTCCTCAAGCAAAAATGTTGGCTGAGTTCTATTTCAGTAAGATAGAATTTAGATGAAAATGGTACCATCAAAACATCTGGAAATCACATAGGATCATCACTAACCAGAGTACCATCAAAACATCTGGAAATCACATAGGATCATCCAGTTAACCAGAAATATTGTATCTATAATAATCTTCTGGCAAAATCTTAGAAAAAAATCACCTGAAGGAAAAAATAGAGATTCTTGGCACACTGTTCATACTCCTTGCGACCAACAAGACCTACAATTGCTGTTGGTGCATGATCTACACGCACAGAAATGTTAATAATTTGTCTGGCAGAAGCCATTTGCTTTAATATAGAAATTCAATACACTCAATTCTGAAAACAACCAAAGAAGTAATAGAGCAACATGTATTACCAATCAGTAGCTCGTACACAAACTTCGCACGACGCTCTTCCTCTTGTTTTTGCTTGTCATCCATCCTCTGAGAATATAAATCTATACGTTTCCGGCCATGAGGTAAATTCCGAGATGGGCTGGAATGTGGTGGTGGCCGTCGACTTGGATGCTTGGTTATGAATATTCCATCAGGCCAGAGTATCTATTTACGTTTATGCAACAACTCATATCAACATCATATATTTTTGTCTAGCATGCTACTTAAAGCTGATATATTTACTCTGTCACATCATCTGGGTTGTTCTAAAATATTTGTAAATTACTCTCCTGCCCATTAAAAGACCCAAAATTACATAAAGCTGCCCTGTTTCAAAAAACTGCAGTCCCCTCCCTTCAAGTCTGATCTTAAGAAGATGAGCTATACCTCCCCTGCACTAAACTAAGTTAAATATAGAACCAACGGCAGAAGTACTATTCTAGGTTGTATCAAAATAAAAATATACCATGTTTCAATTAGTCAAAGTGTAAATTACCCTCCCCTTATTTTAAAATTTCCAAAATTATATGATATCTTCAGTTAAGAAAAATTACACCATTTTAAAATAAATTTCTGAATAGACTCAGAACAACAGAAATTCTTAAAAAGTGAAAGGCTCTTTGGATTACTTGCTCAACTCGCCTGATCCCAGACGCAATCACTGACCCATTACGGAGCAGCTGGATTTTGTCTAGCAACCAATCATCAAAGGCATCACCCATTCCTAGTTGTAGGATCTGTTTAACAACCCAAAAGATTTTTCGCCTGCGATGGACACAAAAAACATATACTGTAAGCATATGTGAGCTTGACATTGGATCTAAAACCAAACACCTTAAGCTTTAAACTATGAACATGAAACAAATTTGATTTTTCAGACTACCTAATTCATCCACCATCTTGAAGCTGGAAGATAACACCAACCAGATCTAATACGGGAACACTCAAATTTGGAGGCACCGACTGCATAGAAGAATTATAACTAATCAGAATAAAGATTGCAGTCATGCGTATGATAGTGTGCCTAGGAAGCAAATGATGATCAGGCATAATTGTCTAAATAAGCATATCTAGAACCAAAAATTTGGATTTATGTTAGAATCACCTCTGTAGGAAGAGCACCAGAAGTATCATGGAGTAAATCAGATTCCTCAATGGAACCATCAGGCTCTCTCCCTTGTGTCCTTTGCAATTTCTCAGGAGAAGTTTCACTCTTCCTTGCTCTTCTGGAGGCAAAGAGATCACATGCAGAAAAATCGGGGGTGCTTTTACTTTTCTCAGATGATTTATTATCCACGTCAACTAGGGTGGTTTTAAATAACCAACAAAAAATAGTCAAACGGAGGGAAAAATTTAAAATATGCATTTCCAAGTCAAATGTTATCCATCAAACATGAATCACCTGACAATGTTTTGACAATTGAAAGCAAATCCGAGAAGCCATATGTCTGCAATATAATGTAATAGCAAGAAATAAGCCAGAACATTAACAAAGAAAAGAAAAGAAAAGTGTTGGTAACAAAAGAAAACTTGTTAGACATGAAAACATACCAGAGAGTCAATACTGAGAAAGTCCCATGCTTCAATTGATCCTGAAACTATTGGAAGCTGCATAAGCTCCTGAGGAGCAATAAGCCATCATGAGTTAATAAAATTAATCAAGGCATAAAAGAACACAGTCAGCAAATACAGGAAAATAATTGTATACTATGCATGCATAAATAATATCTCAAAATACGGATTCATTCATATTCAACATCTATCCTGCTGGTATCAAGGTATTGGTGCTACCAATTTTATCAAAAAACTGGGAACCGGATAATTTGCTCCTTAATTAACATTCATCAAGAATAAGAACCTACCAATCAGCCAAAGAAACAGTTGGGGACCTAGAAATGAGGGCTTAGATTATAACATAGAATCCCCAAGAAAAAAATGAGAAGTCAGAAGAAACTTTGTTCAAAATTCTATTATAATCCTGACATATCTTAAGCATAAGAACATGATTTAAACTAACAAGGCACTGAACAAATTAAGCTTCTGACCTTTAGATAAATGTCCAACAACTTACAACGCCCTTGAACAACAGTTACATCTAAACCTGTTGATAGAAAATGTTTCGGAGGCAAATGTAGGTTATAATCAGGAAACTCTTTCAGGCGCTGATGTAGCTCCTCAAAATGACGAAACCTTAAAAATAGAAAAGAAGTACCACAAATGTAAGCATAAGAAGACAACTTCAACCTAACTAAAATTAGGAACAAAGCTATGAAAGACTAAGAAAACCTAGCACCTTCTTTTAATTGTCCATCTATTATTTACATCTGTTACAGATATGGAATAAACAGCAAATGTTCTTGAGCCACTCTTCACAATATTTGCACCTAAGACCTGTGTCAGTAAGTTAGTTTACAAAGAAATGTGTTAGAATAAAAAATCAAGTATTATCTATTACAGGAGCTACATAGAATTAAGATAAGTACCTCACATCTCAATTTGGAAAAGGAATCTACTGGCAGTGAACTTTTTGGGGGATTAACAGAATAACTGCAAGATTCTAATCTAGAAATAGAGGATGCCGAAGTAGAAGCTGCTGCTCCACTATGTATTCTACCCAAATTATCAATATCAAGACCATCACTAAACTGACTAAAGTCCTCAGAATTTACGTTTGAATTTGATGACCTAATTATATCTCGTCCATCTCCAGATAAAAAGCTAGTTCTCTTAACTCCCTGCATTTTATGACCACTTGACCTTTTCCAGCCATACCGAGTTCTGGGTTGTCTTCGATGGTGTGATTGTATCTTATTCATCTTTGTACTATGACTATCAAGATGTTCAAGTGGGTGATGAATGAGATTATCAGCCAGATTTCTATTTCTTCTCCCATCCCAAACTTTAGTTCCAGGGGAATTGAGACTGGTGATCGTGCTAGTTTCATCATCTTCAGAAGTATAAGAAGTACTGCTCCCTGAATCAACCATCACCAAATGCATGTGACTCTGGTCATCATCTCGAAATGATGTAACTGATGGGAAAGCTGATGTACACCTGTCAGGAGTGTCTTCTACTTTACACCTATTACTGCATCCCAAATTAGCACTGGTACCCTTGGAGGGATTAAGTTTAGAATTAGTTTCCTTTTCTTTAGGTCCTGATGTTGCCTTCTTATGATCAATGTTTGGCGATTTTCCTACCACATGATGTTGCGGGACAAGCTCATTTAACTGATTCTCCCCAGCCGTGTTCCTGTAATTTCTCCCTTTTGTCCACATGTTGTCAAAATGTTCTGGAGCAAGAGCTTGACTATTTATCTGGGACATGAGGTCTAAGATATCACCACACTGCCCTCCTGAATGATATTGTTTAACACCTTGATTATCATTAATTCGGGCGTTTGACGGCATTGACTTCCATAAAAGTGATAATATAGCATCAATTGAACGCAGTGGATCTTTAGAAAAAGTACCAGCAGCAGTGTGTTCCACAGATGACTGTGCATTTCTGGAATGACTATTTCCTAGCTGCACTAGCTCTAAACCATTAATAGAAGAATCTAAAAGCTTAGTAAAACGACCAGAGGATATCTTCAATCTATCTTCTGTGGAGTGAGATGCTTCTTGAAATACACTAGCTCCTCTGTTAAGTTTGGTCTTATTAATTACTAAAGATTCAATTCTTTCATTAAGAAATCTGCCAGTGAAAAGAAAGGGGAGAAATGAGAATAGCAACATATGCCAAAAATAAAGCAAAAGGCTAAAATGATACCTTGGACTAGCTAAGTTGAGAATAGGTCTCATCACTGCAAGTGCAAGTAGTTCACGAGCAGTACATCGGATGAAAGAGCAATGCAAATCCTCATACTTAAAAGTGACTGACATAAGACCTTCCATCAAATGCTGCAAAACCTGTTAATTAAGAACACATAGCATTATTCCTCAAACTTGCGAGGTAAGTAGAATAGAATTTATGCATTTAGGATAAGACCTAATTACTCATCATTAAGCATAAGTAGATTATACAATAAAGTGTAGGAACCTTATGCTCAGCTTCAGCAGAAAATAAAGCAGGATGCAATTTGTCCTCTGCAGCCAATGCAAGTTTCAATTCTATATCTCGAGATTCAGTTGTTAAAGGAGATGAATTTTGCTTTTCAATTTTTGCTAAAGTAGCACGAAACACCTCCAGGTGTGTGCAAATGAGATTAATAAGATCACTGAACCAGAGTAAAGGCTAACAATCAGTCAATCAGACCATAGCATAGAAAAAATCATAGACAAGAAATGAAACAAAGAACCTTATCAAAAGATCAATCAGGTTTATATTCCTCATCCGTCCTGAAATCTCTCCAAGAACACCAATTATTATTTGCACCAACTCCTCAGGACCCTCTCTATCTGGTGTTAACCGAGAGTACCACAGGTTAGTCACCCACTCAGAAACTAGATGTCTAGTGAAGTGATCCATTGCTTCCTCAACAACAGAAGAATTCACCTTTTCTCTCCAATCAGACTTTGCTACAACTTTAGGAGACTCAAGAGGTTTCTTTGAAGAATAAGCTGCGGTTGTGCAGGGCCTACTGTTGTGTGCTACAGTTTTTTTCTTCATTTCAAAATCTAGTGATATATAGCGGAGAAAAATAACAAGGGAGGTAGCAACTGGTAGGTTTACCCAAACTGATGAGCTTGTCACTGAAATGAAAAGAAAAAGGGTCAATACCAAGACCTGGAAACAAAATGAATTCAAAATCAACAAGCACAAAGTATAACATTTTGCTCCCCAGATGATGGACAAGTTCAAATTCTTAAAGTATATATCTACTCGTAAAACTGAAAGTTTATTGAAAGCAAAAGATGGCAACCTAAAAAACAAGGATAACAGTGTGTATTCCATGTGCCACAGAAAGAGGAAAAGAAAGGTGTGATCTAGCGGTGAGGGATGTGGTTAATTAAAAAGAAATCTGTCAAAACTCCACACTTACATACCCCAAAAAATAATAGCAACCACTTAAAGCTTCTGCATACCAAAGCAAGCATAGTTTTCCAGACTCCAGGGAGCAGGGAACAAAGCTTCAGCAGGAAAGTTAGGATAGTCACAGTGTCAATGAAATTTTTTGACATCCAACGAACACTAGAAGCAATACGTTCATGCAGCTAATGAACCTTATCAAATTTAAGCTAAACCAAGCTGTAGCGGCATAAATAACAAGCATGACCCTGTGTTCTAAGAATTAACCACACACAACTGGTTCTTCAACCATTCCTAGATTGACAAGGAGTCAAGAGTTTGCTTACTATAAGTCAATCAGATTTTTCCCAAGAAAAAGAAACAAAGAAATTTCGGTTGCAATCCTTACAAAGGAAACTTGTAGACCCAGAATACGGACTAAATCATATATTCGCATCTAAAAAACCATAAGAAGAAAAGAAAAACAAAAGTAATACTGTTGGATATGTGATTCTGTATCCTGAATCCCATCACCATTATAAAATAAATTAGCTTCAGGGCATTATTGCCGTAAGATGAAAGCTACCCAATCCCAAGATTACATTGTAGTACATACTAAATGCCATCATTTTGCGCTTGTGACAGGACTCTGACAACCATGATATTTGAAAGCTTCATGAAAATAGTGGAGAAAGGAAAACCAAACTAGATAAGTTACAGAGTTAGAAGCACCCAATTAAAAAACAAAAACATTCATGGAAATGACTAAAACAGAAACACTCACTTTTGACGGAGCAAGGGATTGCAGTGCCAGTATCGCATATAATAAAACATCACAAACGTCTAGATTACCCATTCTGAACCAAAATCAACTATAGAAGGAAAAATCATAACTTCTAACACGTACACTAGAAAACTTACGCGACATGAGATATGACAGTCCCACAGCACATATGACTAGAAAAACAATCCGTTTCTTCCCATCATCGGTGAAGTCTTTTGCCTTCACCCAGTTCGGCGCGCTCATATCCAAATAATCAATGGCGCCACAATTGGAAATTAACAAAAGTAACTCAAATTAACCAAACGTCCCTCTTCTTTCATTCTCCGACCATGATGCAGAGGATCGTGCAATTAAGTTGCAATTAAATGAACAGAATTCAACTGACAATATATCGAGAAAACTGCTGGATGGAGATAAGGACAAAATGAAATTGAAGAGAAAGCAGAACACTGCAGAAGAAATTCAACGGGATGACCGTTAGGTTTTACGCTTGGCATTATCTTTTATGTTTGCATGTGGCGGTGGGTGAGCGGGTATTTTCTCCCGTCCTTATCAGTCTCCAGTTTCCATTGCACTTTCTCGAAATCCTGTGGCAAATTGAAACTTCAACTTCTCTCCGCTTGCTTCGCCTCAGCAATTCAGACGATTCGACTGTGTACACTAAAATCGAGATTTCCCGTAAAATCGGGAGAGAGAGAAAAATTAAAACAAACAAAAATCATAAAAAAATATAAAAATATAAACACATTTGAAAAATTAGTAAAATCGTTTTAATAAAAAAAAAATCGTAAAAGCTTAAAATCGTAATGATAAATTGAGTTTTTAACTACCATGCGTGTATGTAAAAAGCTAAATATGTTAAAATAATACTAACTTAAACTATTTTAGCAATAAACTTTCAAAAAAAGAGGAGCATATATTACAATTGAAAAAATTAGTCTTTTGGTCTTTTAAATTTTGACTCACTTATAATTCAGTCTTTAAACTTTTAATTCACTTGCAACTGAGTCTCTAATGTTTATGAGTCTTCCCATGTGACAAAAAAATGTTAAAATATTATTAAAAATTGCAAAAAAAAAAAAAAACCCACAACTTTTAGGATATAATTGCCACCACAGAGCCTGCTTTCTAAACCCACAACTAAATACCCAATAATATTAATATATGTGCTATAATTCATGGTTGGTTTTTTCCTCTTATGAATTAGTATCGGATCAACGAATGTGTTTATATAAGAAAAACTCAAAAGAGGTCAGCACTCAATACTGGTATAAATTTGTTTTTTTTTATTGGAAAAAATTTCATTAAGGTTTTGTCCCATTCCCAGATAAGGAGAACAAAAATAGGACTATACATTTTAGTGTTGACTCAAAAATATCTTTGTCGTGAATATTGTTCATTTGATTAGACAAACATGTGAGACAAATTTTCAAAATTGGATGATACTTTGTTGCTGTGAATAATTCTTAATTTGAATAACTCCATAGTGTTTTATAAACAAAAACATTTTAAGCTCAATAATTATAACAAAATTCCCAAATAAAGTTTGAAAATATGTAACAAATAGAGATTTGTCACCCAGTGAAGATTTTGGAAAACAGAGGCAGAGAGGGATGGTGGGGAAGATGAAATTGTTTTTTATTTTTTAATTTATGTAAAATCCACTTAAGCAATTTTAACCGTATTTTAACATATTATTTCCTTATAAGATGACAGAAACATCATGGATTAAGTTGCAAGCAAGTCAAAAATTCAGGGATTGAGTTATAAATGAGTCAAAACTTTAAGGCCAAAAGATTAATTTTTCTTATTGCAATAGATGGAAATTAGTTGCGATTTTGTCTCAAGTTTAAAAGTTTAAGGTGACTTTTTCTTTCATAAATAGTTTATGGTTACTTTCGTATTTTTGATAAAAGTTGAAGTTATTTTAGTTTATAATTCATATGAATCAGCAACCAACTAGAATTAAAATGACGAGTAATTGTATTTTTATTGGATAGAATTCAAATAATATGTCATTCTTAGAGTATATAAGTATTATTTCCCCTAAAATAAAAACCTGTACAATTCAACTTTAGCCGACACAATCTTCTTGAACAATGTGTGAAAGTCTATAAATCAATCAATTGTGTTGGCAAAAAAAAAGTCTTTAAACTGGAAATCATATGTACGTAGCTGAAGATATGCTGAACAATGCTTGAAATAAACGGTTGTACAGCAGAAAATAAGTTGCATGTGCTCTAAAATCTAGTTCATTAAACAAATTTCAGGTAGCTTTAAGTAATAAATATGTTAACCAGATATTTGTTAGCAATTTTAAAAAAAAAAATTAAAGTATAAAAATACACATGAGATTTTTCTAAAAGTACACCGAGCATCAAATGCTTTTCTGAGGGGCAAAAGTAACTATGAACTTTCAAAATAAGTGCAAAAATACACATTGATCTTTGACTGTTTGTTAAATTTTTTTAAAGGTTTAAAGTGTAAAAATACACATGAGATTTTTCTAAAATTGCGCCTAACACAAAATATATCTTTAGGTGTAAAAGTAACTATAAACTTCAAAAATAGGAATACAAATACACATTGATAATTAGTTGACTAGTTGTCTGAATTTTTTGATTAACAATAGTGACATTGAGAATGACGTGGATGATTAAAAAATAACTGAGAGAGAAATACTTACACATTCTAGGAGTACCACGTTATCTGAACTCTATCCAATAAAAACATAACACCTCAAATCATTTTAAACTTAGCTAGTTGATAACTCATTTGAAAATTTTCAAATTTTAGCTTGTTTTTAAGAAAAAAAATTATCTTGCTTTTAAAAAAAAAGTATTGGTTTATCATTTTGTTTAGTTTTTTTAATTAAGATGTTTTTCCTAAAAAAAAAAGAAGATAAAATTTGATTTTTTTTTTTTTTAGATTAGTAATCAATTAACTAGGATTAAAATGATACTCCCTCCGGTCCTAATTATAGGAGCAAATTTTGGAGTTGGTTTTGGTCCTAATTATAAGAGCAAGTTTTAGCTTTTGTCAATTTTTTCCTATAATACCCCTATCTATACTTATTATTAGAAGCATTTATATATGTGTGTGTGTGTATGTCTATGTATATATGTAACACCCCCAATTTCTAACAATTATGCTAACATAAACCTTCAAGGATTTTGATAAATAAATACTGAATTCCAAAATAAACAATGTTGGGAAGTGTTACCGCCGCACTTGTACTGGGACAAGTGCAAGGCTAATTTATTACAATGACATAAGTCCAAAACTTAAATAAATAGTTTTATTCAAAGCAAAATAACATAAACCTAGCCATAAATAGTTGAATATCCTTCCTCACTTCTCACTGCTAGCCCCAACTCGAGAACCTCGCTTCATCAAAATCTGCTCCCCAGAAGGATCGTCGCACCCATAATACACAAAATCAAGCAAACGCTGGTAATCCCAAGAGAAAAAAACAAAAAAAAAAGATTTAAGTGGCTCGAATACTTTATATAAATCACATAAAATAATCCTATATAATTTACACTAAATATAATTCTTTATTAATTTAGACCCTGGAAGCCCTGCCAGTCTGTTTAGTAGGAGGAGAACCATGGTAGACCCGGGAAACCCTACCAGTCTACCCGTGACCCGGGAAACCCTGCCAGTCACAATCAATCAAATTGGCCATCAAAATAGTTCGTCCTAATGTGCACACCTCTTCCTAAAGTTGCTACTAGTGTCCCGGGAAACCCTGTCAAACACCACTTTAGGAAGAACGGATATAATCGGTTCACATCAAATACATATCGGAGGCATAAAGCCTAAAGGTTGTGTTCATCACTTTAGGAGGTACCATCCCAAAGCTATCCTCCCACCATTAAATTGTTTCAATACACACAAAAATGAATTTCTCACCGTATATATATTTATTTGTATTTATGCGTGTGTGTATATATATATATATATTAATCAAAACATTTATAAAATTCAATCACGAAATCCGAGAAGAAGAAATCTATAAACATTCTATCACCTAAATCGAAACCCAGAGAATATAATATAATATATTAATTTAAGATTTAAGATGTTGTTTTTGATGTACACAGACGTTTGATTATATTGGAACAATAATGGTGCGTATTGATGACACAGGAAGGTAAGATAGGTAGCAATAGAAAGTAATTCTTGATAGATAGATGGACTTCATGTTTCCGACTCTACGTGAACAAACATTCTACGGCTTGTGTACGAATTAGGTTTTTTATTTAATGGAATTAGGATTACATGAACCTAATACTTATGGGGATTAGGGTTACATATAGTATGGATTAGCCTACGCTATATGGGAATTAGGATTACCTGGTCTCCGTCTTTGCTAGCATTCTAGAAAAACAATTTGAGGAGAGTACGAGAGGAGGATGCCGTAGCAGAGAAAAGAGTCGAGAGAAAAAAGAGTCGAGCGTTTTCTAGGTTTAGGCGGCTAAACCTAAGTTTATAATTAACATCTAGGGTTTTAGCTATGGGTTGGGCTCTTTAATTATTGCCAATTAATAAATTACACTACCAACATTATTAATTTCTAGATTTGATATATTCTTATTATTTTATTATTTTAATATATATTATTATTATTATTATTTGTTGGAATGGGCCTTGCCTGCCAACTATGAACCTTTATCATTTAAACCCTAATCTGTTATGTGACCTAGTCTAATCAGATCTGATTATGTGATCTTAACTGTTTTATTTGTTTTTTTAAATTTCAAATTATTGTGCCTAGGTTCTAGGAGAAACTCTAGAAATCAATTTAGATTATTTCTCTCTATATATGTACACGTATTAATTCTTTTATTATTATTATTATTACTATTGTTATTATTATTATTTTAATCAGGGATATTACAATATATGTGTACATATATATGTATATCTGTGTTTGTGTGTGTGTATATATATGTGTGTGTATATATGTGTGTGTGTACACACACATAAACACACACACATCCACCGACCCACACACACATATATAAACATATATATCTTTGTGTGTGCGTGCGCGCGCGTGTAGATAGATCTATATGTATACATATATACACACATATATGTTTATATAGTAAGACCATTATTTCAATTAGAAAGCGTGTGAAAAGGAAAATTGGTCGGAGAGTATGTGGTGAGGTTGTAATTCACTCTTACTTGTGTCATTTGAAATTTATATAAGGGCATTTTAGGAAAATGAGTAAAATTAACTAATTTAACTCCTCTCCCTAATCCCTCCAAAATCGGTTAAATTCCTCCTATAATTAGGACCGGAGGGAGTATAAGTTGTTATGTTTTGATTAAAAACATAACTAGAGAGAAATACTTACACATTCTAGGAGTACCACGTTATCTGAACTCTATCCAATAAAAACATAACATCTCAAATCATTTTAAACTTAGCTAGTTGATAACCCATTTGAAAATTTTCAAATTTTAGCTTGTTTTTAAGAAAAATAAATTTTTATCTTGCTTTTAAAAAAATTATTGGTTTATCATTTTGTTTAGTTTTTTTTAATTAAGATGTTTTTCCTAAAAAAAAGATAAAATTTGTTTTTTTTCTTCAAATGAGTAATCAACCAACTAGAATTAAAATGATATAAGTTGTTATGTTTTCATTGGATAGAATTCAGATGATGCGGTACTTTTAGAGTATGTTAATATTTCTCCAATTTGGATTAATAATTTAGTGACTGAGCAAGGGAAAATAATTTTTTCCTAATCCTTTTATCTCCACCTCATCACTAATCATTTCTTTTGGAAGAGAGAAGGAGAGGAATGAAAGGTTAAGTGGAAATTAATTTTCCTTACACAGTTAAAAAATTATTATTCTAGGTTGTTTTTTAATCATTCACGCCATCTTCCATGTCACCATTTCCAATCCATAAATTCAAACAAAGGGTTAACTAATGGTCTATATGTACTTTTGTACATATTTGGGAAGTTCATAGTTATTTTTGTCCCTTAAAAACATTTGTGTCATGTACACTTTTGAGAAAATCTCATGTGTATTTTTACACTTTAACCCTTACTAAATTTGAATAAATGGTTAATTTTTATTTTTGCACATATTTTAAAAATTCATAGTTACTTTTACCCTTAAAAAACATTTGTTGTTGGATGCACTTTAAAAAACAATTCCTATGTGAATTTTTGACCTTGACCCTTTAAAAAATGGAAAGAAAATAATCTTTAACAGAAATACAAATCATTTCAAGTTTGTTTTTTTAAAGAAAACAACGCATCATTTTATACCAACCGCTGTTAATTTGCGCGGTACAAAGAGGCATCCTTTCTATGTTTGGAATTATAATCGGACAAAATATGCAATAAATGTATGCTTTTGAGCATTAAAATCACTTCCTTTTTCTCTTTTAAAAATTTAATTGCTCATTTTTTCTTTTGGGACCCTTCATATCTGAAAATACATGTTAACTTATTTTACTCGTTATTATATTATGCAATATAATTAAATTGACATTAGTATGATAACTCATATATAAAAAATCTGGTTAAAAATCCTCTAATAAGATTTATGAGCTCTTCTCAAAACACATGTTAATTTGAAAAATGTTTACAAAAAGAAAATCATCATTTTGAAAAAAATCAAATTAATACATTCGGCTGAGTTAGGTCATGATGTTGTATCAACTATCAAGTAACCTAATTGACAGTAAGACATTTCTACCTAGACAAGCTCACTTGTTGGGGGTGTTCTGTAAATGGAGCTTGAATCACCAAGAGGGGGGGTGAATTGGGGATTCTAAAAATTCTTTTCGAATACTCTGTTTTTCGGATATGAAATAGAAGTAAAACAGAGTAAGGGAAGAATAGCAAGACACAGAGATTTATACTTGGTTCGGTCCAATCCCGACCTACGTCCGCACTCCGCACTCTCGGGATTTCTCACTAACAAGATTGATTACACACTCGCACTCAAGAGTAATTCTCTCTAGAACTTACTCCCCTTACAAGTTGTAATCAATGAACCCAATCTCCAAGTCCCCTTGACTTGAGATAACTCACAATAAATGACTTACAATCAATGAACTCTCTTTTAGAGTAGATAAGATAAACATCAAGTATGAATGTATCAGAAGATACTTTACACAGAACAACTCAAAGAATAAATGACTCTTGAATGATTTTCGTTTTCTGTTGAATTGGTTGTTCAGAAGAATTGAATGCGTCTCTATTTATAGGTAGAGATCATTAATTGACCGTTGTAATCCCAATTGTAACCGTTGGAGGTGTTGGGAGATGATTACATTAAGCTTTGGTCTTCTTCTCTCTCTAATCTTCACTTAATCCAATGTATGATTGTTCGAGTTGTTTCTCCGAAAATTAATCCGTTGGAGCACTTAATGCTTTGGAAGTAGAAATCATCCTTTCTCGCTTTTCCAAACGTGTGCGGTGGATTAACCGTAGTATACAACTTTTCTCGGGCTTGGCATTTAATGTTCGACTTGCCTTTTGCTTTAGTTCAAATCTTCACTTAATCTGTCTAAATCATCCGAAACTCACTAACAAACTGATTAAACATAGTTAGGAGTAGTAATGAATGATGATATATGGTATTGAGGTCAAACAGGAAGGTTTGACAAAATCATTCATTTCGAAATTCAAACTTCGCGATGGAAACTCGAGTTGGTTCTTCCAAACTCGAGTTTTCTCGTTCCAGTGAACTTTTAACAAAAGAGCTAAACTCGAGTTTTCAAACTAAACTCGAGTTTTCTCTTTACAGAGACAAACATCGCGATTTGACATTTTGGACATGATTGGTGAATAGTGCAAAACTCAAGTCATTAAGTGACTAACTCGAGTTTTGGACTCTTAATGAAAAATCAAGTTCTAGTCCAAAATCTCAAAACTGGAGTTTCCAAAACACAACTCGAGTTTTCAAAAGTTCAAATCTTACTGAGCTCTCTGTCTGCTCGAAACTCGAGTTTTCAAAACCTAACTCGAGTTTTCATTTATTTTGAAAACTTTGGAAACGTCTCTGTAAGATCAAAACTCGAGTTTTCTCTTTTAATGAGAAAACATTGAAAGACTTTATCTAAGTGAGGTATAGTGTTTTCGCAAGGTTGGATTTTGAGTAAATTTCTTTCAAGATACAAAACTCGAGTTTTATATCTTAACTCGAGTTTTCATGAACATTGAAAACTTATTAAAAATCATTTGAAAAGCTAAACTCGAGTTTCCCATGGAAACTGGAGTTTTGGATTCTTTGAAAATCTTGGTTGCTCTCTGTATGACCAAAACTCGAGTTTTCAAACTATAACTCGAGTTTGCTTTGTTCAGCTAAAAACTTGAAGGCTTTCTGATGGCCAAAACTCGAGTTTTAAAACATAACTCGAGTTTTCACATCTTAGCAAAATTTCAAGCCTTTTATTGTCAGGCCAAAACTCGAGTTTTCAACCAAAACTCGAGTTTGCCTTTGACAGTAAGTTTTCAACTTACAAAGACAAACTTCTCTTGTGTTTACAATTGTTTGTTATCATCAAAACCAATTTGAGAACTAACATGTTCAAGATACCCACCGCCTTGTCCGTCTGCCAGCGCCTAATGAAAAATTGCCCTGCCCAACTTTAAGAAAAGCAGCCAAAACAAAATTGGGCACAACTGGACTGGACATTTTTGGGGGCAGGGCAGGGCATCGGCAACAGGGGCGGACCCAAAAAATACAGAAGGGGGCACAATTGGTGGGGGATTCGGGGGTTCGGGGGCAGCGCCCCTGAATTTTTTTTTTAAGGAAAGTTTTAAATGCATTAAAAAAATAAAAGAATATAAACAAGAAAAGAAAAGAATATCAAAAAAATATTCATGAAATCAATTGAATACTGATGATGTAATAAAAGAGGTAATTATTTTACAAACCTGTCATTTAGAAAAGCAAGGCTAAGTGCTGTTAGAAATGCAGTTACATAAATTACAATGAAGGGTGAGCACTCAATAAATTCAAGTACATATATTTTAATAACAAAAGTATATTACAATAAAAATAATTACAATGTCATCTTTCTAGGCCTTGTTTTTTGAAATTTCATCATAATTATCTTATTATCAATGCTATCAAATATATCTTTTTCAATATAAGGCACTAAACAATCATTCAACTATTCATCCTCATCCGATTACGAAGTGCAGTCTTGATGTATTAAGGGTGGACACTTAATTTAAGGGTGGACAATAATTCAAATATATATTATTATTATTTTAAAAATCTCCAATCCAAGGGGGGGCACTTGCCCCCCTTGTCCAATAGGTAGATCCGCCAATGATCGGCAGGGTATGCCGCCCTGCCCAGTAATGTATATAATATATTTTTTATTTTTAATAGAATAAAAAAAGTATTTTATATTTTTTCTTTTTAACAAATAGTATTATATATTTTTTGCAAATTATATAACTTATAATAAAAAAAAATATCTTCATATCTGATTATCTTCAACTTCAACCATTCCTTTTTGTCATTGTCGGACTTAGATGCCCTAGCCGAGACGCAAGCCTGTATCTGATTATCTTCGACTTCAACCATTCCTTTTTGACATTTTGGGGCCTTGATGCAACCTCTAGGAGTTTTGGATGTCTACAAGGCTTTAATTTCTATTTTTTGATATCTTCTATTTAATGGATTATGGACTATTTTTTTTTACCCCTCGTCCTTGGGTTCAACTGGCAAATGGGTCGGACTTCCTCACCTCAAGGGAGGGGATTCGATCCCTACGTTGGTCAAGGCGCTGGGGAGGCATCCTAGGGGTCTAGGAAGCAGTGGAAACGCTGGTAGAGGTGGGGGCATGTGTACTCTCTGTCCAGTATGCCCAATGAACTGGGCTCCAAGCGCCCTGCCCTTGGATTGTGGGTGAGCCCAACCCCTTTCCTAAAATTTTTTTATCAAAAAAGATTATGGACTATTTTTTGATGCCTTGTTAAGACATATGGTTGTCTTTTTAATTTTAGGACTTAATTTGTAGACTTATATTGAAATATTTAAAAGTGCAGAATTATGGATGTTATTTAATTTTTCAGTTACTTAAATTGTTTTTTTCACATAAGGTATGGCACGGTAACGCCACTTGGGCATAGAAGGGCCGCCCTGCCCGGCCCATTATCGCCCTGCCAAAAAATGTTAGGGTTTTTATCGGGTAGGGCCGGACACTGGGCTGCATTTTACTTCCCAATGATCTTTCGGACAAGGCATCGGGCAAGGGTCTTGCCCCTGCCCAGTAACGCACCCCTATCACTTGCATAGCAGTGACATAGTTTAAATTTAATTTAATGTCGGAAATAATAGAGAATTTTGAGGTAATTCAAAATACATTTAATTAATTTTTGCTTAGAATTATTTTTTTTCCCTGAATTAAAAATTATCATATATATTCTTTTAGATTACTACTATAACATAACCAATATCATGTATTTAATTTGCTGGGTAATATTTTTTGTTTGATTTTTTTTGGGTAACATTAAAAAGGACTTTGAAGTTTTGAACCTGGACTATTTCTCATATCATCCTCCATCCCTTATTAGCACATCAAGCTCCAATTCGCAATATGTATTATCTGTAACTCTATAATCATTACTCCCTCCAATGCCTAATGAAATAATTACTTAAATTAATTTTGATAGATTAAGGAAATAAATAAATTGGTTAATTTTAACAAATATTATATGATATCCCTAATATATATATATAATATTAGATTATAAGTTAAATAAATCAATTTAAGAAAAAAAAAATGATAAACATATGAGACAGGGTTGAGATATTATATTTTAAGCTAAATCCAACCCGAACTATTATATTTAGGACCAAAAGTAGCAAGTTTTTTAGGCATATATCTATATTTATGATAAATATACATTTTGACTATTTTGCTCGTTCTCATGCAATAGAATTAAATCGACTTTAGTATGATACCTCATAAAAATGTTGCTTTAAAATTCTCTAATAAGATTTATGAGCTTTTCTTAAAATACCTGTTAATTTGAAAAATGCTCATAAGAAAATAAATGTTTTAAAAGTCGGACCAAAGGGACGAGCATGTCACTACTCAAACGGTCAGTTTGGTTAAACCATTTGGTTGAACCAAAACATACTATTCAAACAAAATTAGTATTTTGTATGCATATAATAATATAAATATAAGAAATACATATAGAAAAATAAAAAAGGAGCATTAAAAAATGTAGTATAATCATTATGAACTTATATATATCGATATTAAGAAAAAAATTGTATTCTTATATTGCATCCAAAACTAAGCATTATATTTTTAATCAATCATTCATATAAAATATAGTACAAGGCATTGTAGCAAAAAAAAAAAAAAAATCTATATAAAGACGGTTGAATCATCCAAATTTTAATTTAAGTCACTGAAATTAATAAATTATATGTCAAGTTATGCATCATAATTAGAGATTTAAAATTTGAATCAAATTACCCCCACATCCTTTAGTTATTATAACAACAAAATTAAAAGCATAACTTTATTATTTACTTTATCAATTAATTCCAACCCTCCCAAAATTTTATATATATATTTTTTGGCTATGAACAATTCTACCAGAATGAGATGGATAAAATAGTGAAGAAACATTACCGAGAATTCAATGACCAAACTAAAATTTCAAGTGTAGATCTAAGCCTGCATCCCCTCTGTCCCCCACTTCATTCCACCGTCATTTCTACTTGTCGTTGTCCACATTTGCACCATTATATTGTATTGATGTTCTAGATCTGAATTAATGGGCGATGGAATCATGGGAGATGTACCGTTGGATGGCATAAAAACCAAGGTTCCGAAACTTGAATTGTCTCCTGAATCAATGGGGGTACTGGGTCAAGGGTCAGTGAGTCAAAGTAATATTAATTAAGAAATAACTTAATTAAAAATAGGTAAAAATATTCATATTTTAATAATAAAAAGTATTTTGTGGTTAAAACATGAGAGGATGTGATGGGTTGATGGACAACTATAAACATGGGATGATGTGGGACCCAGTTTCTGTGCTTGTCCTACGGATAAGCAGGGAGAGCTTGTCCGTACGGACAAGCTCTGGACCGTCCAGATCTGATTTGGACGGTCCAGATCTGATTTTTTTTACTTTTTTATTTTTTATCTAAAACAATTTTAATGGGTAGAGAATCTAAAATAAAGATAATATCTCAACTAACATTTTTTAAAAAAATGATTTTTTCATGTATAAAAAAAATAAAAACGAAAAATAATTAAAAAAATCTGGACCGTCCAGATCCCATTTGGACGGTCCAGAAAGGACCAGCTCGCCCTGCCTGTCCTTTGGACAGGCAGGGAAACTAGTTCCAGATGATGTGTAATATTATATTGATTACTTGTTTAAAAAAGATATCACAGTTCAAAAGAATTTTTTAGCTTGAATTGAAGATCTCTCTCTCACCTTCAATTGACTCTTCACTCTTTAGATCTCCCTCCCTCCCTACTCCTTCTCATTCAGTGTTTCGGCCACAGAGAAAGTGAGAGAGCCTTCAACCTTCACAGATTGTTGCTCCTCCTTCGGCCCTCACAACACCATCGTCAGTGTCTTCTCCACTGGTGGAGAGCCTTGACATTGAGAAGCAAGGAGGCGCCATAGAGCTTCGCTTAGAATCAGACCTTCACCTTCTTCTTTCTCCATTACCCATTGCTCTAATCGCCCTTTTCTCATCGTCATAAGGTATGAAACCCGCCGCCATAGAAGGAGCCATCGCTGATTCAGTTGACTTTTTTTTTTTAAAAAAAAAAAAGCCCAACAAATTGACTTCATGACGTAGTCAACTCAGAACTTGGGTTTTTCCCTTAACTCGGACGGGTTTACCAATCGGTTTGCAGTTTCCGATTCGAACCGACCGGTCCCAATTTTAGAACCTTGATAAAAACATCTGCCTTCAAAATACAAACAAGGGAAAACTTGTGATTTGATTATTCATAACAATTTTTTTAATTGAAAAAAAATGAAGAAATTGAATGCACTTGTTAGATTCTTTTATGAAAAATGAAAAGCAGATGTCATATCCAAACTTAAACTTTCACTCTTCTCTTTCATCTCTCTACCTTCTTTCATTACGTTTGGTCGTCTCCTTTACAGAGCATTTTCTCTTGCCAGTGCTTCCTTCATTCATCTCTCGCTAAAAAAAAAAAACATATTTTATGATAAGTTTTTGCTCTTTTATTTTTCTTATGGTTCTTCCTCCTCGTTTTTAATTTGTTGTTCCCTCTTTTCTTCTTGTTTTTTTTTTTTTTCTATTTTTCCCCTTCACTTTCTTCTTCTTTTCTAGCCGTCTGGTTTTTGTCAAGCCGCTTGGTTCTCGGCTTAATTCCGGCTTCCGGCTCAAAAGTCGATTCTGAACGGTTTAAAGCGGCTTATCTCTTCGGAGGTCCCGAATCTCTGAATCAAGCCGGTAAGGTATCCGGACGGACCGGACGATCCAGTTGGATATGAAAACATTGGAGAAAATCAATATTTTGGAAAAAGATCAAATTAATACATTTCGGCATGATATTGTATCATATGTGACTTAATTAGTAATAAGGCATTTCTGTGTAGCCAAATTAAATGCGTGTGCAGAGTAGTGATGAAGTTGTCTAAATTTAATTTAATGCCTGAATAATAGAGAATTATGAGGTATCTCAAAATACATTTTGTTAATTTTTCCTTAAAATTAGAGTATCATTTATAGAATGTTTTTGCGTAACATTAAGAGACTCTGGACCTTAAATATTGCTCATATCATCCTCCATCTCTTGTTCCCACATCAAACTCTTGGCAATATGCCTTTTTAAATAGGGTTAAATACCATTTTCGCTATGAAAAATTAGTTTAAGGAGTAGTAGTCACCTGGAAGTATTTTTGGTTTCATTCTTTCCCCGAAAGTTTAAAAACATAGCAATTTTGCCCATCTGTTAATCTTGACCGTTGAATTGTTGCTCTTATTTATAAATTTTCAGGGGTAAAATTGCTCCGAGAAAAATTCCAGGGTAAATTTGCTCATATAAAAAACTTCCGGAGCATATTTGCTCCGTTTTATTAACGTTCAGGGCAAAAATGAGACAAAAAAAACTTCCACGTGATCAGTACTCCTTAGGCTAAACTTCCATATCAAAAATGATATTTAACCCTTTTAAATATTACTTCCGATTTGGTTATGTCTAACAAAAGAGTTACTTAATTAATTTATGTAGATTAAGGAAATAAAATAAATTTGTTAATTTGAACAAATGTGATATAACATTATACAGTATTATATATCAATTTATAAGCTAAAATAATTAATTAAAAAAATGATAAATATATGAGAAAAAAATGGCTCGAAACTTATATTTAAAACTAAATCTATCTCAGAGGAAAACACGAGTTCAAATTATGAAAAACTCACTTGTTGAGATGGACGAAAATCTTTTTCCGCTTTAGACCTCAAAAGGAAAACCTTAGCCAAAAAAAAAAAAAAAAATCTAAGTGGAACTCTTAAATTTAGGACATAAAGTAGTAAGTTTTTGGGACTTGGCTCCTCTTCGTTGAGATTACCGTTCACTCCCCTCCTTTTCTTAAAACAACGCCATTTTGGCGCAAAACTGATGCCTTTTCCCTCCTATATTTCAGGACACTGACTGTTATTAAAAAGATACTGACTGATACTAAAAAATACTTTAGGATCTTGAAAACATATTTCAGGGTATTGACTGATACTAAAATGATACTTCAAGATACTGATTAATATTTTTAGTATCAATCAGTATTTTGAAATATCTTTTTAATATCAATCAATATCTTAAAATATGAAGAAAAAGGGTATCAGTTTTGTGCCAAAACAGCTTTGTTTTGAGAAAAGGAGGAAAGTGGACGGTAATCTCAACGGAGACAAGCAAGTCTAAGATTTTTTGGGCTCCATGCATGTGTATATGTCCCCGACCCAGTTAGTGAATTGTTACAACAATATTACCTATAATTCAACACCTATTGGTTCAACGTTTGAAATGTGAATCATTAATCATTGTATATGGAAACTCTATGGAGTACAAACATTTCCATGGTTTGAGGGGAGGAAGGGAGGAGAGAGAAGGATAGAGAAATTTTTTTTCTCATCTTTATTAGATAGCCTATGAAAAACTTTCAATATTTTAAAAATATATTCTCAACACAAAAAAATATTCTTTTTATTAATAATAATTTGATCAATATCCTTTCTCGGGTCTATTCTCTTCTCTATTACTTTTCTGTCTCCGTGGGTATCAGACCCTAGTTTTTCCCTTTTGTGTATTTATTTTTACCATATCATTTTCATTTGAAATTGATTGCCACGCTTAATTTTTCCTAAATAAAAAAATAAAAAAATCCCGCGCATGTGTGTTTATGATACGACACGAGCCAAGAGAATATTATATTCTAAATGAATTCAATTTTAAATTAATTACTTATAAAAAAATATGTTAGTTCTTGCTTAGAATAAAAGGAATAAAACAAATTGAAAGAATTTAGAGTTTTAACGGTTGAATTAAGAAGCCGGCAAGGGACTCTGGGGGAAAAACGCAAAGGTGATCCTACAAAACGACAGGACGTGACGGATGAACTGCTCCTGGATTAGAATCTTCCGTACACAATTGTTTCCAATCTCATTTCTTCAATTTTCACGGTGTCTCTCACTGACATGGTCCACCACAAGTCCACCATATTCTACTCATCGCTTTACATGTGATGATACAGTCCTCAATCTTGTAATTTGTGATATTTCTACCTTTCTCAATTCTCATGCTCTCGCTTTCTCGCTTTTCCTTTTTCCTCCTTCGTTCACACCTCTGTCTTAGCCCCTAAGCAGAAACCCTTCTTCTCCGGCGATGTCTTCGCTGTCTCCGGAAACATCTCCGTCTGCCAACTCCACGGCTCCTCCTCTGCCTCCTGATGCCGCCACCACCAATGACACCTCTCCCTCAACTCAGAGTAATCCCATGTCGCCTACCGCCACACCGGCGCCGGTGTCGAAACCAAACGGAATGTCCCAAGCTACATTAACCGGACTAGTTGTCGGGACTGTATTTGGCTCGCTGCTTATGCTCGTTCTTGTGGGCATTTGCGCTTTTTTCTATAAAAGGAGTAAGCGGAGGAGGATGAGAAAATATGGTTTGGACGATTGCTCTGCTGCTCCTCCATCTCAACCCAAAGGTAGGCCTTTCCTGGTTTCCTTTATGTAGTTTATGTACCTAAAATTTTTTACAGGTTTTTTGTCACATATTGCTTTAAACTTTAATGCATATGAACGTTTTTTTCCCATAGTTCTTCGGTGTATTCAATTGGTTAAGGAACAGATAAGTCAGTTAGATTGTCGATTACTACTCCGACAAGCAGAGTAAACGAGGCGTTACATTCTACGTTATGTAAATCTATTGGATTGAGACACTCATTGACTTCATTTTACTGCTTCCTGGAGGAAAAGTTTCTGTGTTAAACGACGCCCGAAGTATGTTTAATTTCAGTTACTCATTTTATCTTTCTATACCCGGTCTTGTTTTTGGGTTGAAAAAGGGATCTATGTCCGGGGGGTTGATTTTATCATTTATTTAGAGGAACTGTGCTTTCTCTGCTTCGCATTGTATTTAGGTTGATAGCTTCTGGTTGGACAAACCTGTATTACTTTAGTTTCCTTCAATAAGCTTTAGCTCAATTCGATATACATAAAGTGCGATTCTAATTTTATGAATTTATGCATGTTAAATTGAACCTAATTCTGGTACTCAACGATTATTGATGCCAATTTCTCCAGCTGATCAGTTTGGTGGTCTGCCCCAGCAATGGCAGAGTAACATTCCTCCTCCAACTGATGGTGGCAAGCCAAGTCCACCCCTTGGAGTTTGGATGAATCAGAAAGCATCATCTCATAATGTCGCATCTTCTCCTATGTATACAAGTGGCCCTAGTATGGAATCCGAGAGACCACACCATACGCAATCTTCTGCCATTATTACATTGGGACTGTCACAAATCTCGTTTACATATGAAGAACTTGCATTTGCAACAAATGGATTCTCAAACTCAAATCTTCTTGGTCAAGGTGGGTTTGGCTATGTCCATAAAGGAGTCCTTCCAAATGGAAAAACTGTTGCAATTAAGCAGCTGAAATCTGGGAGCAGACAGGGGGAGCGTGAATTCCAGGCTGAAGTGGAGGTGATTAGCCGAGTCCATCACAGACATCTTGTTTCCTTAGTTGGATACTGCATTGCTGGAACGCAGAGGATGCTTGTATATGAGTTTGTTCCAAACGATACACTAGAATTCCATTTGCATGGTAAGATTCCAATATTTAAATTTTCCCCCTCATCTTCCCAAATGGAGAAGCATGCTAAAGTGATGTAGAATGGAGAATAGCTAGGTTTTTTTCCCCCTGAGATAGGATTTGCTGAAAATGTGGTCACATACAATTTGCGATCTATTCTCTGGGTGCCATATCCGTACTTTCAATAACAACTGCACATTGTTCATGAAAAATATTTGGTTGATTTTTTCTTGGACTGTTGAAATACTTGAAAGATTTGAAGCTAAATCTGGATTATAATTAATGAAAACCATGAGAAATCGATATCTGAGTAATTTTTTCAGTAAGTTGCTACAAATCTGAATCTCATTGCATTCCCCCGTTCTATGAGAACAAAAATAGAGCAAATAAAATTATGAGCGCAAATTTCATTGCAGATATGCATTTGTTGACAGGAACCCTACCTTGCACAACAATTAGGGCATTTGAAGGTTATAAGTCAACTCTAAGGTTTAAGATTCAATAATCAACATCTCAGAGTTTGTAGAGTGATTTGGGAATTTAAGGTTGCAAAGAAATGGTTGGGAGACGACTTTTAAAGTTAATCTGGGAAAGAGTGGTGTAGAATGCTGGAAAGGTTTTTGGGTTACTAGTTCAACCTAACCTCAGGTTTTTCCTCGCCTGTTCATAGCTAGCTTGTGATTTTCTTCCTGAAAATATATAAAATGGAAGCAACATATATGTAGAAATATGGTGTGGATTACAATTTTTGTTTTAAAATGCAATTTTATTCTTTTTTTGTTTACTTTAGTTAAAGTGTAATTTTGATTTCAGGTTATGGTTTTCTATGTACTTTGTGGAAAATATATAATAGTATGCTCAATGTTTAAATCAAGTTGGAAGAGTAAATATGGTTATTTAAATTTTGAAATTCCCATTATGGTAATGTATTCTGGTGTAATGCAAATCTTGCCTGACCTGTGTTGGCTATTGAGTGACGAGGGGCTCCTGTATTGAGTTGCAAATTTGATAATCTTATTGATAATGTCTATGTGATTGTTCCATTCACAATCATTCCAGGAAAAGATAGAACAGCAATGGACTGGGCAACAAGGATAAAAATTGCTATTGGATCTGCAAAGGGATTGGCATATCTCCATGAGGACTGTGAGTTTGCTTTAGAATTTATGTAACTAATTTACAGTAGAGGCCTGGCAGTTCTTTTGGTTTGCTATGTTGGTCTTGGAATTTCTAGCTTTTTCTGCCCAATATTGTTTTAGGTCACCCGAGAATCATACATCGAGACATCAAGGCATCTAACATTCTTCTTGATGACAATTTTGAGGCCAAGGTAGGATTTGTAACTTTCTAAACTTTTCAAAATTTGTATATTATGCAAAAGAAACAATACTGTTAGATTTTCAATATACAAAAATTCATTTTCTCTCAAGCGCTTATGCCTGTGTCTCTTATTCAGGTTGCAGATTTTGGACTCGCCAAAATTTCATCAGATGTTGATACCCATGTCTCCACTCGAGTAATGGGAACCTTTGGGTAAATTTTATTCTGCTGAATCTTTTCTCTTGAATCTCGCTATGAAATACATTTATTTGACCCCTCCCCCTTTTTGTTAACTGTTTGTGACTTTGTGGCATTTTTTTTTGAATTCTGATTTAATTTAATGCAGATACCTGGCTCCAGAATATGCTGCTAGTGGAAAACTCACTGAGAAGTCAGATGTCTTCTCCTTTGGTGTTATGCTTTTGGAGTTGATTACTGGACGAAGACCTGTTGATAAAACCGAGTCTTTTACAGATGACAGTATGGTTGAGTGGGTGGGTACAGTGCTTTATCAATATTTCTCTCTTAAGAAACAGATTATTTATGGTATCTCTTGGTTTCTGTTTTTTTAATTGTGTTTTTATATTGAGTTTATGATTATCACTACTAATTGCTATAAAACAGAATGGGTCTGATTACTGTGTTTACGACTTACATTTCTTATTATATTTTATGTAAATTTAGATATTTTTCTTCTGTTTTTTTTTTTTTTTTTTGCTGCACAGGAAATCTCTTTCAAAGTTAGTATTTGCTGCGTGTGTTGAGAAACTCAAATAATCATATAAGCGTGTAGTTGGTAGTTGGTACACTCGGTCACTTTCAAAGTAAATTATGTGGTTGAACAGCTAAAGCTGGAACTTGTAATGAATAGTTGAGACAACTGGTCTACAAAACATTCTTCGATTTTCCAATTGTCATCAGCATTCGGCAATGCCTTTGTTGACTTAACTGATGGTTTTAAAAAACGAAATCCGTGATTACTTGTAATGAATAGGTGATGTACCTGTCAGGCACTAAGACATTGTGCAAATTACAGGCAAGACCTTTACTTTCTCAAGCCATGGAAAAGAGAAATTTCGATGCTCTTGCTGATCCAAGGTTGCAGGAGAGGTACGACTCTGATGAGATGCTTCGAATGATTGCCTGTGCTGCAAATTGTGTACGCCATTCAGCTAGGCAACGGCCTCGAATGAGCCAGGTCAGTTAACCAAGTCTAGAAATATGTATTTAGTTCTCTTTTATTTTCTATCGATAAATTGCTTTGGGCATTCTATTTCTAGCAAGCGTGTATGGACAATGAATTCTCCCTAACTACACATCTACCAATTTTTATGAAAAATTGAGTTCAGTGATGATTTGCAATATATTGTAAGTTGCAAGCTACTGGAAAATATTACCTCCAGTCTTTAGTATAAGATCCACTTTAATGAAGAAATTGAACTACAAGTGTATTTTATACTAAGGACCGAAGGGAGTATGCTATAGAATGTTTGATAATATTTTGGAATATAGAAATTCCGACATCCAATTTGACCATTTGCAAATAGAATTCTGAAACCTAGAGATCCAATGCTTGCTTGTGACGATTAAGATGTCCGGCATGAAGCAGGTGGTTCGGGCTCTAGAAGGCAATATTTCTTTGGATGATCTGAATGAGGGGAACACACCTGGGCACAGCAGAGCATTTAATTCCTTTGAAAGTTCAGGTTATGATACTGGCCAATACAACGAGGACCTAAAGAAGTTCAGGAAGTTGGCATTAGAGCAAGAAACTAGTGAATACAGTGGACCTAGTAGCGATTTTGGTAAGCACCAATCTGCCTCAAGCAGTTCAGGCCTGCAAAATGCACCAGAGAAAAAATGAGGATTCGTTGAGTTTTGATTAAAGCCTTTGACTACCAATTCTCATGTATTGAAGAGAATGAGGATTGGTACTCCCTTTGTTGCTTCCTTCACAAAAATGAACACCTGAGAAGTCGGTAAATATATTTTGTTGGTAGATTTTGCAGGTTCAGCGTACAAAATTGGTATGTTCGTTGATTTCAACCATCTAATTTATTTCATAACTATGATTCTCTTGATTTATGTGAATCAAATGAGTGTAAGCTGGTTTCACCCGGGAAGCTGACATTTACTGGAAAAAAAGAAAGCCATGACACTGGGAGTATCGGCATTGATTTTTGTTGTATGTATTAATGTTAATATTATGAGTAATGGTGGTTACACGTTTATGATACTACCAGGGTGCCTCTTACTTTTCATTGTATTTATACATTTATGTGATGTAATTGCCAACATTCTGGTTTATTATTGGAAATTATTCTAGTATCAGGAGGTCGTACAAGTAATCGAACTTGGGATCTTTACTGGTTATCGAACTTGGGATCTTTAGGACATGGAAACTCAATCCACGAGAACCCCAATTACCAAGATTACTGGAAATTATTCCCGATGTTATCATTTGATGTTACTCATTTAATCCTTAATGAAGACCTAAGTAACAAATTTAATTATATTAAAGAAGTTAGTTAATGTAACATTTTTTTCTCTTAAATGTTCTAATCATCTTCATTAATTTCTTCCATCTCTAACTTGTACAGAAGACTAATGTCAGCTCTTCAATTATGTTTTACATTAAGTACAAGAGGAGTATATAAAAATTTTAAATCTAGCTTTTAAAATTGAGTTTGAATATTATAAAGAAATATTAATTTACAGGATCCTATAGTTTATTTTTAATTGAGAAAATTGCACCTAGGTCCCAAGTAAAAGAATTTATGACAAAATGGTCCATTAAAATCTCAAAATTGTGGTGAAGTTCAGTGAGATTTTTTTAAATATTTTTTATATGTGAAAAGACACAAATGTAAAATGACCTCATATGCCTGTGTTGACAAGTCCATGAGTTTGTTTTAATAAGTTTATGTGCATGTTTTAACAAGCCTATGTGCCTGTGTTGGCAAATGAACATATTTTGACAAGCCCATGTGCCTATTTTAATAAGTCCATGAGCCTCCATGGGGGCATTTGTGTCTTTTCACGTATTAAAAAAATTGCAAAAAAGTCCTATGAGACTTACCCGCAATTTTGAGATTTTAATAGACCATTATATCGTATTTTTCCTTGCTTGGGATCTAAGTGCGATTTTTTTTTTTTAAAAAATTTGGTTTATGTAGTTTTTTTTTTTTTTATTGGGCGTGCTTGGAGTTTTACTTGTACCTATAGATTTTTTTTTTTTTTCACGTTACATAAAATTACAGGGGAGGTGAAACTGTAAAGGTAAGGAAAAAAAAGACTATATAGAGATCTAATTAAAAACAAGTGAAATGATATAAGGTTCGAAAAAAATAATATAAAAACGTAATTAAAAATGAAAAGAAACCTGTTAAAAAATTAAAATGAAATTATAGTAACTTGCATGTCAACTGTTTCCATTTATAATCTTCACAACAACCCAGAAAAAAAATCAAATGAGATAGGCATTGTTTTTTTCTTTGGTTGAAATATTGCTAAGTTGACCAGCCGTCCAGGCCGGTCTTCAAGTAAAATAGGCATTTTTTTTTTTGGTTGAAATATTGTTTGTTTTTTTTTTATAATAAATTTTAGGTTAAAGGTTGGGTTCACCCACCGCTGATACAAAAAAGAGCTTTAAGATCGTCTCATTTAGACCAGATTATAGAGAATTAGGTCTTAAAAGTATGACCGGTGGCAGTTTCGTAACTATAAAGAACTTTTTTGGACCGGATTATAAAGGATCCGGTCTTAAAAATATAAATGGTGGCACTTTCGTAAATATATAGAACACTTTTAAGACCGGATTATAAAAGATTATGTCTTAAAAGTATGACCGGTGACAATTTCGTAAATATATAGAACACTTTTAAGACCGGATTTAAAAGATCCGGTCTTAAAAATATACTTTTAGACCGGTTTTTACAAACAACCGGTCTTAAAAGTGTTAAAAAAGAAGAAGTTAAATTCGCTAAACTCAAAGAACTATGATCTGCAAACTTAATTCCTAAAATCTCTCTAAGAACTTAATTAAGATGATTATAATCGGAATATAATTATGAAATTCAAAAAACCATGATCTGCTAACTTAATTCCTAAAATCTCTCTAACAACTTAATTAAGATTATTACAATCAGAAATTTAATTACGAAATTCAAAAAATCATGATCTGCTAACTTAATTCCTAAAATCTCTCTAATAACTTAATTAAGATGATTACAATCAGGAATTTAATTACGAAATTCAAAAAACCATGATCGGCTAACTTAATTCCTAAAATCTCTCTAACAACTCAATTAAGATAATTGCACAATATAATCGTATATGCTAACTAATTAAATCTTAACTTCCAACAAATATATAGAACACTTTTAAGACCGGATTATAAAAGAATCGGTCTTAAAAGTATGACCGGTGGCAATTTCTTAAATATATAGAAGACTTTTAAGATCGGATTATAAAAGATCCGGTCTTAAAAGTATGACTGGTGGCAATGTCGTAAATATATAGAACACTTTTAAGACCGAATTTAAAGGATCCGGTCTTAAAAATATACTTTTAAGACCAGTTTTTACAATCAACTGGTCTTAAAAGCGTTAAAAAAAAGTTAAATTCGCTAAACTCGTTAAGTCTGTGAGTGTGCTTGTCTTCTTGGTGATATAACATTTGCTTAATTATAGATTCAACGAGTGTTCCAAGAGCCTCACGGGTCAAATCTTCAACAAGAATGACATCTTCTTCCTCTAACCTACTCGCAATCTTTGTAAGTCATCCTAAGAGCCACACAATCAAATCCTTGGCAACGTTGGCAGTGAGATGCTTCGAGGGTTTTGCGATTGCATCAACTCCAATCCTCAGCAACGGCGCAAGCGTACTGCTTTGAGGATTCTAGACGACGGCGGCTCCTTCCTCTTCGATCTATGGCTCCTCCCACACTGCCTTCGCACAGATCCGCTTAAAATCAAACCCAGATCTCTTCTTGCTTAAGTCTGTTTGCTTCTACCTTGACCGCTCCTGCTCAGATCTGGACTTTGATTTTGGTTGCTTGAAGCTTTGCCAGCATCGACAAGAGGATCCTACTCAGATTTGGTTGCTTTAAGCTTGTGATTTTTTTTTTTGTAGATCCGGACTTCAATTTCACCTCTGATTTTATATTGATTCAAATTCGATTTCCATGGTAAATGATTTCTATTTCTTGTTATGTTTTCTTATTTCTGGACTTTGTATTCATCTATTTTGTTTTTCTTGTTGGTGTTGCTTCCAATCTTCTCTTGGTTCTCCGTCATTGATGACGGAGGGACATTCAAAATGTTACTAGATCTGGTGATTTAGAACCGGTTGTTTCATTTGAGTTTTATTATTATTATTATTTTGAAACACTTTTAAGACTGAATGTTTAAAATGTCCGGTCTAAAAGAAACTTTTTAAAACCGGTTCGAGTCCGGTCTTAAAGTGAGACTTTTAATACCTCCTCGAACAAGACCTGACGCGGGTCCAGTCTTACTTTTTTCACCTGTGCACAGTCCAAGGACAGGGCGCTTGAAGCCCACTCCACAAGGAATTCAGGACTAAGAGTATACATGCCTCCACCTTAGCCTGGGTTACTATTGCTTCGCAGACCCCTAGGATGCCTCCCTTAACGCCTTGACCAACTCTAAGATCGAACTCCCTCCCTTTTGGTGAGTAATGGCGGATCCAAAGGACTTGGGGGGCAAGTGCCCCCCTTAAAACCAAGTGGTAAAAATATAATAAAAAATTTAGGGTTAAATCCAAATACTAGAGAATCCCGCATCGCAGAATCAAATAGCCAGCTTCTCTGAATCAAACTTTCGCCATTTGTTTAATGCCTTATATTGAAAAAGATATATTTGATAGCATTGATAATAAGACAATTACGATGAAATTCCAAAAAAATAAGGCTTAGAAGGATGATATTGTAATTATCTTTATTGTAATATACTTTTGTTATTAAAATATATGTGCTTGAACTTATTTAGTGCCCAGCCTTACTATTTTTAACAGCACTTTTACTATTTCTAACCGTACTTAGCCTTGTTTTTCCCTTTATATTCTTTTGTTTTTTACTATATTTAAAACTTTTCTTTAAAAAAAAAATTTCGGGGCGCTGCCCCCAAACCCCGAGTTTCCCCGCAAATTGTGCCTCCCTTCCGTAAATTTCTGGATCCGCCCCTGTTGGTGAAAGTATCTGACCCCTTTACTAATTAAATCCACGAGGGGTTGGTTGAAATATTGTTAAGTTGTCCAGATCTTCATAATTTGGCAGCTGGTGGAAATCATTTGCAGGTCAACAACGCATCATAAATGTGGCGTACCGCTCCAAATACTTATTCCTCGTTTGATATCATAGAACAGTTTTTTTATGGAAGCAGAAAGGACTTCTACAACTTGAAATTTGGTTTGTTTTCTTGGACGGATTGGGTTTGGCAGCCTGTGATTCAGTTTGGTCTAGTGGAAACCTGAGGTTGAGTTTGATTGGACTTGGTCCCCCTAATTGGCTGACTAATCTCCAGGACCTCAAATTCCCTAGTAGTTTTTCATTTTTCTCTATAGGAAGCCAATAATTAAACATGATAAACACAATTAAGATAATAAAAATACTTACAATCATATAAAAAGCATCAAAAAATAATAAAAACAAACTTCTAAATTAGAAAAATTTAAAATAAAATTCACCTGGACCAGACTAGACCAACCTTGGTGGTCTAATCACCTAGTCCTGAACTCGTTCCAGCTCAACTAGTCAACCTGATCTAGTCTGCTCCAATTTTGCACACCTTACTATAAGGCACTTTTACATATTTCATAAACATTAAAAATGTATTTTATATCATTGAAATGGTAAAAAATATTATCATTACTTTTTAATATCACCCTCTAATTAAAATCAACCTATCTTAATTACTATTAATTTCTTTCTGATATATAATCTTTCTCTACAGTACAATAAGTTGATTTGCAAAACGATGTAATGCAATTGAGTTTTCTTTTGCCAAATAATTTATGGGGTTTAAACTTCTCATGTTGCATGAGAAGAAAAAGATTCCTACACACACATGAAATAATGAGACACACACACACACACACACACACACACACACACACACACACACACACACACACACACACACACACACACACACACACACACACACACACACACACACACACACACACACACACACACACACACACACACACACACACACACACACACACACACACACACACACACACACACACACACACACACACACACACACACACACACACACACACACACACACACACACACACACACACACACACACACACACACACACACACACACACACACACACACACACACACACACACACACACACACACACACACACACGAAGAAAAAGATTCCTACACACACATGAAATAATGAGACACACACACACACACACACACACACACACTATGTGGGTCCTACCATTTCATGTGTGTGTGACATGAGAATACACTTCTCCTACAACATAAGAAGTGTTTTTCCCATAATTTATATATAGAATAAAACATTTCTTATAGAAATGACTTGTAATAGCAATTGGAGTAGGGTACATTTTATTCCTTAATAGTTTAATAGTTTGCACAATTATAGATGCATGTACGGCTTGTTTTCTTGCATTCCTCTATAACTTTATCCAACCTTAAAATCTAGTTAAATTGCCTTAACAAGGGAAAAAAAGATTATTTTTATTTTTATTATATATATATATATATATATATATATATATATATATATATATATATATATATATATATATATATATATATATATATATATATATATATATATATATCCTAAAACACTTCCAAACCTCATGTAAACACACACACACACATATAATGTTAACTATATATATATGTGGGTCCTACCATTTCATGTGTGTGTGACATGAGAATACACTTCTCCTACAACATAAGAAGTGTTTTTCCCATAATTTATATATAGAATAAAACATTTCTTATAGAAATGACTTGTAATAACAATTGGAGTAGGGTACATTTTATTCCTTAATAGTTTGCACAATTATAGATGCATGTACTGCTTGTTTTCTTGCATTCCTCTATAACTTTATCCAACCTTAAAATCTAGTTAAATTGCCTTAACAAGGGAAAAAAAAGATTATTTTTATTTTTATTTTATATATATATATATATATATATATATATCCTAAAACACTTCCAAACCTCATGTAAACATTTTTATATATCGTTTTTATAACAAGAAATAACCGAAAAAGAACTTTAAAATTGTAAAATCTCAAATTAGATTTGTTATCAAAAATTAAGGTCAAAGTATATTTTTAGTCCTTTAAGTTTACATGAGGTATACTTTTGGTTCCTTAACTTTATAAAGTATGCTTTAGTCTTATAATTCTAACACCGTTAATTTTGCTAACTGAAAATGTAAACTCAAGTGATAACGGTGTAAACTTAAGTGATGACTATGTAATTAAATGCTATTAATCTTAAATTTAAAATATGGGTAAATTGAAGAATATATAAAATTTGTGAAATTAAATGCTATTAATTATCACTTGAGTTCGCTACGTCAGCGTTTTCCGTTAACAACATTAACAGTGTTAGAATTTTAGGACTAAAAGTATACTTTATAAAGTTAATGGACTAAAAGTATGCCTTATCTAAAACTTAAAGGACTAAAAGTATACTTTAGCAAAAAATTAATAAAGTAATGATGAGATTTGATAAGTAATTCACAACTTATTTTATGAAAAATATCTAATTTAGGATTTTGTAATTTTAAAGTTCTTTTTTCTCTCATTCTCCCTTTTATGATATATTTTTAATATATCATTGTAATATTTTTTTAATGTATTATTTTATGTAAATACTTATTATTAATTAATATGTTCTCAAAAATAAAAAATATTTATATTTTGATTTTGATTTTTCTAAATATTTTTATTCATATGTAATAAATTATTGAATTTTTTTTTATATATTGTAATTTCAATTATATATTTAATATTTGTATTTTTATATTTTCATGATATATTATTGATGACTTCCCATTTTTAATAGATTTGAAATATATTTTAATATATTTGGAAAGCCATCAATACTAAATTAAAAGAATTTTCTTGAGATATTGTGAGATATTGAATGCATCATTTGTAGGATTCCAATTAAAATAGAAGTTTTTAACTTTATAAAAGAAACAATAAATAATAAAAATTGGAAGCTTTCACAATTGAATACACTGTTTTAGAAGTTTTGGGAGTAGATAATATATACCTATATATATCCAAAGGTAGCGAGAAGATGATGTGTTTTATTTCCTACCACACGGGAGGGTGGATGTATCAGGATCCAAATGACTGTGTAGTGTCACTAATGGAGAACTAGAAGATCTCAGACACCAACAAAGTCATTGGGACCTTGATCTATCCTATCTATCAACTGGGATAAACCCAGAGAGCCTGATAAATTGAAAATCATGATACTGAAACCATGCCTGTAGAGGAGATCTTGGAATGAGGTGAGGATCCAGTGGACAGTCCGAGCCTATCAAGCCTCCATGCTTCTGCTCAAGGACACTTTAGGATCCAGGCCTCATCCCAAGACACACAATTCTGGCAGATTCAGTATCCTGATTTTCAATACTCTCTCATAGTGGATCGTGGTCTTTGATTCTGTTCTGGTGCACAGGATCCTCTAAAAGAGGCAAGTGCAGAGCATACTTAGAACCTAAGAAGCAGATAATACTACCATACTAGAATATTGGCTTTCAGAAGCAAGAGAGGGAACTTAGAAGGAATTCATAGAAACACACTCGTATTTTTTATTTCAAAACCCGTTCTGAGTTACAACTGCAAACTTAACCTGCTTATATAGGAGAGCAGGGAGACTACTGGACAAACAGCTAATAATACATTCTCATAAAAGTAGTGAACGAGAATTAAAGGCGACAGACAATGAACTGACAACAGTACAAAGACTTTAATAAAGTAGACAGAAAGCTGAGCATGCGTGAAAAAGATAACAAACACACATAAAACACATGGGATAAACTGGAAACCGGTGAGGCAGTGCCGACACTTTTCATGGGGATCCTTTGCAAATGGGCTCATGGCTTGGGCCGAGGTTGTTGTTGTCCTTGTCACTATCCATGCGGATTGGAGATAAGCGAGTGGATCCATGATTTTGAGATATGGATCATCTTACGGGCTGGGCCTGGGTTTTGGGCCCGTGACTGGGAGCATGTAGCTGGGTACTGAGATAGTCCATAATCATCTTCATAAGGGTCTTGAGAATCCTGGAGGATGTTTCCCTGGGAGTCAATAGGGAGAGATGGTGATGATGAGGACGTAGCATAGTAAGAGGACACATAATGAAGTTACATTTGTGCAGTGGTCAAAAGCCTTGTCATCACCTAGTCTTGGGCCAAGAATTCCACATTCCTTGAGAGCTTGCTTATTAAAGTCGAGAGCCGGAGACCAAGTTCCTTAAGTTGGGTGGATCTGGTTGGACCCAATCAAGAAGCCGAGTCCAAGGTTGTGCATTGGTCTTGAGATAGACACCATCGAGTGCCCGAGCATGGTATTCCTGCGAAGAAAGAACACACAAGAAAATCTTTTTTGTTTTGTTTTTCAATATGCCAAAGATGATTATCAGTAAGAACATTAAACAGTGAACCTCTCCAAAAGGGAAGAGGGGCAAAGAGGGTGAGGAGCTTGACAAGATTCGACTGCAGATTGTGACTGTTACAGATATAATGATAGACAGGAAGAGGAGCGAGAGCAATGGTACTGGTGTGGAGTATAGTCATTGACCATACATACCAGAGGAGTTCATCAGGTATAGGACCTTGGATGAACGGGATAGTAGTGTATGGGCACGGGACACCGAAATTCAGGGAGTGGGAATAAGATCGGTTTTGTTGAACGAGCATGAAGCCAAGAGTAAAGGTTTTCAGTAGCATAGTTATGGAAATCAGTGAAGGAGCGGAGGTTTGTGTTGGGAGGAAGGAGTTCGGCCTTGCTAACATAAACCACGGGGACGAAGGATGTCATGCGAGAGGGTAAGGATATAGAGAATTTGAGGATGAGGAGGAGGAGTCTTTTGAGGTCTAGAGAGAAAATCGGCTAGGATGTTACGTGGTCCTTTGAGATGTTTAATTGTAAATTTATAGCGCGAGAACCAATCTTTCCACCGGAGAAGGCTGGGCATCGCGGTAACTTCTTTTAGGGTCTAACATCTTAGGAAAAGACGTATTGTCCATTTCTCTTGCAAAGTGGTAGGGGCTCAAGTGAAAGCTAAACTTTTCAATTCCTCGCTTGACGACAAGGATTTCTTTGTAAGTAGCATGGTAGTGCTTTTCAGATTCTTTGAATTGTCCACTGGCATGTCCACAATAATTACGCACCCCATTTACTTCCTCGAGAAGTATTGCGCCCCAGTAATCTTCACTAGCATCAGTCTGAAGGATTCTCTGCCTTGATCGGGAATCTTTAATGGTGGAGGGTTTTGTGCAATTCTTTTGAGAGTAATGACGACATCTGTGCATTCTTTAGACCACTGTGGAGGATTCTTCTTCAACATTTTGTACGGGTGGCTAGTATGATGGGACGAGATGAGGGATAAAATCCACGAGAAAATTAACAATCCCAAGGAACTGTTGAACTTGTTTATAAGAGAGATTATCATCGGAAAATTAAGCAAATCTGAGCAATGTGTGGACTGGACAAGACTTACCATCTTTGAAATGCATTCCAAGGAAATCAACTTGAGTGATTCCAGTGTCACTCTTCTTGGAGGATAGCATAACACCATGTTGTGCTACAATGCTGTAAACCGGGCGAGAAGTGATTGGTGAGCTTCTTACATTTTGTGAAAATAAAAGAATGTCATCTATGTAGATGAGTGCATGGTCAAGGATGGGCTCAAATATCTTTATCATGGCCTTTTGGAATAGTGACGGAGCTACTTTGAGGCCAAAAGGCATAACGATCCATTGGTATTGGGCATTGGGTATGCAGAAAGCTGTTTTGGGCCTATCTTCGGGATGGATCCCAAGTTGCCAAAACCCTGCTTTAAGGTCAAACTTGGAAAAAATATGGGCTGAGCCTTTCAATTGTGCAAACAGGGCCATGGGCTTAGGAAGAGGAAACTTATCATCTTGGAGGAAGTGGTTAAGAGGCTTGTAATCAATGACAAGTCTTTTCTTTCCTCGCTTAATTTCAGATCTTTTCTCAACATAAAATGCTTGGCAAGCCCATTCAGACTTAGTAGGCTCAATCAGACCTTGTTTTAGTAATACAGCACATTCTTCACGGGCTAGCTTCAAGTCATCAGGATTCATCCCTGGATGTGAGGCCTTGGTTGGGTTGATGTCTTCATTTCTTTTGAAGGGAAGGTGGATGAAGAAACCTTCATTTTTCCATAAAGGAGAAGGGTGTGAAACCGATCATGACTATCGGCACGATCTTGGAGTAACTTATCTTTAGCATCGAGTCTTGGGCCAGGAGCATTTTGTAATTCATACGAGAGAGGGAATCTCTGTCCATGGACTGAAATTTGATTTCCACTTGATACCATTGGGAAGTATCATAAGATTCCTGGTGTGATGAAAAGCATCAAAACCAAGGAGGATATCTTTCCCTGGGAGATCACTTCCTAGTACCTTAATCTTTAAAGTACATCCTGGGAAGAACTTGATACTGATCTTTCGTCTGGTAATTAAATCAATCTTAAAAATCTTTGCATCAGCAGTATAAAAATACTGGTTATGAGGTACCCATTCTTCAGGAGGGAGAATATGAGGTTTCATCACTGTGTGAGAAGAACCTGTATCAATGAAGGCAATTGCAGAAATGGGTTTCGAGTACTTTTCTGGCAAAACTTGAACTTGGATGTTTGGCAATGGGGCCAATGAGGCTTTAATATTATGTTCTGAATTAAAGTTCAGAGATCCAAGACATCCGATGGATGAAGATTGAGGGGAAGCTTGCTGAAGAAGATTAATAGTTCCTGAGGAAGAATAATCTTCTTCGAATCTTGATCTTGAGTCGAAAAGGATGAGTCATTGATTCCTCATAGGAAGGAATGACATATTGTGTTTCATCATTTTGTTCATCCTGTTCTTCAAGATAGTCTTCAATGTTTGCGAGTTTTACGAAATCATCAGAATCTTTTGAAGTTTCTGCATCATCTTTATGTCTCCTTTAGTCTTTCTAGGACAATTTTTGGCAAAATGTCCTGGCCTCTTGCAAATGAAGCATTTAGAACCTTTGGAGAAAGGTTTCCTAGATTTGAAAAATCTAGGCTTTCTTACAATTTAGATCGTCTTGACTTTCTGTAAGGTTTTTGGAAGGATCGGGGATACTTGTGATAGTGAGACTTCTTTCTTGTAGGACAATGACAATCCTTGTGATCTTTGCACTTGATTTTCATATACGGCTTCTTACATCCTGGTTTGAACTTATAAGCTGTCTTCTGCATGTCCTTGAAAAACTTATGCTGTTCACAAAGCTTATCAAGAGTGCTTAGAGCAAGTTGATATATCTCACCAATAGATATTGTGGCTATATCTCTGTCAAGAGATTGGATAATTCTATTGAGTTACGCACAAGTTCATCCGGAAGAGAAACAATGAATGTATGCCGTAGATTGACATCATTTCCACCATTCAAGGCGTGGTACTTTTGTATCATTCTTTGATAATGGTGTTGTAAGTCAGATCGCTTCAAAGAACAACACTTCATTTCAAAGAATTCTTGCTTTTCTCTTTTCCGGATGAGGTTAAAGTCACCTATAAATTCTTTGTGGATAGCTCCAAGGAGGACAATGGGCACTTTCAACTTGAGCGCTTGGAGTTTTCATATGGATCTGCAAATCAATCCATGCGCTGAATTCATGGAGACGAGATCTCCATTTTTCATATGGAAGATCATCAAAAGTAAACCATGGACCACTAGTAGGCTTATAATTGTTATCCTGATGAAGATGTAGGAATAGTAGAAGGAGGAAAAGTTGGTTCATTTATGGAGATACCTTTTGATCTGAATGAGAACTGGATCATAGGTGCGGAAAGGAGTCCAAGGGGTCTTTGTCTAGGACGGACGGTGAGGGTTCTTTGGTGAGGTAGAGGTTGTGATGGCAATTTTGGTGGTGATAAGCGAGCAAAAGTGGATAATTAAACTTGAATTGTTTCTTTGTGTCTAGCATACGGATAGGACGTTGGAGAAGAGGGAAATAAGGGAGCGGGAATGGTAGAGAAGGAGGGATAGGAAGGATAAGGTTCATATATGGCACGGGACTTCTTCTTAGCCATATCTAATTCCATCTTCTTCAAATCTGTTTGAATAGCTTGTAGTTCAAGTTCTTTTTGCTTGAACTGTGATCCCATATATCCTCTATCGATAAAAGCTCTAAGTTCTGCATCCAGTTTTTTCAGCTTGTTGTCTATATTGGAAGTATAAGTTCTTGACTTCTTCAGACAACTGGTCAAGCTGGAGGTACAATCTGTCAGTCTTGGAGGCTAAAGAGTCAATCTTTGAATCAATCCGTGTTAAGGCGTATTTTGGCAAACGGCATTCAGGTGCGCCAATTTAGAACTTCTTGACTTGTGAGGCTTGATGGTTACCTTGGGCATCAACAGTATTTGGTGTGACAAATGGCTTGGATGGTACCCTAGTATTTTGATCATATTTCCTCTCAAGAGGAGGAAAATCATGTTCGTAGGCATGCATCATGGCTATACAAGGAGCAGTGAGTGAATGCGGAGGCTGAGAATATGGTTCAGGAGGAGTGCTAGGAGTAGCATTAGGAAAGTATTTCTCTACAAGGTCATGGTGACCTGTTTCTAGCATCAACTCAGCAAGAGACATATCCTTTGAAGATTTCTTCGGAGGAGGTGGAGGTTGCCAACGACGTGTAGAACGCCTAGAGGAGACTGGTTGTGGGGGACTGTAGTCATCCTCATCATCGTCAAGCTTTCCTGATACGTGAGAGCGACAATGAGATTTGTGAGGGGACTTGTTTTCCTTGCTTTCTCAAAAGCGTATTTGGAAGGGTAGAGTCCTTGTTCATCATCTCGAACAATCTTCTTCCCACCATTACGGTGTATTGCATTCACAATTAGGTCACACATACGAGAACACGGAACATCCCATAGAAAATGACCATTGATATGCGAGACAAAGCATGGCTTGGCATCTGGTCAACCCAAGCAATGGGTGGACTTTTTCTTGAGGTGTATAAGGCGGCCTAAGCATCAAGAGTCTGCCGGGAGTGCAGGACTGAGGTACTTGGTCGTGAAAAAATGGTTTTGTGACACCATTTCCAAGATCTTGGGTAGTTGGAGGAGTAGTAGTATGGACATCATGCGGGTACCATGAAAAGACTTTCATAGTTACTTATCCATTCCATAGGCATAATCTGGGCTAGTTCTTCTTTGGGGATCTGGCGAGGGATTTGGATAATGGAGGTATCATCTGCTCTGTTTGAGATGGCAACAAGAGCATCAGAAGTGGAGTTTGGAAGAGAAAGATCAAGAGCATGATTCTGGAGTCTGTATACAATCTGATGGTGGAGAGTAGCCATAATGGCTTGCGAATCTTGTTACGCTCTGTGTCTGGATCTAGACCTTGAGGCGTCCGGGCGAGTTACATCAAAGATACTAACATTATAGTCAATTTGGATAGTGAGAATAACACTACCGTTGCTAAGAGTGGTAAGGAGGGCACCAATAAGAGAGTCGAGTACTTCTTATAGGTGGAGTCGAGAAGAGCAACTTTAGCGATGGCGGGAGTCCTTTCCGACCATGAAGGGTGAGAACTAGTCGGATAGCACCAAAATGGAGATGGGTATAGCCTTCAGATTTCCATTTGTCAATGAGATCTTGACCAATTTCAATCGTAGAGTCTTGTTCTTGGCGATTCTTTGGGAGAGTGCATTGTTCAGATCAGTAGGCGAACAACTTCTTTAACATCAGTCTCAGAGTTCTAATCGGAGATCGATAGAACTAGAGAATGTGTTGGTTCGGTGATAGTAACGTAGGGACTCATAAGGGGTAGCTCAGTATTTCCATCAGGGTGATGAGTAATTTCTATGAGATTTTCGATCTTGTTGGAAAGGGTTCTTTTCATAGAAGGCGAAAGAGTTCTGGGAACAAAGGGAGTAATTAGAGAAGAGGTTGAGGGTCTGGATTCACTCATGTTTGGGAGATGCTTCTTACTCACCACTATTCTAAATATAATAGCCCATATTTTTTCCAAGTTTGACCTTAAAGCAGGGTTTTGGCAACTTGGGATCCATCCCGAAGATAGGCCCAAAACAGCTTTCTGCATACCCAATGCCCAATACCAATGGTACATTATGCCTTTTGGCCTCAAAGTAGCTCCGTCACTATTCCAAAAGGCCATGATAAAGATATTTGAGCCCATCCTTGACCATGCACTCATCTACATAGATGACATTCTTTTATTTTCACAAACAGAAGAAGCTCACCAGTCACTTCTGGCCCAGTTTTACCAGATTGTAGCACAACATGGTGTTATGCTATCCTCCAAGAAGAGTGACACTGGAATCACTGAAGTTGATTTCCTTGGAATGCATTTCAAAGATGGTAAGTCTTGTCAGTCCACACATTGCTCGGGATTTGCTTAATTTCCTGATGATAATCTCTCTTATAAACAAGTTCAACAGTTCCTTGGGATTGTTAATTTTCTCAGGGATTTTATCCCTCATCTCTTACAAAGAAATCCTTCTTTGTCAAGCGAGGAATTGAAAAGTTTAGCTTTCACTTGAGCCCTACCACTTTGCGGTAGAAATGGACAATACGTCTTTTCCTAAGATGTTAGACCCTAAAAAGAAGTTCTTGCCGGATGCCCGACTTCTCCGGTGGAAAGATTGGTTCTCGCTATAAATTTTCGATTAAACATCTCAAAGGACCACAGAACATCCTAGCTGATTTTCTCTCTAGACCTCAAAAGACTCCTCCTCCTCATCCTCAAATTCTCTATATCCTTACCCTCTCAGACAGACATCCTTCTGTCCCCGTGGTTTATGTTAGCAAGGCCGAACTCCTTCCTCCCAACACAAACCTCCGCTCCTTCACTGATTTCCATAACTATGCCACTGAAAACCTTTACTCTTGGCTTCATGCTCTGTTCAACAAAACTGATCTTATTCCCACTCCCCAGAATTTCAGTGTCCTGTGCCCATACACTACTATCCCGTTCATCCAAGGTCCTATACCTGATGAACTCCTCTGGTATGTATGGTCAATGACTATACTCCACACCAGTACCATTGCTCTCGCTCCTCTTCCTGTCTATCATTATATCTGTAACAGTCACAATCTGCAGTCGAATCTTGTCAAGCTCCTCACCCTCTTTGATCTTCTCCAGCAAACTCCTACTCAATCTTCCTCCATCGGATGCTTTGGATCTCTGAACTTCAATTCAGAACATAATAAAGCCTCATTGGCCCCATTGCCAAACATCCAAGTTCAAGTTTTGCCAGAAAAGTACTCGAAACCCATTTCTGCAATTGCCTTCATTGATACAGGTTACGGCAACACAATATATAACACATAATTTTAATGGAGGAAGATTAAAGTTTGGAGATGTAAAAGATCTATAGCACAAATGAAAATTCGACATTAAATTTTTGTTTCTCCTTTTGTTTCTCTTATTTCTTGTCTTTTATTAGCTATTATTTTATTCATGACAATATTCAATTTATATAGCTAAATCTTTATTTTGGGTTATTTAGTTTCATTAGGGATTAGTGGATGATGATTTATTCTTTTAATTGTTATAAGGTCATGTTTATTAATTGAATTGTGAGCTCAATTGTTTTGAAATATGAAAATTTTTATTAGAACCATTTTGGTATTTCAAAGGAGACATTGAAAATCTAGAATAGACCTTCAATTAGTCCGTGTAGAATTAAGTTTTCTGACTTAATTTGCTTATATGATAGACATATACTTATCGGCTCTACATAGTCTCATTAGGCTTGCACTTAAGTTAATCCAATTAAGTACTAATCACCTAAGACATTAGGGATTAACATAATTGGGTTGTCTTTTAGTGAATCGAAAGACACTCTTAAGTAATTAAGAGTCCTAGACTAGCAAATATAATTTTAAATGTAATTAAAGGGAGAAGTTAGACACTAAGAAGTAATCAATGTTATAATAGTCTAAATCACCACATAAGATTTAGAATCACTCTTATTTTTAGCCTTAGTTAGATTTGATTTTCTTTTTTAAGTTAACTTTTATTTCTATCTTTGATTCAAATCATGTTGACTTAACTTAAGCAAAAGTGTAAAATCATTGTTCAACTGAATTGTTAGTACCAAGTCCTCATGGGAATGATACTTTCCTCATCACTTTATTATTTGATACGGCTTTTGCACTTGCGGAGTCTTAAGCTATAATTTTAGGAAAATCCCTTTAAAAGACAATCAGATTACCCAAATTCTAAATCGGGTCATTACATTTAATAAATTATAAATGAGGATATATGTCTTGAAATGATGTTTCAGAATTTGATAATTTTACCTTAATAACCCCATCTACATGTCTTGAAGGAACCTGCATCAAAGAGCCGCACCAATCCTCCCCATCGGCGAACTGGGAGGGGTTCGAAGAGGTTTGAGCACCAATGATTAGCCATTCATGAAATAAGAAGTTTGAAGAGATTCTTTTTTGCCCTTATTAGAAACTTGAAGAGATTCGATCAACAGTAATATACAATTTTTATGCTTTGTCCTCAGCCTCCTGGGTGCTTTTATATATGGCTTGATTGAATAGCCTCTTATGCTCCTCGTTCTTTCTTCCGTTTTACTCCTAAAGTGCAGTCTTAACCGAAAATTAGCCGCAATATGTACAACTTTAAATTATTTTAAACTTGTTACCCTAATTAGTTGTTGGGTGATTTCCTGTGGGAAAGTTCCCATACATGGTTTACTGCATTGACAGAGAGAAACAATGACTAGGAGAGAAAATCAAATAAGGGTAATAGGGTAGAATTATCAAATTCTGAAATCTTATTTTAGGACTTTTGACCTGATTTATAATTTATTAAATTTAATGACCCATTTTAAAATTTGGGTAATTCAATGGTCTTTTAAAGCGATTTTCCCTATAGATTTTCCCTATCAATTATTTTTAATTATATATTATATTATACAAATTATTATAATATAATAATAACAAATTTTAACAACAGAATTTTTCCGTCCGTAATTTTTGTGACAAATTACTGACTCGCTAATTCTGTCAGAAATTACAGACATAATTTTTTCATTGGTAATTCTGTCGCTAATTCCGTCAATAATTCCGTGTTGTTTTCATTGTTAAGGAACTTAGTTTAGTTAATATGACATGTATTTTTTTAAAACACTTTGATTAAAAGGGGAAAATTAAGAAAAGACTAACAAATATAATAAATATCTCTTATATCTAGAACCAAAATCAACTCCTCAAACATGTCCAATATTAAGGATCGGAGGAAGTATTTCCACATGGTTTAATGTTGACTATGGCTATAGTATGTTCAGATTAGCTTCGAACTAGAATTGGTTAAGTTAAAGATATACGGCCTTCAGTCCTAATATAAAATGCCATTTTTTTTGGAGAGATTAAGGAAACTACACTACTAGAAAAAGTCAAATTTGCTACGGATTTTTGCGACGGAAAAAAATCCGTCGCAAAAAAGAAAAATTTGCGACGGAAAAACATTCCGTCGCAAAATTTGCGACGGAAAAACATTCCGTCGCAAAATTTGCGACGGACATCCTGTCCGTCGCAAACTGCGACGGACACGCCGTCCGTCGCAAAAAATTTGCGACGGACGGTCCTGTCCGTCGCAAACTGCGACGGACACGGCCGTTCGTCGCAACTTATTTTGCGACGGACGGAGTGTCCGTCGCAAAATGCGACGGACATGGCCGTCCGTCGCAAAAGGGCGGACTCTCGTTTTCCGGCCCCGTGCGAGTTCCCACCCCCACCCTCGCGATTTCCGGCTCCACTGCGATTTGGCGCCCTCCTTGCTTGTGTTGGTGCGGTGGTGGTTCTTCGCTTGCTCGTCGGAGTAGGTGGTGGTTTTCCAACGTTCTTTGTTCTTCCCTTTATTCACGGTTTAGGTATGTTTAAATGTTTGAGATAGATTATTGTATATAGATTAATATGTAATTGATATTGATTAGTATAGATAGATTAAATATTGATTTGATTATGTAGATTAAAATGTTGATTAGTATGTTTAAATATTGATTAGTATAGATATAGTTGATGGGGATATTGATTAGTATAGATAAAATAAATCTTGATTAGTATGTTTAAATGTTTAAATATTGATTAGGGTAGATAGATTAAATATTGATATTGTTTAAATGTAGTTGTTAATAAATATTGATTTGCCTATGTAGATGAAAATGTAGTTATTATGGACATTGATTTGCGTATGTAGATTAAAATGTTATAGTTATTGATTTGGGTATGTAGATTAAAAGGTACTTGATGTTGATAATTTGTTAGAGGCTTACAAAAATTGTTATGATATTATATTAATTGATAATTGGTAACTAGATATATAATTTGTTAAAGGAATTAATTAATTAACATAAAGTATAATTAAAGAAGATAAAGATTTAAAGAAAAAAATGACTATTTAGTTTTATGAAAAAAAATCTCATTTACATTCATTATTTCAATTTATCTTTAACAATTTATATAATAAATAAAGGTTGATAATTTCAAAAACTAAATTATAAATACTATTTAGATAAATAGGTAATTATAAATACAAAATATAAAATTCCTTTTGCATATTATATAATCTTGATCTGTTCTTATAAATTGGTCACTAATATATAAATTTACATATTTGTGGCATGTTGAGATGTTAATTAGGTTAGTAACTGAACTAGCTAAGAAGTATGGAACACAATTATGATAGAAGTTGGATGTACAATCGTCCAATTTGCTTTAGCGAATTCAAATACTTCAAGTAGGGAGATCAGGTGTCCGTGTACCAAATGTAGGTGTTTAAGATTTAGGGATACGGGCAATGTCAAAATTCATTTGTGTCAAAAGGGATTCATGAAAGATTATGAATGTTGGGAATGTCATGGCGAAGTCCGTCAGACACCGAGTGGTTATTACGGGGACGGTAGTCATCGAGAGAACCTTAATCAATATGAGCGATTGGTTATGGATGCCGCGGGACCGTCGATCGGCCAATATTTTGATCCTGTTACTCATCTTGAGTCGTCATACATGGGAGAGGAGACCGTACACATACCCAACCATCATACATGGGTGAGGATCCTCATCCGGAAGCCGCTAGGTTCTACAAAATGCTTCAAGAAGCCCAACGTCCGTTATGGGAAGGTTGCGAACACTTTGATAGTAGTGAATATTCATCGCTATCGGCTACCCTAGCAACACTAAGCTTGAAGACTGATCACCATATGAGTGAGAGGAATTACAACGAAATGATGCATATCATGAGTAAGGTTGTTCCCAAAGACACTAATTTGCCGAAGGATTTTTACCAAGCAAAAAAAAAGGTGAAAGAGCTTGGGCTTGGATGTGAAAAAATCCATTGCTGCCCCAGAGGATGTATGTTGTATTACAAGGATGATACTTTGTGATGATTTGTTATACTACATACTTTGTTAATGCGCTACTTATTGTTATATATTTTTTGACATTATGTCTATGAGTGTTTAGAGATGGAGCATCTAGGAGGACGTTCAGGTAGTGGACGGGGTAGTGGTCGAGCCCAACCCCGTCCTATCGGAGGGTAGGCGACGTCATCTGCTCCTTATGGAGGTAGAGGGTCCAGCGCTTCCCCAGATATGCCATCCTTTGATATGTCATCTTCACCGTCTACATATTTGTCATCTTCACCGTCGCTGTATATGTCGTCATCACCGTCTAATCGGGGCTCCGAGAGATCCTTCGACACGGAAGCTTTGGATCCGTCCGACGGCGTCGGGTAAGTCATGCCAAGTTACCAGTAATGTTACAATTTTCTCTATGTAAATGGTTTGTATGGTAATATTTGCATGATGTCAATTCTCATCAGATTTGAGCCTCATAATGAGGTAAGGGACTTCATCTCGGCCCAATTATTCCGCAATTACAACCATCCTTGGGCCAAGTGGACGAAATTCCTAGCACTACTCGAGATGCTTGGTTCGATGAGTTCTTGGTAAGTTTTTGTTTTATGGTTATTTAATTAAGTACTTTAAAAATTTGGAGCACTAATGGTTCGTTATTGATTTTCGGCGCCGACATATGACGTTGCTGAACATCGTGCGGGCGAAAGCAAATTATAATCATAATGGAATTAGTAGCAATTTGCTACGGAATTCTAAATCCGTAGCAATTTGCTACGGATTTTGAAAATCCGTAGCAAATTGCTACGGGGTTTTTTGCTACGGAAAAAATCCGTAGCAAATTCCGTAGCAAAATCGATTTTGCTACGGAATTTTGGCATTTTTCCGTAGCAAAATCGATTTGCTACGGATTTTTTCCGTAGCAAAAATCAATTTTTTTTGTAGTGCTAATTAAGTGACACTGAAGTATTTATATTTGTTGTTTTTCTTCAAACTTATTTGTTTGAATTATAAATTGATATATAATCTAATGATTCACATCATATCCTATGATTAAGTTGTTTATTTAGCTTCCTTAAGCATCTTATATTGAGGATCAGAGGGAGTATCAAGCAAGCATACATTGACATAGAACTTGGCAAACCATATGCTACATCTTGTTAGTTGAAAGACAATATTTGTCCTAAATAAACTCATAGCAATTACTAAGTTTCAGAGGACAACTCAAATTAGGGAGAGGGAGTGAGTTAGCATTTGTCTCGAGCGATTAAAGAGAAGAGAGGTAGGGGTAAATGATTGATGTGAATGCAAGTGCTAAGTGTAATGACAATGTGATGTAAAACTTAAGATTAAGGCTAAGTTGGTCAATTTATAAATAATTTATAAAATTATTTAGATGATTATATATACTTATATAATAGTATAAATTAAAAAAAAGTTAAATAAGCTAGGCTTGTAAGCATGTAGTGTAATACTCTAAAAATCTGTATTATAATTTAGTAAAATTATACATATAAAAAATAGGTGAATATGAGATATCAAATGTTAAGTAATAATTATCTTATTTTCCAACGAAAAATCTCTTAGGAAAATTAGGAAAGAGAACTATGGGGTCAAAATGACCGAAATACCCTTGGAATGTATAAAAACTTAGGAAAAATGGTGAAAAATCCTAAATATCAGTGAAATAATTATTAAAATTGAGAGGGTATATATCTCTAATTTTGGTAATTTGATAAATTACAAACTTGGAGAAATTGAAGAAGAATACTCAAAAGTATTGAAAAGACCAAAAGGCCCCAGTAAATTCTAAAATAATGCAGAGTCATGGAATTCTAATGTTAATACAAAAGTTTGAAGATAAAGAGTTATCTTAATTAAGGAAATTAACCACAATTGATAAGAAGGTAATTAGGTAATTACGGCTAATTACTTAAGCATAAACGAAGGAAAATTCGAGATAATTATGTAAAACCCTAGAATTAGTGGTAATGGCTAAAAAATTAGTATAAATATATTTCCTAATTAATTGGAAATTTTGAAGAAAATTTGATGAGAGTAGGTATTTTTAAGCCTAAATGCAAGAATGGACCAATAAGAGAATTTTGGGAAATTTTTAAGAAAATTGAAATATATAATTAATTAAATAATTAATTAATTAAAAATAAATATTAAATAATAACAAATAAGGGCCAGCTGAATTTGGAGGGAAAAATAGGATAAGAATGAGCAAAAATATTATGATATTTGTATACAAGTTGTAATATTTTAATATATAATTAATTAAAGTAAATAGTAAAAAAAAATAAATAGTTATCTATAGGAAACGGATCCTATCTAGAGAACCAGGAATAAAATTTCTAAAGTCAAGGTATAATATTGATCAGTGGATTTTTATCTTCCGGTAGACTTTTCCGGAAGTTAATTCCGAAGCCGGTAGAGCATTTTCCTAATAAGACGGAATAGGGAAAATCTGAGAAATAGGCAGATAGTCATAAAATTTGGATTTGAACAAAATAAATTATAACTCAACATTTGGAGATGAGTTTATGATTATCTGGACATATTTGGAATCAGTGAATTTTTGTCCAGGAGTTGTTGATTCCGGAATTTAATTCGTAACAGTGTACGCTTTTGAGGAACTTGGTATTTGTTGAAGCCCTATATGGAATCAAAATTTAGGTTAACTTGGACATTTCTAATAAGTGAGAAAATGTCTTCAAAGTTGTAATTCCGAATTTTTGAGATTTTCCGAGATTACGCGAATCGGGTACCGATCGGGGAACTTTATCGGTCTAAATGCTTCTAGAATACACAACTTGTCACACAAGTTGGTGACTCATGAGGAGCTGGCCGAAAATGTGCTTTGAATGGCCACAAATCATCCACCAAAAACCCTAATATTCCATGGTTAAAAATGAGGGAAAATTACAAAGTTGGAAGGGAAAAATTACCAAAGTTGGCAAATTTTTCCCTATAAATAGGCAAGCATTCCTCTTCAATTCTCACACCATTTTCAAGAGCCTTGGCCGAAAATTAGAGAGAGGTTAGAGAGAAGGAGGAGCCGGGGAAATTTGCAGCGAAGCTCTGGGTAAGTTTTTCGGTACTTAGTCTTAAGCTTCCGTAGTTCTTTCGATAGTTAGAGTAGTAATGTTAGATTATTATTTAATCTTCCAAGTATGATTAGATATCATATGATAGGGGTATTTTAGTCATTAATTTCGAAAATCATGGTGGAGTCGGAGTTCTGGCAAAATTCTGGAAGAAATTAGTCAAAGTAACGAAGTGATTTGTACCTAAAATGGCCGTTATAATGTCAAATATTGACAAAAATGATATTTATCCTTATAGGATATCTGTAGACTCGTACCGCTGTCGAACCGCTGTCAGACGTACCGCCGTCGAATTTCTGAATTTCCGTCAAAAAAGTACCGAAGTTCCGTGAAACGAAGGTACGTTCGCGACGCATCTAATATCGACTCGATGCTTATAGAATGCTTATATATGATACGGATAGTTTCATAAGCCATGAGCGGGACTGCTTCGGGTCATGCACGATGACTAAGGTAAAGAACTTAGCTAATCACTATTACAACTGACGGGTTATAGACATGATAATGCCGTATGTTTTCCTAGCACTGAGGACACGACCGTACATCGTGGCACTGGTGAATAGTGCAGACCAATAACTTTGCTCGTAAGGTAGTTGTTATTAAATGATCATATATTGCTCTGTCATGATCATTCTTGTAATTCATTCTAGAAATATCATTGAACATATATTGTTATATAAGCATGAGGTTAACCGTTACCTGAGATCCGATAAACATTGGATCTCAGCTCTTACTATAGCATCAGTATACGAGATCCCAAGGAAGGAGAATAAGAGTAAGCCGAGCGGATAGCACACGTGAAGACGAAGTAATGATCGACTGAGTAGATTTAATTCCTGAACAGAAAATGTACTATTCTTTATGAACAGGCAGTTACGCCACAGTTAACGTTGTATCAGTTACTCAATGCTTTTTATTCCGATGCTCTACTCTGATGAAAAAAAAAAATTTTGCTCTGAAATTGGGATGTTACATGTAGCTAGGCTCGATTTTATGAAAATAGGCTTGAGTCTAAGTTTAACCTATTTACTAAATAGAATAGGTTAGACTTTATGTAAGTTACGCTGTAGGTTCATGTAAGGTGGCTATAACTTATTTCCACCCCTACTCATAGATCAGTGACTTATGATAACAATTGAAGTGGTTTACATTTTATTCCTTGATAGTTTGCACAATTTTTAGATACATGTACGGCTTGTTTTCTTGCATTCCTCTAGAACTTTATCCAACCTTAAATCTAGTTAAATTGCTTAGTGAGGGGAAAAAAAAAAAAGATTTACACACACACATCCTAAAACACTTCCAAACCTCAATAAGAAAACCGGATGGGACAAATAGCTTTACCATTATCCATCTCTTAATGTAGCTTCTTTTTTACCTCTCCATCCTGAATCCTGTGATAAAAATCCAATTTGATTCACCTTGTTAGGTTGTTAATTCTTCCATATATATCAGTAATCATTTTCAATCATCATTGAACATTTTGTGAAAGTAGTGATCCCTTCTGAATTTGAAATCTTAATAATCTAAAACCAAGACAGAACTTTTCCATTCTTAAAATAAATACATATATCTTAATTAGTCCTAATAAAATCTCGATTTGTTTTCCCTACACCAGCAGCTCGTAGCTATGATGATGATATTGTGTTAGGATGCCTAATGACTTGTGGGTTTTCGTAATTCCTTGACCATTTTACGATTGGATTGATTTTCCAAACAAAAAACCCAGCAAGTGCACACCCACTCTACTATTATTTATATGCCACTTCTAGTATGTTTAACATATATCATGGAAAACCTTAAACTTCATTAATTTTATCATAAAATTCAATAACTTTTCAATTTTATCCTTATTTATAATACTACTTCAGTCCTAATTATATGAACACTTTTGTAGTGCAATTTGCATTACAAAAGTGTTCCTATAATTAGGACCGGAGGGAGTATAATATTGTATCATATGAAAATAAAGCCAACAAAATAATACATGAAAGGTAAAATTGTACATCCATATAAAAAATTTAATGATGTGCTTTATGAATAAGATCAAAAAATTACTTCTCTTGTCTATAAAGTTTAATGACATGAAACTGTCAGTCAGTGATGCTATAGAAGAAAAGATTTGTCTGGATGATGGGGACAAGGTGAACACACAAGTCGACAATGAATTCATAAACATAAGTTGTGGAAAAGGCACTAAGCGGACTTGATGGCATGCCATTGAACACATTGGGCATATGGATATCGATATAGTAATATATATAGGTACGTCATTGTTTGTATATTTAACATTTGATTAGCTAATGGTGATGTTTTCCGTTTCCTGTTTATTATCACAGGGAGAAAAAAAAGCTTATTTGAAAGCATGTTAAGATTTGTTCAAAACAATAAATGTGTGTAGTGGGTGTAATTTTTTAATACCTTTATTTACAGAGAGAGAGTAGGTAAGCGGAATGTATAATGTACTCTCTCCAGTCCTTAATATATATAAGACCTATTTATCTAATTTGATTAGATATTAAAGAAATTATTTATGTTAGTTAATATGATATGTTTTTTCTAAAACACTATAATCGTATTCCTTAATTTCCTCCACCTCTATCATCTTTAATTATTGTTGAAGGAGTATCAATAGAAAAAATATTAACAAATATAAGAAATATGTCTTATATTTAAAAATCAAGATCAACTCCCCATCCTATATGGCTATATATAAGGAGAGAGAATGAGTGGAGAAGTCGACAAAGGTTAGTTATGTTAGCAAGGAGTTGACTCCTTAAATGACTCATAAGGTTGTAAATTCAAATCTCACCTAATATTTTTGTATTAAAAAAAAGAGAGAATGAATGATCCTCATTAATTAACAGGGGTATAAATGGGAGAAGTGGATTGGAATTTCAGACGTATATATAACTTGTATACATACATATAGTAATATAGGGCTAACTCTATGAGAGAGGATGCAACTTATATGGGATTGGAGGGAGTATTAATGATATCTTCTGGAAACGGAGATTGTCATCGAGTTTTCCAAATCTTAATTATAAACGGTCATGTATATGTTGATTTTGCTTTGGCCAACTCGTGCACTAATAATCACGCGGGTAAAGAATGACTTTTTCATGCACGACCCTTTGACCTGATCTGATGTTGACAGAGTCAGAGTGATGCGTATGCTGTTTTCGTCTCCGAGGCTTTTGGAAGGTGATGAAGAGTGCGAAAAATCAAATTTGGCAACCGAATTATTGCGTTAATCAATGATGAAGTGACATGACACTTATTTGACAATAAGTTTACATGAGAAATAGTCATATTGGCATATTGCATTTCATTTTTAAATTCTTTAACGTAACGCAACAACAAGTAATCGTTTCCCGAATAACAACTTTGATTTTTCCTTTTTATTTACCAATTTTCCTTCAATTCTGAATTCTCCTTCTGCAACGCCAAGACGACACACTTGAATCTTCGCCGGCCGGCAATGTCTTCTTCATCACCCTCTCCGGTTACTCCTCAAGACGCCAGCCGGCCATACCGCCGCCTCCTCCCCTTCTACAGTGTTAATGACTACTATATAGGTGAGTCTCCCGCGCCGTCTCCCGCGTCGTTTCCCTACGCATTCAACTGGAGGCGAAATATCACTGGCGGCTTTGCTTAGTTCACTGATGACTGTGGTGCTGATGAGTTTGGTAGTTGGTGCCGTTTACTATATATGGAGAAGGAGGAGGCACTCATCACAACAACCAAACCAACCAGGTAATTAATTAAACCTTAATTTTCTGCTTTCCCGTCTTTTGAGGATGAGGGTCAGGTTCCACTTCCAATGCATACTTCGCAATTTTTGTCATCTCCTTGCGTAAGTTTTTTCTTTAAATCTATATTTTTTATTTTTTATTTCCAAAAAAAGCATAAATTGCTTGAAAGTAACTGCTTTCTGCCTCAAATTCCGTTTGTAAACTGTAGTTTGTGGAAACTTCAGTTTTGCAGACTCTAATATATACACACAAGACGGTTAATTAGATTGGAGCAATAATGAAGATGAAATTGGGTCAGCATGCCCTTCTATAAAACAAATAAATAAAATATTAACATCTCATATTTTTGTAAGAAAGTAATTATTCATTTTGATTTTTCTTTTTCACAACTAATAGAAAGTATAACAAATTGTTTTTTTTTTTGGGTCATATGACACCAAAACGCAGACAAAATACATTAACTCCTCTGACAAAGGGTGAAGACAGCAAACTGACTCTTTTAACCTCATGCTTTATGATTAACAACAAACAATTAAATAAGTGGGGTAGGGTAGGCTATATATTCCACTCATTTCCATCTATGAAGTGCATGTTATGATGTTATCCATGGACTAAATTATAAACCTAAGCTCACATCAAATCCAGTATATATTATAGAAGGGATTTTTGTTTGTTTGTTTGTTACGTTGATATAGCTACATGATACATAATACTACTTAATCAGGTTTAAACATTACTCCCCCTGGTCTACTTAATCAGGTTTAAACATTACTCCCCCTCGTCTTTCATGTAAGACATATTTTGGAATTAATCTTTGTCCTAAATATAAGACATAATTTTTATATTTATCAATCTTTTTCTAATTTACCTTTATTGATGCTCTTTTAACAATGATGCATGGATGAAGAAAATGAGGGAATTAAATAAAATGATTAGGGTGTTTTAAAAAATATATGTTATTTTAACTAATTTTCTTAATTAAATTAAATTAGATAAATATGTCTTATATATAAGAGAGGGCGGATGAAGTACTATTATATATTATCGATGTCACTTCTCTTTCAGATAACCAGGTTCCACTTGTACCTCTACTCTCTTCCATGGTCTTTGAACACTCACCAGGCACATTTACGTATGAAGAATTAGAATTGGCAACAGAAGGGTTCTCAGAGTCAAATTTTCTGGGGCAAGGTGGGTTTGGGACTGTCCACAAAGGAATCCTCCCTAATAAACAAACTGTGGCCATTAAGCAGCAAAAATCTGGAAGCAAACAAGGAATACAAGAGTTTCAGACTGAAGTCAACGTCATTAGTCGAGTCCATCACAGACATCTTGTTTCCCTTGTTGGATACTGTATCGCTAAAGCTCAGATGACGTTGATGCTTGTTTATGAGTTTGTCCCAAATAAAACCTTAGACTTTCATCTCCATGGTAAGACTTATTAGAGCATGTTTGACAATGTTGTAGATTTCTGACTGTTTTACTAATAACTCTTTTAGCTGTTGATATATCATGAAAAATATTTTAAAGGGAATTATTATTACATGTATATAGATATCTTAAACATAGATCAGATAGGAACGCTCTAAGCTCTTGGAATCTCTAATGCCCTGTTTGGCAGGATGGAACCAAGGTTAGGGAAAGGGTAGTGGAACTGGAACTGGAACTGGAACCACATATTTAGAGCGTTTGCTAGCTGGGAACCCAGTTCTTGGTGGAACCCACTCCCTTAAAAACGATGGAATTGGGTTACATACCCTACCGGCCTACCCAAGGAAATGGAACTAAAAAATGGTTACCATTTTTCCGTCCAATAGATCTGGCAATGGCGGTGAGCAAGGATGATGAAGGACAGCTTGAGGATGACGACGAAGGCAACAGTGGTGGATAGAGAAGGCGGATGGCGTCTTCTCCCTTTTCAATCCGCAAGCTTTACGTCATCTTCTCCTTCGCCCTCTTCCATCTGAGTGATTTCTACTACCTCCATTCTCTCCATTTAGTTCCATTTTCTTTCTTTGTTAATGCCTGATTCTGTGTCTTGATATTGTTAGAACTAATGAATAATTAGCTAGCTGATGAATATGATTAGCATTTGTATTGTAGATAGTTCTGTAGATATTGTAGAGATTTTGTATCGCTGTACGATTTTCTTATATCTCAGCACGTGTATGGCTCGCATTGCTCTGTAACCGTCTCTGTACGAATTCTGTTGAGAATCTTCGCTATATATATAGATTGTTAAGGCTTGAGGAATATCATCACTCAGCCTATTCAATTCTCTGATCTTTGAATTCTTTCTTGGTATCAGAGCAATTTCTTTTTAGGCTTCAATTCAGTCATGTCGCAATCGTCCCAAACCTCCGATGAATCCACGCCCTCGTCCGTCGTCAAGAATTATCTCTATTTCACTCTTCCAGTCAAACCATGTCCATCAAGCTGGATAGGACAAATTTCTTAGTCTGGGAATCAGTTGTACTTCCTCTCATTTTAGTAAATAGACTCCAAGCTCACATTAATGGTACCGGCTCTGTTCCACCAGAGAAACACTCTGTTTCTGGTTCGTCAACGCTTCTGCCCAACCCTAGATCAAACTGGGCATAAATGTTGGACGTTTTGAGTGAAGATTTCATTTTCTTGGGAAAAAAGTACTTAAGAATCCCTATTTATAGCATATATAATGAGAAGGTCCCTTTATATGATCCGAATCCTAAAACAGAAGAAACAATGGAATGGGTGTCATTATATATTTGGAACCGATCGTACAAATCTGAAAGAAAGATTTATGATTTGATTTTACCAGGTGTAGGATAGGGGCTACATTCTATGAATGTTGATATTCACATAGAATAGTAGTTGAGATGATGAGTAGTTTTATTTTCTTTCTTTCTTCTTTTTTGTGGCCGTGTGGTAATTCATTAGTTGTTTACCTTTGGAAAATTGTTCCTCTGAATATATACTTGCATGTATTGGCTGCTTATGGGCTTTGCTTGTATGACATCCACATAGAATACATGTGTTGTTCACCTTAGGAAAGTTCTTTACCCTAGTTGTGTATATGAATGTCTGAACAAAGTTGAAAATATACATAAATCTGCTTTATTCTGGTTCATTATAGTGGAATTGATATCTTGCCTAATCTTACATATTAATATATAATGAATATATATATGCAATCATTCAGGAAAAGGAACAGAATCTCTTGATTGGTCAACAAGGATGAAGATTGCTAATGGCTCTGCAAAAGGATTGGCATATCTGCATGAAGACTGTGAGTTTACTTGATATACTCTAACATCCAATAAAGAAAACTTATTTCATTTATTACTACTCATAGAAGTTTTACTTAGTTCATCCCAATATCATATTTGTTTGTTGTAGGTGAACCCAAAATCATACATCGTGATATCAAGGCAGCTAACATTCTTCTTGATAACAATTTTGAGCCTAAGGTACTACGTAGGTCTCATTAATGCAAATTTTAATACCTTTAGATTTTCAACCAAGAGAAACCTCAATTTTCTTGTTCAAACACCCTTAGAAATAAAGTTATGTATGAGAAAACTATATAGAATTGCAAGTTAATCAATGGACAATTGTCAAAATAATATTACCTCTAGTTTTTAATGAAGATCCATTTGATTAATTTAGGGAGATTAAGGAATAAGGAACTAAATAAATAAATTTAAATTATTTATATTGATTATTTTTCTCCAAACTAATTTGTCTGACCTCTAAACTGATATATAATCTAATTATACACTTAAGTATTTCAAAGAGATGATGTAATATATATTATAATTAATTTATTTAGCTTTTTTAATATTTCCAAATTAGTCAACTAAGTCTTATATTAAGGATTAGAGACAATATTATTGAAAAAAGCTTGTAACTTGACTGGATGAATAAATATGATGATGCTAGCTAATGATTTCTCTTGAAAAACATGGAAATAAAGCTCCATATACTTGGTTCTCTCATGAATTATATATAGCAACGTGTTAGTCTGAGTGTTTATCACAATATATAGCAACGGTTGGCTTGCTGTGAGATATGTGCAAGTCACACTGCACAAATTAAAGCATTGAATATTCTTACGAGTGGTAAGTGCAAGGGCTTTGAATTTTCCCTTTGAGGAAGATTGAGAAACAATGCTTTGCTTCTTGGATTGCCATAAAATGATGTGTGTGGTTTGGGGGACTACTAGAGTTAGGCACTTTGATTTGTTCATCATCCCACTTGGCACTAGAATATATATCAATATCCATAATATCTATAAAAAATAATAAGTGCTTGTATCTATATATTAATCAGATTGCAGATTTTGGACTTGCCAAACTTTCATCAGACACTGATACACATGTCTCTGCATCTAAAGTAAAGGGAACCTTTGGGTAAGTAAGTGTTAGTCTTATCTTAACGAACTTCTGTTGTCCACTTCTCGATGATGTCCGTGGATTGATTGCCATTGGATAGTAATTTATTTTTTGAATTTCTTTTACCATTTACTATTCCATTGAATACAGATACTTAGCTCCAGAATATGCAAATAGCGGGAAACTCTCAGAGAAGGAAGATGTCTTTTCCTATGGTGTTGTGCTCTTAGAGTTGATTGCTGGACGAAAACCTGTTCTTCAAACTGGCTCTTTCCCAGATAACAGTCTAGTTGAGTGGGTATGTCAAATGATATAACTGGGGTGAAATATCGGTTATTTCAAATTATAAAGAGAAATCTTGGTGCTGAAACAGAAGGAAATAAATAAAATTAAGATAGCTCGCATTGAATAGTTGAAACACTGAATACATATATGTTGCAAATGACAGGCAAGGCCTTTACTATCCACAGCTTTGGCGAATCGAAATTTTGAGGTTCTAGCTGATCCAAGGTTGCAGAACGATTACAACTCTGAAGAGATGTTTCGAATGGCTTCTTGTGCTGCAAATTGCGTGCGTTATTCATCCGACCATCGTCCTCGAATGAGCCAGGTTGGTGACTCAATTGTAAAAGGTTATGTCTTTTCAATCTAGCTATAGTTGTCTGTTTATTTATTTACTTTTAAATTGAATTGCGGGGTAAGACTGCCTATATGTATCTTTTCCCAGATCTTGCCACCTTTTTTTTTTAATGTTGAATTCCTCTAGGCCAATAATCTTATAATCTAGTGACATGAAAGCTCCCCTATGAGTAGGAAGTCACAACCTCAGGACATTAGTGTCTATTTCTTTGAATAAAAAAAAGGTTGCATTCCTTTGGTCAATTCTTAGGGCCGTTTGGTTCAAGGAAAATTGAAGGAAGGAAATGATGGAAAATGAGTATTTTCTGTCCAGTGCGGCTGTTTGGTTCACATTTTAACCGGAAAACGTTTTCCGACGGTAGGCCGTTTTCCCTTAAACATGGGAAAATTGGTTCTCACCTATTTTGGTGGGAACCCATTTTCCGGCAGATCAAAAAAATGGGAGAAGACCAACTTATTACCCCTCTTTAGCACCGAGGAGAGGAAGAGAGTGACGCTGGAAAATATCATGGAAGGAAGAGGAAGAAGCCGCCGACGGTAGCCTCTTTGCCGCTAATGGTGCAAATTCGTCAGTCACTATAGCGGAGGAGGAAGAAGCTGCCGATGGTGGCCTCTTTGCCACCGCCGTTGCAAATCCGTTAGTGATGGAGATGAAAGAAAGTCGACGACCTGTTGGAGGCAACGACGTAGTGGATGAGAGCTTTAGCGAATGAGGGAGGAAGAGAAGCGAAGGACGAGGAGGGGGAGTCAGAGGAGCAAGAGAGGATGAAGGTAGTGATACATAGGGTGAGAATGAAGAAAAAGGAGAAGGTGAAGAAGATGAGAGGGTAGAGGGTAAAATTGTCATTAGGTTCATTTTCTTATATAATTTTCTTCCAACTAAACAAAATTTTTCACATCAATCCTTTTTTTCAGTGAAAACCAAATATCGCTTGCAAAATATTTTCCTTTTAATTCCAACCCTTTCATTGAACCGAACGGGCCCTTATTTAAAGAGTGGAGTATGTTGTTAAGACTAAAGATTTTGTAGAATTATGAGTCATTTGACTTTTTCTCAATTTGAGATTTTTGTTGTATATGCTAACACACACACACGACATTCACTAAGTGCTTCTTAATTAAGTAGGGTTCAATAACTTGACAGTTGACACAAGTAAGATCGATTTATTAATTAATGACATATGAAGCAGGTAGTAGACGCTTTAACAGGAAAGATTAATCTGGATAATCGGAACGAGGAGAGCACGCAAGTGGACAACCAAGACCTGAACAAGTTTTGGAAGCAGTCACTAGGCGAGTTCAATGAGCCTACCAGTTCAAGCCTCGAAAATACAACTGAAGCCTCTTCTTACTCAGCTTCTGGTTAATAAACATCTTCAATTAATTTGTTCTATATATTTCCTATACATATACTCCCTCCCTCCAGTCCTAATTATAAGACCTAATCACTACAAAAAAAAACCTATTTTGTCGCGGTTAAATTGTCGCGGTTAAAAAAAACCGTTACAAAACAACAAATTGTAACGGTTTTATCCCATAACCGCCACTAAATAGTAACGGAAGCCATGACGGTATGGACCTCGGCTACCTTTGTAGCGGTTCACTCAAAATAAACCGCAACAGATTTGGCGCCACTTTGGCGCGCAATGGCGGGAATTGTTGTCACTGTGATTTTGTAACGGTTTCTTGAGTAGAACCGCAATAGATTTGGCGCCACTTTGACGCGCAATGGCGGGAATTGTTGTCACTGTGATTTTGTAACGGTTTCTTGAGTAGAACCGCTACAAAAGTGGCGCCAACATTGGCGCCAACTTTGTTGCGGTGATTTTATAGCGGTTCCATCAAAAACCGCTACAAATAAACGAAACGTCACAATTTTGTCACGGTGTCCGGAAGAGTGACCGTGACCGCGTCAAAATCTATATTTTGTAGCGGTTTCGAGGGAACCGCTACAAATTTTCACACTATAAATAACGTACATCAACTATAACTACTAAAGGAATTACTAAATCTTCGACTTGTAATCGAATGAACTATCTCGCTTGGTCGTCCAAGGAATGCGAGATATCGTAGCTCGATCTCTTATCTCGTGTGATGAGGGCTGCGGATATTTGCCTCTCTCATCCTTGCGAGGCAATTCGTTCACCACAAGCCAAGGTTTGCTCATTTCTTTGGCGTGAATACTTCTAGGCGACTAGAGATTGGGTTCCATTGTAGCCACCTTTGTCTCACGAAAATATCTCTCGATGAAAATGACTCGGCCAGTTTTCGTGGGAGATCGCGGCTACATTGAGTCCCAATCCCCACGGACATGTTGGACTATTCTTGGTTACTTCATTATGTGTAATTTATTACGTGGACAGCTTTAAAAAATTAAAGAAAAGAAATAAATGAATTGAAGGTCTGGTTTTTAAATATTTGTACCAAACTAATTAGTTTGATTCATAAAATATTTGAATCAAACTAATTAGTTTGGAATTTTTTTTTGAAAAAAAATCATTCTGTAGCGGTTCACAACAAAAACCGTGACAAAATGTGGTCATATTGTAGCGGTTTCTATGTAACCGCTACAGAATTTCAAGGGTCAGCTATTTTGTAGCGGTTTTGTAGCGGTTATTACACAACCGCTACAATTTTAACTCGAGATATTTTGTAGCGGTTTATGTGGCGGTAATGGATGAACCGTTACAAAATTTCAAATTTTGTAACGGTTTATGAGGTTAACCGCTACAAAATGTTCGGTTTTTTAAACAAGAAATCCTCATTTTCAAAGTCACACTTCCAACGGTTTGAGTTTTCACCGTTTTTACCTTTCACCCTCTTTAAAATTTTACTTTTAAACTTCTACCTTTCAACATCATGGTTTCTGGAGGAGAGAAGGGAAAGGGAAAAGCAGGTGTCCCTTTCAAAACCGGTTTAAGGGGGGGTAGTAGTAGGGGCGGAGGCCAGACGAGAGGGCGTGGGGCCCAACATATACCACCGCCATCTCAGGAGCCGAACGAGTTTGCCAATCTCTTCGCCGATGAAGAAATTCCAAATGTGGGGACCGTAGGGAGATCAAGAAGCAAGTTTGTCGTTGAACGACTTAGACGACGAGAATGCAGAGATCCGCATCAACATTCCCTAGTGGAGGTGGAGCTGTTCATGGACCAGAAACCCGGCGGGACCACGGGAACCCCGACCGGCGTCTTCGCGTTCAGGATTTACAAAGTGGATGTCGAAGGTATATCTAATTGGTTTTTTGGAGAAATTAATTTAAATTTTGTAGGTTTAATTCAATTTTTCTAATATTGCGTATAAACATGGGAACATCAGCAGAGGACGCTGGATGTTTCCACTCTCACTCGCACGACCGGGAGATGTCCGGTATCGGGTCGTAGTCCCGTGGAACGAGCTCACGAGACCGGGCGATCGGCACCGGTGGTCACCGATGAACCGTTTTTGTCCGAATTTGGCGGCAATTGGGCATGGTTCCCGATTTTTTTAAGGATTGGAAGAGTGTGACGAAGGACACAAAGAACAAGGCGTTTAGCGGAGTTCGCGGGTAGTCAATATTGTTTCATTACATTTTACATGTTAATAGTTATAAGTTTTAGTTTATTTCTTTCCTTATTTATTTCTTTATTTATTAATTTTTAATAATGAATTTATGATACAGAAAAAGTTTAAACTTCGCGAACAACACAAAAGGTACGTCATTTAATACGCCTCAACTTCTTTTCTACCCACGTTTTCTCTCAGTCATCTCAAATATTTTTACGTTTCAGAACATTGTGAGTTTGAACGGGGTAAGTACCGTGTAACTAGATCAATTCTAATGTTTCTCATACTAATTTATAGTTCGATACTAATTAAACTTTGTTATTTTGCGGTTGAACGAGATATATCTTTCAACTTTCCCTATTCTTTCATATACATTATTCAATTGATTTGTACATATAATTTTTAAATATTCGGTATTGTTTTAACCACCTCATTTCTTAGCACTTATTCTACTTACATAATCTTATTATTTTGTTTTTATACATGCACCTTATATATTTAAATTTCATAATTTACTACCTTTTATTTTTGTTAAAAAGATATATTAATAATAATTACTGAATTACGCCGATAAATAATAATTTTTTTAAACCGTAATGAATTTGTAGCGGTTGCAATAACCGCTACAACATTTCAAATAAAATGGCGTTATGAATTTTTTTAAACCGTAATGAATTTGTAGCGGTTGCAATAACCGCTACACAATTTCAAATAAAATTGTAGCGTTTATAGTAGCGGTTTGCAACCGCTACAAATATTCAAAAGCACATGTGGCGGGACTATTTGTAGCGGTTGTAAACCGCTACAAATATTCAGATGGCGGCAAATTTTTTGAAATGGCGGGAATGTTTGTAGCGGTTAGTAACCGCGACAAAATTATCAACACATTACTGGAACCGCTACAATATGATTTGTAACGGTTACGGACCGTGACTAATGTCTCGAAACACACGTCAGCCCCGCTGATTTAGTGACGGTTTTCTTGAACCGCAACAGAGGTTGTAGCGGTTTATGTGTATGTAGTATCGGTTTTTTTAAACCGTTACAAATCGGCTTGCCACAGGCGATTTTGTCGCGGTTCCTCTAACCGCTACAAATGTCGTTTGTCACGTCAAAAACCGTTACAAATAGGTCATTTTAACCGCTACTAATTGTCGTTTTTTTTGTAGTGAATTGATTTTTTAGGAGAGATTAAGGAAGCTAATTAATTAAATTACTTTTAAGTATTTTTATTTTTTTATTCAAACTAATTGGTTTGACTAATAAACTAATATATAATCTAAGTATACACAACATATAAAATGATTAACTAACTTATTTAGCTTCCTTAATCTCTCCAAAAAAAAGTCAACTAGGTCTTATAATTAGGACCAGAGGTAGTATAATTTATTGAAAGATTTTGTTAGTTGTATGCGTATGAATCTTGTCTTTGTAATTTCATTCTTATTTTGTACTCACAATTCTAAAAGGGATTATGCTTATATATATACACTGTATGTATCTACTCTCTCCGATCCATTTTATAAAGAACAACTACTCAAATTAGGTGGTTCAAAATGTTAGTTAAAAGCAATAAACTTATAATTTTTGTACCATTCTTTCCGATTATACCCTTGTTTAGAAAACACGTGTATGAAAGATAATGAGTGAAAATTTATTGTAGAGAGATAATGAGTAAATATATTTAATGATCGTAAAAACGAAAAAAAAAGTCAGTTAAAAATTTGAAATAAAAATGATTTATTTCTTATATTAAGGACAATAACCCCCATGAGAGAAAATATTCCATATAAAAATGATCAGAGGGAGTGAATTATAACTGTTGCCTTCATTCTTTTTTGTTAATCTATATTCTTAAATAATTAAGCATGGGCAACAATTTTTGAAAAGTGTACCACTCTGGTCCTATTTATAAGTCCCATTTGGTCAAAAATTTTGGTCCTATTTATAAGTCCTCTTTTAGGTAATAAATGAGATTGTGACAATTTTGCCATATTAATTATACCAATGAAAATAGAGAGAGAAGAAAAAGTTGAAGGATACCCAATGAAAATAGAGAGAGAAGAAAAAGTTGAAAGATATCCATTCATAAATGAGGGCAAATTTCTGGGCGCTTATGCTCTGTTCTCTCTCCTGTGAGAGCTCTTCCTCTCCTCCGGCGAGAGAAACTCATCTCCGTTTAGCGAGAACCTTTCCCTGAGTAATCTCAGTCCTCTCCTGTGTTTTAGATTTTCACTGTGTTGTGATTATCTCCCCTAAGCTATCTGTCATTCTCCATCGTTCCCCTACTGCAATGGAAAAAGGTACTGGGAGCAGTGGAAAACGACACTCAAAGGCTGTGCATCTAAAACTTTGCTCCCCAGTTATTGCTCAGAAAGGGCGTACGCTGGTTGGAAGGCTAGAAACCGATAAGAACCTGAATAGAGGTATCGTCATCTCAATGATCAAGAAGGGATGGGGCTTGATAAAGAGATGGAAGTCCACGAAATGCCAGACAACAATGCTTTTCTTTTCAGATTTTCATTGCAAGCAGACTATATCAGGATCCTAAAGGGGCGGCCATGGTCGATCCTAGGGGTCCTTCTGAACCTGCAGCACTGGGATGAATTTACAATGTTCCATGAAGTCAATTTTGGATGGTGCCCATTCTGGATTCAGTTCCACGGCCTCCCTCACATAGCTTTCGATGATGAGAATGCAGTCACTCTGGGGACTGCCGTGGGTAAGATTATGATGCATGAGTCCCCTAAAGTGGATGGCAAACTCTCACGGACCTTCATCAGAACTAGAACCCTTGTCAACATCAACGAACCTCTCGTTCCTGGATTCTGGGTCCCTAGACCCCAACGGGAACCAATATGGGTAAAGGTCAAATATGAAAGGCTTCAGAATTATTGCTATGACTGTGGTAGAATCAGACATGAAGCGAGAAACTGTAAATCCCCATCCGCAAGTACTGAGGAAGATGATTCAGATGGCAGAGTTGGCACCGGCCTGGGAGCACCCCACGTCAAAACTAAAGAGGATGCTCTGGTGGCACATGACAAAGAGTGGGAGGAGGCCTCTTCGGTGAAACCGCCGGCGGTGGCAGCGGAGACACCCCACGCCCGGCGTTTGCATGACGCTGCTCCCAGAAATGGAAATGGCGATAATCATGGCGAAGCACCCGCAAGGCATTTATGGAGCAACACTGATTTGGGATCTGAATCAAGCCACGCGCAGGAGAGCATTCACGATTTGGGCAACGGTCAAAACACTAATTCTGGCGTGATATCCGCTATGCATTTATAGAGAAACTCAGATTTGGTAATGGATACAAATCACGTGCAAAAAAGCTTCACTGATTTATGCAACGGTCAGAATAGCTTTAAAGACTTGGTCAATGCCCACATGCAAAAGGAAAAGGACATATCAATTATGGAGATCCCTAATTCTTTGGTGACAGGTATTACTCCTCCCCCTCTTTCTATGCATCAGAATCTGCAACTCCCCCACTCACTCATGGGTGGGCCCGACCCAATCAGCTCCATCAACCCCCCAAACCTGGCTCCTATCACCTACACCCACACAGGCAATATATCCAAAGCTGTGACACCTAGCTATCGGGTGGAGTTCCCCGATAGTGATAGAGACCCTCAAACTATGCTATTCCCTATTGCTGGTCTATCCCCTCTATCTGCTATGACTACTGGCCTGAACCGGATCAATCTAAAACGCCAACCAGAAATCTTAGAGGATACCCAGGTCCACAACCCCACTAAGAAACGTTTGCTCTTTCTGGAACCACCCAGTGACCCCACCCTAATCATCCCTCTTGTGACTACCTCCCTAGGGACTAGCAACGTGAGTTGCCGAAGAACAAAAAATATTATCCGGGGTTCCAAGGGCAAAATTCGCCACAAAGCCACAAGGTCCCCCACTATCATTGACTCCCCTCATCCTCCGCTCTCAATCACAAACCCTGACCATGCTAATATTAACCCCCCTCTTCTAAGTTGCCCAGTGAGATATGTTGAGCCTATATCTTCCCCTCCATCCTATCCTTTGTCGCCCCTGGACCCACAAAAAGATACTACTACTTTGCTGAATGTGACTTCCCTTGATCCCTCGATCCCAGCCGATGGTTGCCACCAAGCAGCCATCGGTTCGCCATGAGTCTAATAGCTTGGAACTGTCAGGGGTTAGGGGTTCCCCTGACAGTCAAACACCTGAAAGAGGTATGCAGAAATAAAAAACCCCATCTGGTCTTCTTAATAGAGACAAAGAATAAACGCAAATATGTTACTAAAATCAGAAAAAGATGTGGATTTGATGAGGAATGGATTTGATGAGGAATGGATTATTGACCCCCATGGTCTTAGTGGAGGCCTTGCTTTATTTTGGGATAAACACACCACTGTTAACATCATCTCCTCCTCCAGTAACGTCATTCATACATCTGTCTTTGATCCCACTATTGACTTTCCCCAATATATATCCTTTGTCTATGGTCCCCCAACAGAGAAGGAGAGATTATCTGTTTATGCAGACATTATCAAGTTTGCACAATGCAGGTCAGAGAGCTGGATTTGTTTGGGTGATTTCAATGACATCACATCTCATCAGGAGAAGCAAGGAGGGAACCCGAGAGCCATCCGGAAAATTCTAAATTTCCAAAAATTCATCGCGGATTGCTCTCTTATTGACTTGGGATTTAATGGCTCATGGTTCACATGGTGTAATCGACGTGAAGATGGAGCAACTATCAAGGAAAGAATTGATCGGGCTATGGGGAATGATACTTTCTGTCATGATTTTCCATTGGCACAGATTTTTCATCTTGATCCATTGGGATCTGATCACCATCTCCTGCTCATTATGTTTAAATTTGTCTCCAATAATAAAATTAGACCTTTCAGGTTTGAGGATTATTGGACTTCTCACAATGATTTTTTGCAGGTTGTGCATGATAGTTGGTTTATGGACGCAATTCAGTGTATCACCACTGTTGATAAATTTGCTCTTATATTGAATAACTGCAGGAAAAACTTAATTCAGTGGAGCAAACTCAGTTTCCCCAATCGTAAAAAGGCTATTGAGCATCTGAAAAATTGTTTAAGTTCCTTAAGACAGGGATATCAGTCTGCAGATAATAAAAAGGAGGAAGCAATTCTTTTACTTCGCATTGAAGAATTAATGGACCAAGAGGAAAACTACTGGTGGCAGAGATCAAGAATCTCTTGGCTCAAATATGGAGACAAGAACTCAAGTTTTTTCCATTTATCTACTCTAATTAGACGGAGGAGAAACTCAATTTTAAGCATTAAAGATGAGAATGGTGTGTGGACCAGTGAAAAAGGTATTATAAATAATTTGTTCACCACATTCTTCACTAACCTTTTTTCCTCTTCTGGACCAAGAGATACATCATATGTCATTAACTCTGTGGAAACTAAAATTGATGATGCAACAAATGAATCCCTACTACGCCCTATCACCACGGAAGAGGTTCGACTAGCAACTTTTGAATTGGGAGGCTCTAAGGCCCCAGGTCCTGATGGCTTCTCAGGTAAATTCTACCAATTCTCGTGGCCGGAGGTAGGTGGCTCTATTGTTAAAATGGTAAAGGACTTTTTTGATAATAATCTTGCCCTTGATAATATTAATGGAACCAACATTACTCTCATCCCAAAAATTGATAAGCCAGAATCTGTCTCACACTTTCGCCTTATTGGCCTTTGTAATTTCTCTTACAAAATCATCTCCAAAGTACTGGCCAATAGGATGAAAGGGTGTCTTGATAAATGTATTTCTCATAGCCAAGGGGCCTTTGTCCCTGGACGGCTTATTCAGGACAATATCTTGATTGCTCATGAAGTTTTCCACTACTTAAGAAGAAAAAAAGATGGAAATAAATATGAATTTGCCTTAAAAATGGACATGAGCAAGGCTTATGATAGGGTGTAATGGGATTTTTTGAGAGATGTTTTGACTAAATTTGGTTTCTCTCCTAAATGGGTTAATCTGGTCATGCTTTGTGTAGAATCTGTGCACCTTAACCTCTGTATTGCAGGAGAAAAAGTTGCCTCCATTAGTCCTGGTAGGGGCCTCCATCAAGGGGACCCCCTATCACCTTACCTGTTTATCTTGACCTTGGAAGCTCTATCCTGCATGATCAACAGATCCTTATCACAAGAGCGGCTTACTGGGATTAAGCTAAGTAATAACTGCCCCCTTCTTTCTCACAGCTTCTTCGCAGATGATGCTCTGTTTTTTATGAATGCAGATAAGCAAAATTGTCAAAATCTGTCGGAGATTCTCCAAAGGTATTGCATAGCCTCAGGTCAAATGGAAAATTTGGAAAAGTCCAGCATTGTGTTTTCTGCAAACACCCCAGCACCAATTCGGCAGAGTATTTGTGGCATCCTTGGCATTGGTGAGAGCATGGACCAAGGTACCTACTTTGGAATCCCTAGTGTCTGGGCGAAAACGAAGCATCAAGCTCTAGGTTATGTTCGTGAAAAAGTAAGCAAGAAGGTGCTTGGCTGGAGCAGCAGGCACTTATCTTTTGCAAGTAGAGAAGTTATGATAAAGGCGGTCATCAATGCCATCCCAGTTTTTCCTATGTCATGCTTCAAGTTTCCTGTAAAAACCTGCAAGGAGCTTAACAGTCAAGTGGCTGATTTCTGGTGGGAAGGGCGAAATAAAACTCATTGGGTTGCATGGCACAAGCTTACGCGTCCCAAATCAGAGGGGGGCATGGGTTTCCGTGATTTTATGAATTTCAATAATGCCCTCCTAGCAAAAACAGCGTGGCGTTTATCTCAGAATCCGGATGAGTTATGGGCAAAGGTTCTAAAAGGGCTCTATTTCTCGAATAACTCTTTTCTAGAAGCCAAAAAAGGGCACCGAGCCTCATGGTGTTGGTCTAGCATCTTGGAAGGAAGAGAGTTTATCCAGAATGACTTATGTTGGCAAATTGGCAATGGACAGTTGGCGCAAATTTGGAAGGACAAGTGGATCCCTTCATTACCTAGCCATAGGCTGCATAAGGTGGATGAGAATCTTAAAAAATCTCAACAAACAGTGGCTAACCTCCTCTCTGATGATAATAGAAGTTGGGATTTAGATCCAATCCGGGCAAACATTAGCGACCAAGACCATGCGGCCATTTTGATGATTCCTATCCCTCGTTACCCATCAGACGACAAGCTGAGGTGGACCGTGGCAAACAATGGTATCTACACTGTTAAACAAGGTTATTATGGCCATTCTACCAACACCGCTAATACTACCCTGGCGGCTAGTACGTCCTCCCCTTTAACCAGCGCCATATGGAAAGGAATTTGGAAAATTAAGGCGCTCCCGAAAGTTGTCAATTTCATTTGGAGAGTATTATCGGATGCTTTAGCCACTAATAATGCCCTGGTCTCTCGAAAAAGGGGAATCATGGATCAATGTCCTATCTGCAATGAAGCCAGAGAAACAATGGAGCACCTTTTTTTCCACTGTTCTTGGGTTAGGTGCATCTGGTTTGGGTGTAACTTGTCTATCAAGTATGATCTGAGTAATATTAAAAGTTTCAGGGTCTGGTGGCTGGATGTAATGAACTCCAAGGGCCGTCTCACTGAGTACGATATCGCATATATCAGCTGGCTACTCTGGTACATTTGGCTCAGCCGTAATGAGAAGATTTTTGATGGCACCACTCCTAATCCTGTGTCGGTCATTGAGAGAGCTTCACAGGCGGTTAGTGCATATTGGAACGCTTGCTTTCCCCCTCGTACTAATGAAGCATCTACTGCCTCCAAGTCTTCACACCATTGGTTTCCCCCACCAGATAATTACCTCAAGGTTAACATTGATGGTGCCTTCCAGGAGCACACGAAAGCAGCTGCAATAGGTATCCTATGTCGAGACCATCAGGGGACGATGAAGTGGGCCTTTGTTGACAAGGTTAAGTCCCTTTCTGCGTTCATGACGGAGGCTCTTGCCCTAAAAAGGGCGCTTATGCTTGTTCAAGATCTTGGAAGTAAGAACGTGATTTTCGAATCAGATTGCCAGAACCTTGTCCTCTGCCTGGGAAAAAACCAGCCTGACCTTTGTGAGTGGCAGTCCTGTGGTATTCTTGGAGACATCCTTGAAGCTCTTCAATCTAATTCCAACTTTACAGTCCATTTCATCCCTCGCCAGGGAAATCGAGCAGCAGATGCACTTGCTGCAGTTACTTGTAAGGGGGTGTGCCCAATCGGGTGGGTGGAAAGACCCTTACCCCCTTTGTCTACGATTCTGGAAGATGATGTGAAGAAGTCGAGGTTTTCACCGAGTCACCCCTCAGCACTCCACAGACACGTTGATCCTGGCTGAGCAAAAAAAAAGAGTCTTTTTTATTTGCAGCAGCTAGCGGCCCCGCTTGTCTCTTGCTGTTTTTGGTTTTCTGTGTTTTATTAGTTTCTTTTATGTTTCCCTTGTTCAGTTTAAGTTCTCTGTTGTCTGTCCTGTTGTCTGTTTGTTTTCTTTCCTCCTTGGCTCTTAGCGTTCTCGTGTCCTTGTAATTGTCGTTTGACCTTTTATAGTAATGAAGTACTTTGAAGTGTGCAAAAAAAAAATGAGGGCAAATTTGAAAATTTACCCCACAATTATTGAGCTAACTAACTCTCCTTGGTATGTGTGTTTTGGTCAAAAGAGACATGTAAATAGGACCAGAATGGTACGTAGCTAATAAGCAGAGTAGTGTTGCAATTAAACAACTAAAATCTCTTGAAGCAAACAAGGAGTGCGACTGTGTGAGAGTTCTTGACTGAAGTCAAAGTCATTAATTACTGCCTAGCTAGCCAGTTTTTTTCCTTGGTAATAAATTGTCTTAAAAAAAAAGCACTTGTCTACTTCATCTTATAAAATGCGATAGAAAAAGTAAGCATGCAATGCAACGACTAGTTTTAGGGAAAATGAAGGGTAAAATAGTTTAATTTATCCGTCAAATTTTTACTGTTAGATTAGATTATAATTTACCGGTATTGAGAGGGGTAAGCAAAGTAGGTAAAATAAAGGTAGACAGAATAACCTATCACTTTACTTATATATATTCACTTTATAGAGAACAACTACCAAAATTAGGTGGTTCAAAATAATAATTAAAAGCAATAAACACGTAATTTTTGTATCATTTTTCCAATTATACCCTTGTTTAGTAAACACGTGTATGAGGGATAATGAGTGAAAATTTATTATAAAGAGATAATGAGTAACATATACGTAATGATGGTAAAAACGGAAAAAAAAGCACTTTAAAATTTCGGATAAAAAGGATTTATTCTTTATATTAAGGACCCGCTCCTATTAAAAAAAAATGTTCTTTATAGAAAAAAGACCAAATGGAATGATTATAACGGTCGCCTTCATTCAGCGGAGTAATATGTATGTTTATTTATTTTCTTTATAGAATGGCAAGCTGCCAACCGAATTAATGTAATATATGAAGTCTCATTATGAAATCTGCTAATGCATGCCACTATAGTCTCAAAAGACTCATTTGATAAAATAAATTCACTTGGGAAATAATCATTTGCCGTTCATTTTTCGAGTAACCTGCAACGCAATTTTCCCTTATAAATATCCTTTCGAAGATAATAACTTTGATTTTTAATATCAAGAACTCTGTACGGTTCGAAATTAATAACTCTTCTTAAGTTAATTATAAATTTATTCTCCATCAGCTGGGCATTATGTATATAGTGGCCACTGGCCACATATACACAATTACATAATACATATACACCATTTGTATAACTTCATTGCTTTCGTATATTACCTCCGATCTTAAATATAAGACTCAATTGATTTTTTTTATATTAATAAAACTAATTAAATTACTTTGATGTATTTATATTAATATTTTTTCTCCAAATTAATTTATCTGACTTATAAATTAATATATAATTTAATTATACAAAACATATTATATGATTGAGTAATTTATTTAGTTTCCTTTACTTTTACTACATGAGGTAGTACCATATATAATGTGCAGTGCTTTCAATTAATAACCTAGCATTTGGTTTCCCCTCATATATATTGCATCTTCCCATTTATACCCTTTACAAATCTGAAACGGATGATTTAAGTATTGCATGAAACGACTTACACTTTTTTTCTCCAAATGAAATTATTCTGTACCCACTAATAATCAACCAACTTTATAATTATTTCGCAACAGTTTTTTTCCAATTTCTAACTAAATCTTTCTCTATATTCAGAGCACCTAAACTGTCAACTTTTTTTCCCACAACAGAGCCATTTTCAATATTAACTTTTAATGAAAACAGATCGTAAAGAAAATTTATTCATCTGCAAAATTTAGAATTTAAAGAATGTAAAATATCAACACAATTTGCATAAAGATGGGTAACAAATAAAACACAAAAAATGTTACAGAAAATAATAGAAATGGAAAGAGACAATGCCTTCCTCACTAAAAGCCACATTGTTCTTCTTGTCATTTTCACTATAGAGACAGGAATTGGAGATTTGTGTGTCTACATGTATATGTGTGTGTGTGACAACCTCTCCCTTGTAATAATGAGGCAACAAGGAGAGGAAATAAGCTTCAATGGTGGACTTAATTTTATTTTTATATATGCAGTTTCCCCCCTGTTTTCACGCAGTTACTTTTGTCTATATATATGTGTGTACGTATGTATATGTACATATTCATGACAATGACGTACGGATGGAACTATAGGTCCTTGAGATCGATTATGAGTAAATACCTTTTTGGTCTCTGAAATAATATGCGCTACCCATTTTGATCCCTGAGTAAAAAAAATGTCATTTTTCGTCCTTAAACAGTAAAAAAAAGGTCCATTTTAGTCATTTTAGTCATTTTTTGTGGGCATTTTAATCCCTCACAAATTCCCACAAAATCATTTTTAGTCCCTAAAAAGGACTAAAAATGACATTTTTTTTTACTCAGGGACCAAAATGGGTAGCGCGTGTTATTCCAGGACCCAAAAGGTATTTACTCATCGATTATTTTAAGAATATGTGGTTTTTGAATGTAATTGTAAATTGTCTGTGACTCCTTTGAGTTCAAGATTTTTAATCACTGGCGTACGTGAATTTCCATGATGATGTATTTCTTGTAAATAGCGATCACATGCTCTCCCTCCCCTCATTCTTTAACTCCTTTCTTCAGGAGTTCAGACTTCAGTGTTGTTAGTTCTCCTTCCGAAACCCAAGACAACACATTTGAACTGCCGGCTGGGGCCGAAAACTCTTCACCTGCGATGTCTTGTACACCTCAAGACTCCCGGCGGCCATACTAAGTACTCAGAGTCGCCGTCTCCCTCTCCGAAATCAGACACAGCCAAACTATTCTTGTGGCCTTCGATTAGTGCAATGATGACTTTGTAGTTTCACAAACAGTAACTTTGATTTTTCTTTTTTATTTACTAAGTTTCCTTCAATTCTTAATTCTCCTTCTGAAACGCCAAGAGGACACACTTGAACCTTTGCCGGCCGGCAATGTCTTCTTCATCACCCTCTCCGGTTACTCCTCAAGACGCCAGCCGGCCATACCGCCACCTCCTCTCCTCCTACAGTGTTATTGACTACTATACAGATGAGTCTCCCTCGCCGTCTCCCCTACCGACTCCCCTGCCAACTCCCCAGCCGACTCCCCCCCAGCCGACTCATTCCAATTCAGATGGAAGCAATATGTTAAAGGAGGCTTTGCTTAGTTCATTCATGACTGTGGCGCTGATGAGTTTGGTAGTTGGTGCCGTTTACTATATATGGAGAAAGACGAGGCACTCGTCACAACCACCAAACCAACCAGGTAATTAGTTAATCCTTAATTTTCTGCTATCCGGTCTTTTGAGGATGAGGGTCAGGTTCCACTTCCAGTAAATACTTCACAATTTTTGTTATGCACGACTGTTTTTAAGACCTTAGATGACGGTTTTCAGTGGATAATATATATGAGTGTCATTGAAAGTTTATGACTTACAACAAACGACTGTTTTAAAAACAGTCGTTGTGAGTATACAATTACAAAGACTTTTACTTAAATAATAGTCGTTGTATGTCTTTTGTTTTTTTGTTTTCAAATTGATGGGCGGAGGCAGAAAAGCATTGCACCAATCGAAAAGACAAAGATAATAACAAAAGTAATAAGAAGAAGACGACACCAACAAGTTCCATAAAGACAAAATTGATGCTCCCCTACCACATAACAGAACAAAATAGGAAGAGGAAGAAAATTGAAAAGTTCCTTTCGTCGACGAGAGGCACGGATACCCAACTTTAGCAGTTGATCTATGGAGTCCTGCCGCTTGAAATGTTGCCCGACTCTATGCCAGAAGCTGGCCGACAGCTGTAATTATGAAAAAAAAAACAATATGAAAGAAAACAGATAGCATCAAGAGCAAAACCGAAACAAAAATTTTGATTAAAGCAAAAAAAAAAAACCAGAATATCAAAAAGAACCAGTTGAAAAATCCAAAATCTAGATTCAAATCAAATAGCCAGCCAAAATCGAAAAACCAGAATATTGAAAAAATCAAGAATATATGCGAAGAATAATCACTGATGAAGGAGAAACAATTAAATTCGAAATGAATTAACCATGAATTGACGACCTCGGCGCATCACAAGTCAGCATTGAATGGGTATTGTGACGAGCCATTGCCTTTTATGTACCTGGAAATTTGGGTTCAGTTCCATGCGTAAATCTCAGCACCGAAGTTAGGGTTTCGTAAAACTGAGTCATGCCGCCCCTAATTTCTCCTAGGAAAATCCATCGCTTGGAGATGGAAAATTTCAAGTCTTACAAGTCATCAAGTCATTGGTCCCTTCTATGACTTCTCCGCAATTATTGGTCCCAATGGTGCTGGCAAGTCGAACCTTATGGACGTACACTATTAGTTTTGTGCTTGGTGTAAGGACATGCCAGCTCTAAATCCAAGTCTATGACCAGCAAAAGGCGAGGGAGGTGTTGAGGGTGGAGCTCACAACGGAGTTGCAGATTTGGAGAAATGACGCCGAGGAGGGAAGGGAGGGGAGCGAGAAGGAAGGAGGAGGGGGCCAAGTTTCTCTAATTATTCTTTTCTCATTATCCCTCATAATCTCTAAATCATATCCGTCCAATCAATCTAAAAGTCACAATACTACTTTAATTTTTCTCTCATCTTCCCAATCAACGGTTTAGATGAGATGAGAAGAAAGAAAGCTTATAATAAGAGGATCTTCTTCTAGGAGGAGGAGGCTAAGGAAAGCCTTGAGAAGAAAGCAGAGAGATAGAGATGAGGACGGTGTATCCTCGAGAACGGATCCTCTCACCTCTCATTGTCAAGTTTCTCCTCTGTTGGGTTTGACTAGTTTTGATGATGTCTTATAGATGACATTCTTAAGAGCAAAAAGATTGTATGATATATTTATCTCTTATATTGACTAACTACTATATTTAATGTAGATTAGTTCAAGTTGAATTATAGCTCAAGAAGGAGATAAGAGACTTTAGAAAGAATAAATTAAAGAAGATATCAAGTACAAGAAGAAGAGGACATATTTGAAGAACGTAATATGATCAAGAGAAGAAGAAAGAAAGAAGACTTGATAAATGATAAAATCATCATACAAGTTGTTAAATTAGATTCTACAAGTCTCCACGGTGACATGGAAGTTGGAATGGCTCAAATCAGAGTTAAAATGATCAAATACGAGCTTCAGGATGAATTGCATCTAATTCTCATTGATACTCGAGTATCAGGCTCCCATTCTCAAGTATCAAGCATCAATACTCGAGTATGTAACCTATATACCCGATTATGGCACATAAACAACTCCTTCGGCACTTAAATCCCGACAATACCCGAGTATGGATCATCAATACTCGAGTACGGATCACTCTGTTCAGCTCTGGTTCACGCTCAGCTTCAGGCGACCTCTGGTAATTCGATGATATCTTCCTAACCAGAGATCGGATTAAGGTGAAACAAATTTTATTGGAAACTAGACATTCACACGGTTCTAGTCGCACAAGATTCAAGTCCAAAGGAGGTCATATGAGAGAGCTATGAATTTGTGAAAATGAGAGTGACATCACCGTCACATTCCTGACCAAGGCTCAATGTTTTGGGTATATCTCACAAACTAGAAATCCAATTGAGCTGAAACCGATGCCATGTGAAATTAGACTCAAAGGACTTTCCAACAAGACTTGAACCATTCAAATTGAAGTTCATACCAGGAAGTTATGATCTTCGAAAGTTGACACTCAAAATACTGGAAGCAACAGAGTTCAAACAGCATAGATACTCGAGTATGAGCATTTGATACTCGAGTATGATCGGTAAAAATGCTTCTGCTATGTAGAGATTGCAGATTTCGATTCTGATATTAATTGCTATTAATTATGATCTTTAATGCTCCGATTCTAACCCATTCTCGCTCATAGTTTTCGAATATGGGAATTATAGTACAGATCATTTGAATATATCATGAATTACGCATGATTCTGTTCTTCATTCAAAACGACGTAAGTTGGGAATATGCTGGAATCGAGGAGAATGATCTTCAAACGGCTAGAAGACATAAGTAATGATGTGTTAGAGCTATCTTCAGCAAAAACCGAGTAATGGGCAAGGATTAAGGAAATCACCAAACGCGTCAATGCTTCAAACAAAGAACGAGAAGAAACGCAGCAACGTGTATATGGAATAATCTTCAATCAAATTCATATTGAATTGCTGCAACGGTCAACTAAGCAAACCAGTATAAATATGAAGCCATGGGTGCTTAAAGAAGTTACCCAAGCACACAGCAAAGAAATCACACGAAACAGAAATAAACTCTGCAAGAGATTAGTTCCGCTAAGCTCTTGTAAAGATACTTTCGAATACTTTCGACAATACTTTCGAATACTTTCGAGGCTGTGTCACATATTGTTCTTCGGTGCTTATGTTTATCTGCTCTTAGAGAGAGTCATTCATCTATTGTTATTTCTTGTAAGGAACTCAAAGTATTGGGACTTTGAGACTGGGTCATTTGATTGCAACTTGTAAGGGGGAGTGTTATTCAAAAGAGAGGAATTGCTCCAAGAGTTACAAAGTGTGTAATCAAGCGGGTGTATCAATTACAACTTGTAAGGGGAGTGGAGTCTGAGAGTGAGAGGACCATCATTCGTTTACAAAGTGTGTAATTGTTCTTGAAAGATAGTAGAATCCCAGAGTGTGTCTGGGGACTGGACGTAGGTCAAGGATTAGGATCGAACCAGTATAAATTGCCTTGTGTCCATCTCCTTCTTCCTCCTTTGCTATTTTTGTTTAACTTGCAAGAAAATTTAATATCCCCAATTCACCCCCACTCTTGGTAATATTCCGGCTTTCATCCTCATCCCTCAAAAATTAATTTACATAATTGATTTCACTTAATCTTGGCCATCCATTTTTTTTAATATTTCAAGGTATTGACGGGTCCTAAAAAGATACTTTAGGATGCTGACCGGTACTAAAAAAAAAAAAGATACTTTAGGATGCTGACCGGTACTAAAAAAAATACTTCATAATCCTGAAAAATTATTTTAGGATCTTGAAAAAATATCCCGAAGTATAATCCTGAAATAATTTTTCAAGATCATGAAGTATTTCCTGAAATATTTTTTCAAGATCCTCAAATAATTTTTCAAGATCATGAAGTCTTTTTTCAGTATTAGTCAGTATCCTAAAGTATCTTTTTAGTATCCGTTAGTACTTTGAAATATTTCAGTATCTTGAAATATTAAGTGAAGTCAATGGTATAGATTGAGTTTTGAAGGACGAGGAGGGATGAGAAAAAACTTGCCAATGAGAGAATCCGTTCTCCATGTATCCTCATTATGTGACCTCTTTTCTTTTTTCTTTTAAGAAATTCAACGATTGGTTCTTAGAAATAGTCATATAACCTCTTGTTTTTTATTTTTTTTTAATAAATTCAACGGTTGTTTCTTACAAACAGTCATGTAACCTCTCATTTTCCTCTTTTTTTTTTTTTTTTTTTTTTTTAATTCAACGAGAAACAGTCTTGTAATTTCTTATTTTCTTTTTTTAATAAATTCAAAACTGTATAAAAAATTTGAAATGGCGTGACAGGAGCTCGAACTCTCCATCTCAGGAAACTCACCAAACGCCCTAGCCTACACTACCACTAAACTTGTTGAGAGATTCAACTACTATTTTATATAAAACAGTCGTTGTAACTCAAGATCAAAACAATTCAACAATTGTTTTTCTTGAAATAGTCGTTGAATGTTAAGATAAAATTTTAAAAATATCACCACCTCCTTTTTAACTTATGTTTTCAAAAAATGGATGTTAATTATGTCGTTAAATCTACTTTTTACTTTTTGTAGTAGTACTGGTTGGGGAACGAAAAACGCTTTATAAGAGCTTTAATATCTCCCCTGTTGACGCATTTTAAAGTTGTGAGGGGTGGTAGGCCTCAAAATGGATAATATTGAGTGGGAGGCGCTCATACATTCTCTCATCTTTATTTTATTTAATATTGAGTATTTCCGATTGCAGTGGATATATATATTATTGATGTCACCTTCTCTTGCAGATGACCAGTTTTGATTTGTACCTCTACCATCTTCCATGGTCTTTGAACACTCACCAGGAACATTTACGTATGAAGAATTAGAATGGGCAACAGAAGGGTTCTCAGAGTCAAATTTTCTGGGGCAAGGTGGTTTTGGGACTGTCCACAAAGGAATCCTCCCTAATAAACAAACTGTGGCCATTAAGCAGCAAAAATCTGGAAGCAAACAAGGAATGCAAGAGTTTCAGACTGAAGTCAACGTCATTAGTCGAGTCCACCACAGACATCTGGTTTCCCTTGTTGGATACTGTATTGCTAAAGCTCAGATGACGTTGATGCTTGTTTATGAGTTTGTCCCAAATAAAACCTTAGACTATCATCTCCATGGTAAGATTTATTAGAGCAGGTTTGACAAAGAAGTACATTTCTGAATGTTTTCCTAATAACTCTTTTAGCTGTTGATATATCATGAAAAATATTTTAAAGGGAATTATCATTGCATGTATATAGATATATTAAACATAGATAGGAATGTTTCTAAGCTCATGGAATTTCTAATGCCCTGTTTAGTAGGATGGAACTAAGGTTAGGGAAATGGTAGTGGAATTGGAACCGGAACCACATAGTTAGAGCGTTCGGTAGCTGGGAACCCATAAAAACGATGGAATTGGGTTCCATACCCTACCCAGGGAAATGGAACTCAAAAATGGTTACCATTTTTCCCTCCAATAGATCTGGCGATGGCGGTGAGCAAGGAGGATGGAGGACAGCGTGAGGATGACGGCGAAGGCAACGACGGCGGATAGAGAAGGCGGATGGCGTCTTCTCAATTTTCAATCTGCAAGCTTTACGTCATCTTCTCCTTCTCCCTCTTCGATCTGAGTGATTTCTACTACCTCCATTCTCTCCGTTCAGTTCCTTTTTATTTCTTTGTTAATGGCTGATTCTGTGTCTTGATAATTTTTCGTTGATGGGGTGGCCGTGGTTGGTTTTTTTTGGGTAAAGGTATACTGGTCATTTCATATTTAAAATTAAGATATTAATTAAAAATTATATCATACGCCTATCACCATACCAAACACACGCCTTCTAGTTCCACTTTTATTTCCACCTCCACCTCCACCTCCACACCCTTATAAAACACTTCCCTATACCTAACGGGGCATAAATGTTGGAGATTTTGAGTAAGGATTTCATTTTCTTGGGAAAGAAAGTACTAAGAATCCCTATTTATAGCATATATAATGAGAAGGTCGCTTTATATGATCCGAATCCTAAAACAGAAGAAACAATGGAATGGGCCGGGTGTCATTATATATTTGGAACCCAACGATTGTGCAAATCTGAAAGCAAGATTTATAATTTGATTTTACTAGGTATAATAGGGTAGGGGCTACTTTCTATGAATGTTGACATTCACATAGAATAGTAGTTGTGATGATGAGTAGTTTTCTTTTCTTTCTTTCTTTCTTTCTTTCTTTTTTTTTTTTTTTTTTTTGGCCGTGTGGTTATTCAATTTTTGTTTACCTTTGGAAAATGGTTCCTCTGAATATATACTTGCATGTATTGGCTGCTTATGCGCTTTGCTTGTATGACATTCACATAGAATACATGCGTTGTTCACCTTAGGAAAGTTCTTTACCCTAGTTGGGTATATGAATGTTTGAACAAAGTTGAAAATATACATAAATTTGCTTTATTCTGGTTCATTATAGTGGAATTGATATCTTCCTAATCTTACATATAAATATATAATGGATACACACACATACTCAATCATTCAGGAAAAGGCACAGAGACCCTAGATTGGTCAACAAGGATGGAGATTGCTAATGGCTCTGCAAAAGGATTGGCATATCTGCATGAAGACTGTGGGTTTCCTTGAAATACTCTAACATCCAATAAAGAAAACTTATTTCACTTATTACTACTCATAGAAGTTTTACTCAGTTCAGTCCAATATCATATTGTTGTAGGTGAACCCAAAATCATACATCGTGATATCAAGGCAGCTAACATTCTTCTTGATAACAATTTTGAGCCTAAGGTACGTAGGTCTCATTAATGCAAGTTTTAATACCTTTAGATTTTCAAACACCATTAGAAATAAAGTTATGAGAAAACTATATAGAATTGCAAGCTAAGTTAATCAATGGACAATGTCAAAATAATATTACCTTTAGTCTATAAGACTCAGGTTATTAATTTGGGGAGATTATTAAGGAGTAAGGAAGATAAATAAATTATTTATATTGATTATTTTTCTCCAAACTAATTTGTTTGATTTATAAACTGATATATAATCTAATGATATACATATAAGTATTTCAAAGAGATGATGTAATATATGTTATAATTAATTTATTTAGTTTTTTTAATATCCCCAAATTAGTCAATTAGATATTATATTAAGGATAAGAGCCAGTATTATTGAAAAAAAGCTTGTGACTTGACGGGATGAATAAAGATGATGATGCTAGCTAATGATTTCTCTGAAACAAAACATGGAAATAAAGCTCCATATACTTGGTTCTCTCATGAATTATATATAGCAACGTGTTAGCCTGAGTGTTTATTACATTATATAGCAACGGTTGGCTTGCTGTGAGATATGTGTTAGTCACACAGTGCAAAGCATTAAATATTCTCACGAGTGGTAAGTGCAAGGGCTTTGAATTTTCCCTTTGAGGAAGATTGAGAAACAATGCTTTGCTTCTTGGATTGCCATAAAATTATGTTTGTGTGGTTTGGGGGACTACTAGAGTTAGGCACTTGAATTTGTTCATCATCCCACTTGGCACTTGAATTTGTTCATCATCCCACTTGGCACTTGAATATATATCAATATCCATAATATCTATAAAAAATAATAATAAGTGCTTGTATCTATATATTAATCAGATTGCAGATTTTGGACTTGCCAAACTTTCATCAGACACTGATACCCATGTCTCTACAGCTATAATAAAGGGAACCGTTGGGTAAGTAAGTCTTAGTCTTATCTTAACGAACTTCTCTTGTTCCACCCCTCGATGAAGTCGGTGGATTAATTGCCATTGGATAGTATATATATATTTTTAATTACTTTCTTTTACCATTTACTGTTCCATTGAATACAGGTACTTAGCTCCAGAATATGTAAATAGCGGGAAACTCTCAGAGAAGGCGGATGTCTTTTCCTTTGGTGTTGTGCTCTTAGAGTTGATTGCTGGACGAAAACCTGTTCTTCAAACTGGCTCTTTTACAGATGACAGTCTAGTTGAGTGGGTATGTCAAATGATATAACGGGTGAAATATCGGTTATTTCAAATTATAAAGAGAAATATTGGTGCTGAAACAGAAGAAAATAAATAAATAAAAAATTAAGAGAGCTCGCAATGAATAGTTGAAACACTGAATACATGTATGTTACCAATGACAGGCAAGGCCTTTACTATCCACAGCTTTGGGGAATCGAAATTTTGAGGTTCTAGCTGATCCAAGGTTGCAGAACAATTACAACTCTGAAGAGATGTTTCGAATGGCTTATTGTGCTGCAAATTGCGTGCGTTATTCATCCGACCATCGTCCTCGAATGAGCCAGGTTGGTGACTCAATTGTTAAAATTATATGTCTTTTCAATCTAGCTATAGTTGTCTGTTTATTTACTTTTAAGTTGAATTCCTTCGCTAGAAGCAACTTGTTTTCTTGCTGGGTAAGACTACCGATATCCATCTTTTTCAGATTCCAGCTTTGTACGCCACCCTTTTTTTAAAGTTGAATTTCTTTAGGCCAATGATCTTATATATAGCCAGTGGCGTGAGAGCTCTCCTATAAGTAGAAAGTCGGTCATTAGAGTCTGTATCTCTGAATGAAAAAGAAAGGTTGAATTCCTTTGGTCAATTCTTAAAGAGTGGAGTATGTTGTCAAGACTCAAGATTTTGTAGAATTATGGGTTATTTGATTTTTTCTCAATTTGAGATTTCTGTTGTGTAGGCTAATACACACACGTCATTCACTAAGTGCTTCTTAATTAAGTAGGGTCCAATAACTTGACTCAAGTAAGATCGATTTATTAATTAATGACATATGAAGCAGGTAGTGGATGCTTTAACAGGAAAGATTAATCTGGATAATTGGAACAAGGAGAGCACACAAATGGACAACCAAGACCTGAACAAGTTTTGGAAGCAGTCACTATGCGAGTTCAATGAGCCTATCACTACAAAAAAAACAAGATAGCACCGACGGAAATTTCCAACAGAATTCCGTTGGTAAGAAATTTCTGATGGACCAATGGTAGAAAAAGCCATGATAATTAAAGAACTTTTAAACCGAATTTTAGTCTGTCGCTATTTCTCTATGGAATTTTTGGTGGAAAAATTCCGTCATAAATTAGCAACGGAAACTAACAACGGAATATTAAATCATAAAATTGTGACCGATTCTGTGAGAAAATTACCCATGAATTCTGTCTGAAATTCAATGGGTAATTACTTTTCTAAGAACTGTTCTAGAGTTCTCAAGTAGAGAGCTATCAGATTCTCTAATAGACTTCATAACATTTGTTCGTTTGTTTTTTAGTGACAAAACCAACGCACGTAAAAGCAAACATTTATGGAACTCCATCAAAATCCAGTCTTTATTAACAAGGGAGTCCAAAATATATGCAAACAGGAAGGCCGAGCAAATGGCTTAGAACTGAAAGAGGTATTACAATCACACAATTCCATGATCAGCAGGAACATGGATCTTGGTCCATTCAAGTAATATTATCATTTGTGAACACAATACCAGAAGTCACCATAAAGAGGAGACAAGCTCCAGTTCAAAATAAAGGCAGCTTTCATTCTATACCCACTTTTTCAGAGTCAATATTTATCAATTTGAATGACAGTATAGTTATAAAAACATACAAGACATTTCTTAGACGAAAGCATAGCAAAACAATCCTTTATTAGTCATAGTGCATACCTGGACACATGTAGTGATTCTTTGGGGACCACTCATCCCTCATTGAAGCAAACTTCTTATAGGGTGGCCCTGGGTAATTCAAAGTCAAATGTCGTCTTTTAATATTGAAGATTCATGTTTGAAATGAAAAAAAAAAAAAAAAATCACCAAAAACAAAAGGCGGATTGATAATCTTAATCTTGACATTCTCTGGGGTCCGTGGGAGACCGATTATGATATGATGGTTGGTAAGAGGAAAGAAACAGAGTTATCCTATGTACCACACTTAAGGGCTTATGTTGAAAAGAATATTTCTTTCCCTTTCTTTCATTTTTTCTTCTCATTCCAAGAAGGTGAATATATACTTTATTTCACTCTTTCACCTATTCATCCATTATGAATCCCTTAGTCTTTGATTTAAACTGAATAATTAGTATTAAAATCTGCCAATGCATGCCAATATAGTCTCAAAAGACTTATTTGATAAAATAAATTCACTTTCCCGTTCATTTTTCGAGTAACCTGCAACGCATTTTTCCCTAATAAATATCCTTTCGAAGATAATAACTTTAAAAATATTAAGAACTATGTACGGTTCGAAATTAATAACTCTTCTTCACAAATTTAATCATAAATTTATTCTCCATCAGCTGGGCATTATGTATATAGTGGGCAGTTGCCACAGGCCACATATACATATACCCCCTCCGGTTTATCAGTTTTAAATATAAGACTTAATTGTTTATTTATTTTAAATTGAAAAAGCTAATTAAATTATTTTAATATATTTATATTAATATTTTTTCTTCAATAAACTAATTTATCTGATTTATAAACTGATATATAATTTCACCTTATATAACATATTTATTTACAACAAGAGGCAGTACCATACATGATGAGTTGTGCCTTCAATTAATAATCCAGCATTTGGTCTTCCGCTCATATATATTGCATCTTCCCATTTATACCCTTCACAAATCTGACACGGATGATTTAAAAATTGCATGAAACGACTTACACTTTTGTTCTCCAAAAGAAATCATTATGTACCCACTAATCAACCAACTTTATAATTATTTCACAACATTTCTTTTCCAATTTCCAACTAAATATTTATCTATATTCAGAGCACCTAAACTATCAACCCCCCCCTCCCCAACACACACACACACAAACAGAGCCATTTTTCAATATTAACTTTTAATGAAAACAGATCGTAAAGAAAATTTATTCATCTGCAAAATTTAGGAATTAAAGAATTACGGCAACAAAATTTGATAAATATGGGTAAATAAAACAAAAAAAAAATGTTACAGAAAATAATAGAAATGGAAAGCAACAATGGTTGTCTCACTAAAAATACTACTACAAAAAATGACTTTTACTTCCCTAAGAGATGTATTTTTTTTTTTGAAAAAAGGAAGTAAAAAATAAAGACTGACATTTTTATAATTATGTGACGGATTTTGGCATCCTAATTTTTAAAAAAGACGCCATAATTCACTTTTTGCGTCATACTTTAAAATTGAGACTCCTTAAAAAAGGGATTTTGGCGTCATAATTTAAATTTAGGACGTCAAAAGTGAACCTAACACCACCTCTACAAGAAAACCAATATTTTTGGTATCCTAAATTGGGTTAAGGATGCCAAAGTCAGTATTTTTGGCGTCCTATATTGGGTTTAGGACGCCAAAGTTATTTAAAATTTCCTGTGACTTTTTTTTCCCTCCTCGTGCTTCAACCTTCTCTTTTCAAAGACACCACTTTCTCTTTTCAAATTTTCCATCCATCACTTCCAACTTGCTCAGATTGTAGAGTCTTCTTCCAACTTTGTCGCGGTGAAGGAGACGCCGAATGGTGAAGGCGAAGGCAACAATGGACGGTGAAGGTGAATGCAATGGTGGACGGTGAGTCAATCTAGACTTTTTCAGCCGTGGGGAAGAGAGCTTTGACGGAGGGATTGAACCAGAGAGAGAGAGAGAGCTTGCTCTTGTGGCGATTCATAGGGTATTTTCACAACACCACCTTCCTCCACCACAGTCGCCACCGTCGGCACTAATTCGTCAACCGATTGCTCTGAATTTTTTATAAATCTGATTTCCAGATGTCTGTAGCTTGAAGACAAAGATTTTTCTATAGTTTTGATTTTTCTGATTCTCCAATTGCTGTGTGATTTCATTTCGATTATCTGTGATGTCTAGATCTAGTTTTTCTAATTTCATTTTGAGTTTTCAGAAATTATCATTTTTGGATTTTGGGAGATGAGAACTATTTCAATTGTTAGATCTGGATTTTGGATTTTGTTTTATTGTGATTTGAGTTTGTTTTTCCTTTTCTTCTGATTGTTAGATTTGGAATTTTGGATTTTTCAGTCGGATTCTTGCGATTTGGATTTTGGATTTTGTTTTACTGTGATTTTGTCAGTGTGATTTCGTCGGCCGTGGCTTTGTTTTCTTGGTCTGATTGGTGCATGAAGAATTTGTTTTTTTAAAATATAAAACTTTACATATCCGAAATAATTGTCTTTTGGGACGCTTAAAAAAAAATTACGCATCCCAAATAATTTTGGAATGCCTTAAATCTTTAAATCTACGTCCCCAGTTAGACGTCCTTATTTAAAAGGATGTAAAACAGGCTAAAAAACGGACTTGTAAAGCTTTTTTGTCATTTTCTTGTCATTTTCACTTTAGAGACAGGAATCGAAGATTTGTGTGTCTATATATATATATATGTGCATGTGACAACCTCTCCCCTGTAATAATGAGGGAACAAGAAGAGGAAATGAGCTTCAATGGTGAACTTACTTTTATTTTTATATATGCAGTTTCCCCCCTCTTTTCACGCGGTTACTTTCGTCTATACATATACAGATATATTTATATATTCATGACATTGACGGAAGGAACTAAAGGTCTTTGAGATCGATGATTTTAAGAATTTGTGGTTTTTAAACGTGATTGTAAGTTGTCTCTGACTCCTTTAAGTCCAAGATTTTTAATCACCGGCGTACGTGAATTTCCATGATGATGTATTTCTTGTAGATAGCAATCCCATGCTCTCCCTCGTTCTATAACTCTGTGCTTCAGGAGTTCAGAATTCAGAGTTGTTAGTTCTCCTTCCGAACCCCAAGATGACACATTTGAACCGCCGGCTGGGGCCGCAATCTCTTCACCTGCGATGTCTTGTACACCTCAAGACTCCCGGTGGCCATAATACGTACTCAGAGTTGCCGTCTCCCTCTCCGAAATCAGACACAGCAAACTATTCTTAGGGCCTTCAATTAGTGCAATGATGACTTTGGTACTTGGTGTCATATACTCAAGGCTCTAAAACCTGAGCTAGCCACTAAATCGGTCGGAGTACTAGGTCAAGTGTCGGTGGATCAGACTGAAGTCAACCCAAGCAAAACCAGTAAAAAATTGAAGATTTCAGAGTAATTAATATAAAATTTTAATTTTTTAAAAAAATCGATTTTAAAAAAATACTGAACCGTGTTGATGTTTGGACCGCACTGGGGTTCATCAGTTTCCAGTCCGGTCCAGGTTTCAAAACATTGCATATATATCTGGAGAAAGAAGAGGCACTCGCCACGACCACCACCACCACCTCCAATGCTTAATATATATAAAGTCCACTTTTTAGTTGAAATTAATTATAAAGTGGATCTTAAATTAAGATATAAGAGGGAGTACCAAATAAACCAGGCAGACCTTTTCTGCTTTCATATCTTTTAAACGTTTTGCTTTGCAGTCCAACGAGGATCTCAATTTCTGATATTGTCTCTTCTTTGTAACAAGTTTGGGTTCTCCTTATAAGGATTTTTCGACTCACGATAAAGTATATCTTTTTTAGAAAATCACTACAATATTTTAAAATTTTGACGGCAACATAAACATTGGTAGCAATTTTTTACAGCTATCCATATGTCAAAAATATTTTTATATTTTGGCGTCAAACTTAGCGGCGATTTTGAAATTATTACTGGATATTTGTCAATTAATTTACTCTCAAATAGCAATTAAATGATTTATTTGTCTAAGTTTTAAAAGCGCTTGGCAACACTCCCTCAAATCCAAAACAACACGTACATAATACATATCATTAACTACTAAAAGAAATGAGGGATCAAGTCATAATTCATACAAAGGTTTAAAATGATCATAAAATGAAACTTTGGCTACTTATATTCAGAAAATAGCCACAAATACATCTAATCATAACAACCATATTAGAAAATGAGTGAAAAGAGCAAAGGAATAATAGCAGAAAAACTCACGAAATTAGCTCCAAATCTCTTCAAAGCTTCAATCCTTAACTCCCATGCCTTCAAACATCTAAATCCTAGTAGAGAATTGCTCCAAGAAATACCCAAGAAGTGAAAAATGTCACTCTCCTTAAATTTGAAAGGTTATGAACCGTAACATCAGCTTTGTGACAAAAACGCACAGCTTAAATAATAGTCGGTGGCTGCGGCGAATTTCTCTTTGGCTTCCCTTTGGTTGGAGCCAAGAAATTTGTTTACAAAAACTAAAGAATTTGTTGGCTAGACCAAGACTCCTCTTTTTTCCTGTTTCATCTTTTCTTGTGTGCTATGCCTGTTAACCTTTAGAATTTCTTATCATTTTAGCAAATTTTTCTTGATTTTTATACATTTTTTGATATATTTGGCATATTTTGGATATTCAAGATAAGCCAATGTGGATTTGATTTTTGTTTGCGTATCATTGCTCAATGATTTCTTAACTTCCTTATTCCTTTTTAACCTCTCAGGCATTAAGTTTTGCTTTAAAATGTGTGCAAATTAAGGTAACTTAATCAAATGATATGCTTTAACAACCTAACAAAATAAGAAAAATCAGGAAACGCCAAAGTTTGACCAAAGTGAGTAGTAATTCTGAAAACTCCTACTAAATTATTTGTAACGGATGATTTCAGTAGTGGTTTGTCGAAACGCAACACACTCACTTACCGACAGCAATAATTGTCACAAATATAAGATAAAATCGCTACAAGGAGATCATTTTCTTGTTGTGATGAATAATGGACACCAATGGAAGACAATGTTAACTTCGTCTAAGGAGAGCATTCAACTATTCATGAATTATAATTAAATAATGCATGACTCATCTTTAAATTTTAGCTCATATATACATATATGACGTAGTACATAATTACTGCATAGGGTTAGCTTTGCCTTAGTGCCATTAGCCTCTTGTTCAATCCAATAACACATACACCTCCCTTCCTTCTCAAAAGGCCAAGTCTCGTGTGATAGAGTAAAATTGGGCATGAAGTCGGAGTCCATAGGGTTTGTACGTGGAGTTATACGGCATATTTGGGATAGTGGTGCTAGAAGTGACTTTTTTTCTGCTAGACTTTTCCTAATGGGCTTTTTTCTAAAAGTTAGATTATAGGGGAGCAGATACTCTCAGTATCTGCTCCCTCCTCATCCCTCAGTATCCTTTAATCTCGGCCGTCCAATATTTGATCCAACCATATAGAAAGGGACACATCATACATTTCAAAATACCGCATGTGGTGTAAACACCGCATGCGGTAAATATGAAATATATGATGTGTCCCTTTCTATACGGTTGGATCAAATATTGACTCGCCGAGATTGAGGGATACCGAGGATGCCGAGGCGCCGCTTCGTGGCAATCCGCGTCCCGCATTATAGATGTGATTTGTGTTTGAGATAGCAGTGACAGAAGTGACTTTTTTTTTTTTTTCTGATGGGCACTTGTTTGGCATAACGTTTGAAAAGTCAGTTGAGATGAAAAATAACTGAAAATGACATGAATCTTATTGAATACTATATATATATATGTATGTGTGTTATGTGATAGTTTGGAATAAAAAAGTTAAATTTAAATGTAAATTTGCTAAAAAAAAAATTCCCAGATATGCTTTAACTGTGTAGGGTTTATTAGTTAGTCTGTGAGCACAAATTAAGTGTGTACGGATTAAATAATTCTGGGGCTTTTGCTGTCCCTTGAAAAAGAAGAGGCTCATAGGTATTAATTTGTGCACGGGAACTGGGGAGAGAACAGAAAAGCCAAGGAGAGAAGCTCTAAAACCCAATAAGCAACTTTTTTCCTAAAAGTCCATCATAAGTTAAAGCCATCCCAAACACATTTTTTTTTCATGTTATAATTTCTTTTTCATTGAACTTTTTTCACTGTCACTGGACTTTTTTGGGAAAATCCATATATGGGTCCTTTTAACCCAAAAACGACCCAAACACTTTGCAAATCCCAGAAAAGGCCCCATGATCCTTTTTGACATCTGAATGTTAAGTGAAATGACAAAAACGCCTTCAACTAACACACACAAATGAACAAAAAATTCAGTCCGTCTCTCTCACTCGTGATCGTGTCTCTACCCTCTTCTCTCTCCTGTTTGCTCGACTCTTACTCTCGTCTTCCGTCGTCATCGGAAGTTGAAAGTCTCGCCGTCGCCGTCGCTGGTTCGCCAAAGGTAGGAAACATTTTAGGGATTAGATTTTTTTGGTCCCTTGTTTTATTTCTGGAAATCCCCACTACTACAAAAATGCTAAACAACGACCTAAATAAGACCCAATTAACGACCCTTTTCTGAGGGACGTCTTGGAGGGGGTAGAGGAAAATTTCCAAAATGACGACCTGATCCAAAATTAGGTCGTCTTATTAAGGCGACCTGATATTAGATCAGGTCGCCTTAATAAGGCGACCTGATTTCAAATCAGGTCGCCTTATATAGGTAAATAAGAAGATAGAGAATTGCCTTAAAGGCGACGATATTCTTATCGTCGCCTTAATTTCAAGAAAGGCGACCTGATTTTTAAATCAGTCGCCTTTGTTGAACTTAAGGCGACCCGATATTCGAATCGTCGCCTTATCGTAACAAAGGCGACTGATTTAAAAATCAGTCGCCTTTGTTGAATTTTTTTTTAAAAGGTAAACTACAAAATATGAACATCTACCAAGGCTGTTACAGAAGAATCACACTCTAACAGTAAGAATCACCGAAACCACCACAAGCAACGAAGAATCTCACTCTAACACAATACATAAACAGACTATATATAACACCAAAATTGCATATTTTGTACGTACAAAACACCAAATACATACAAATGAACAACAGTTAACATATTAATTAATCATGCTCAGTACTAACTAGACGCTATGTGTTGAAGAAGATATCTAGATATCATGTCTCGAACCAAATCGATCTCATCCTGCGAGTACGGATCCTTAGTACCCAAAAACTGTAAATTGGGGAAACAAGGTATAAGATAAACCAATTAAGTGAAGGAAATAATTAACAACTCAAGTACAACAACAAAAATTAAATAAACTTGAGAATCACAGAGCGATTACGTACGTTTTGAAAACCTTGAGTACGTCCACGTTAACGATGGATTGCATCCAACTCATAACGTAATATCCGCACTCAGTGCTCCCTGATTGTTGATGGCACTATAAATCAAAGGCAAATTGTTAAAAACGAATAAAGGCATATCTAAAGCTACTGTGTCAATGAAATAACTTGAATTGAAACTACTCACCGTCGGTTTAAACCACTTCGGTCCTCCCCGCTCTTTTGCATTGATAAGCTGTCTATACGTTTTGAGGCCCCTATCATTAAAATGGAAATTAACATACATGTTAAACCATTCATTTAAAAGAAGAATCGACGATTCAGAAAAAAATTTACTTACTCGGCAAACATGTTTTTGATATCCTCAGTAGGATTGCCATTTACTGAATCGAACCAATAACAGGAGTTCTTGCTCGGACAAACAACACACAGCGTCCAATGACCACTACAACATATACGTATTAATATTAAATTAAGATAAGACCGCAATTTTGACACAAAAATCTTATCAAAATCCTAAAAGGTAGTTAAATGACCAAGTGAGTAAGGAGAGTATATTATCCCTAATTATGATAATTTAATAAATTATGAATTTGGGAAAATTGTATAAGAGTGTTCAAAAAGTAATGAAAAGACCAAAATACCCTTGTAATTATAGAATAATGTTAGAGGTATGAAAATACTAATGTGAACACAAGAGTATGAAGATAATGAGGCTTTGTAATTAAGAAAATTATCAACAATTGATAATAAAGTAATTAAGTAATATTGGGCTAATTACTTAAGCATAAGTGAAGGAAATTCACAAGTAATTATATGAAACCCTAAAATTGGTGGTTTTTGTTTTAAAATTAGTAAAAACATGTTTACTAATTAATTGGAAATTTTTATGAAAAATAGTTGAGTTTAGGTATTTTTAAGCCTAAATACAAGAATGGACCAATTAGAGAATTTTGGGGAATTTTTAATAAAAATTGAATTAAGTAATTAATTAAATAATTAGATAATTCATGAAAAAGATTTACAAATTCAAAAAATGCCCAGCCGAAAATTTGCCCAAAAATTTGAAGATGAGATCAAAGTATTAATATCATGATATTTTTCAAATTTTAGCACATGTGTTTTATTATTTAATAATATAATTAAAGTGCATGAATAGTAATATATAAATTAGGAAACGGACCCTATCTAGAGATCTAGGAATAGGAATTTCAAAGTCAAGAGAGATTAATGATCGGTGGAATTTTGTCTTCCGTTAAACTCTTACTAAGTAAATTCTGAAGTCGTTTGTGCATTTCCTAATAAAACAAAATAGGGAAAAATGCATATAGGCATATTTTTGGAAAAGAGGAAAATAAATTCTAACTCAATATTTAGGAATGGGTTTGAATTTGTTTAGACATATTTGGAATCAGTGAATTATTTCAAGAGATTGATATCTCCGAAAACGAATTCCGACACCGACGCGTTCGGACACGTTGTTCGAGAAAACTTCAACTGGACTGTTGGAGACCTATATGGAATCAAAATTTAGGTTAACTTGGACATTTCTACTAAGTGAGAACTTGTCTTCAAAGTTGTAAATCCATAATTTTGAGAATTCTCCGAAATCACGCGAATCGGGTACCGATCGGGGAAAAACGGTTAGACTAGAGCATAAAGCAAGCCTAGTCATCATTTTGGACCAACCAAGGGCTGCCACATCATCATGGAGGTCGGCCAAGGCATGAAAAAGCAAGGGCAAAATCCATGTGTGATTTTTGGACATGAATAGTGTAAGACAACTTGGAAAATTCCCTATGTGTCCTTCCAAAAGTCTATAAATAGGGAGCTTTGCCTTTGAAAATTTCTCACACCATTCCTTGCTTCTTCTAGCCGAAATCTAGAGGGAGAAACTAGAGAGAGAAGCTCTGGGGAAGTTCTCGAAGTCTTCAACGGTAAGTCTTTCGGGCTTTAGTTTTTTTAGTCTTTCGTTTTTAGTTTAGTAGTTAGTAGAATTAGTAGATAGATTTAGAAAGTAGGTGACAAGATTCCTACAAATGTTTTAGAGCCTTGTTTGCGTTGAAAAATATGCAGAGGTGTAAACATAGTAGGGATCGAGTCGCTGAAAAGTTGTAGTTTTTATAACTCTTTCAAAATTAGGGGTAGTAATAGCCTTTAAATTTCAAGTATGATTGGGTATCATATGGGAGGGCTATTTTAGTCTTTATTTTCAAGAATCATAAATGCGTCGAAGTTCTAACACTAATCTTGTGCTTCTTAAATGCATATATGTCAATGATATGTTCGTAGACCGTTATACAGACAGTTATACGGGTTATAGTTTTGATAACACCGTTTTGTTTTCCTAGCGCCGAGGACACGACTAATTATCGTGGCACCGGTGAATAGTGCAGTCGTTATTGTTGTTTTACATTGTGGGGCTTTCATATTGCTTATTGCTTATGTTTGTCGGCATAATGATCATGCATCTGCTATATGCTTTTGTAGTGATATACTGTTGTATTAGCTCTAGAAATATCTGTTGTCTGTATACCGTATTGTTTGGGTATGAGGTTAACTGCTACCCGAGATTCAATACGTTGAATTGAATCTCAGCTGTAGCTTCAGGGTCAGGAGGACCACGGATCGTGGATCGAGGCAAGTACCCAGAGTAGGCATGCAGCTGAAGAACTGTTTCTATCTTTATCGCTTTACGCATTCCTTTCCGCTTTCTGTTTCTATCTGTTGTTTCTTTTTAAACATTAGGACTACTGTAATCTATACAATGTTACACAATGGTTGCTGTTTTGGCTAAGAATCCAAATGCTCTTTCGCTCTATTTCTCCACTCTGATTGCTTGTTTGAAAAAAAAAAATTTTCGCATTTCAAACTTGGGGTGTTACATTTTATGGTATCAGAGCAAAACTTTCTGCAAGTATTTAACTATGTTACCACGGACAGTTTGGTGCCGAAGGCAAGGCTAGTCTACGTGGGTGTGCCATAAGTCACTGCTAACCCGGTGAGGCCCCCATGGTAGACACTTACCTGGCCATTCTGTTCGGATAACGGAGTTAGGTTCTTAAAGCCTTTTGACTTTGAGCACATTTTTGAAAATGAGTACTGATAAGGCCATTGGTGTAATGTGTAGAGATGAACAGGACGAAGAGCCCGTCCTAGACCCATTCTACAACTATTACGGGATGTGGAGACGTCCCGCTCGGAGATCCATTCCTCCGTTAGCACTCGCACCCCCGAATAACCCATCCTCACCGACCACGGAAGAAGAAGATCCTGTCGAGGAAGAGTCGGATTCCTGCAACGCCCAACTGAATGAGCCTGAATCCACAAACCATCCCGAACTGTTCCACTTTGGAGTCCGCACTACGCTGAACTGTTCCCTTATGATCCAAACTATGAGAATACTGACCCCACTACTCCCACCACTACTACGGTGAATCGAACCCTTTTATCACCCACTTGGGGAACTCGAACCCGATCTCAACCTCGTATGACCTAGTGATAGAGGACCAAATTGATCCAGAAGCCCTACTTCAACTCACACCTCGCTTGGTGATAATTTTAACTACCCCGAGATCCAACTTCTTGACGATGAGGAAGCCGAACCTGACGACTATCATTACGTCCTAAACGATGATACACCATTAATCATTCGTTTAGAACACTACCTTGCTGAAGTAGAGAACTACGCCCACGATACTCAAAGCAAATATCTGATGTTTCTAAGCCTGATTGGAAATTATCAAGCCAATTGTGACCAACATGCACCCGCAGCTTGGATTCGTTCCACTTTGTACTTCTTTCCTTGTACCCGCTTTTGGGCAAGGATTATCAACGAACTACTGGACGACGGACCCATTCTTGGAGTTAGAATTCACCTACGCTATTTGAAGTGCTTGGTTCGTCTGTACATGTGAAAGGAAAAGCATCGCACAAGGAAGTCGTGGATTGTAGAAACTAGGAAGTTTGGGTTGTATCTCCAAGTACTTTGGAATATTGTAAATACGTTTGAATAAGGAGATTGTACAAGAAGACTTGTATTAGGATTAGAACGACCGATATGTATAAACCTTATGAAATGAATATATGTGAATATATGTTTGGTGTGCAAATTGTTGTGCCATTTCTAATGTTTACATATTTTGTCATAATTATTTAAAGGAAAAAGAATAACACATGGCGATACTAAGAGGTGCAGGTGCACCAAGAGGCCGAGGCCGTGGTCGAGGCCGAGGTAGAGGAGGAGGCGAGACACCTCGGGATGAAAGAAACAATGAACCGAATCAACCCGGACGTGATGAAATTGAAGAAATGCGTAGAACTCTACAGAACAAAGAGTTCTGATTGATACTCTCCTGGCAAGACAGAACCAACAAGACCAGGAGGCACAAAGGCAACTTGAAGCACGACAACATGAAGAGGAGCGAGGAAATGAAGAAGAAAATAACCACAATGATGAAGAAGAATATGATGACAATGATGACAATGACAATGATGAAGAGCCTGAAGGGTCTGACAGATCCCAATCACCACCCGTGCACGGACAAAGAGAAAGGACTACCAAAACCGGGTAAACCAGTTCGCAAGTTGAAACCACTGGTTTCCGAGGGAGGAGTGAACTAGCTGAGGATTGGCTTCTGAGTCTTGAGAAGATTTTTGAAGTCATGGAATGCCCTGGAAATCGGATGGCCCAGCTAGCAATTTACAAGCTTGAGGGAGATGCTCACAGATGGTGGAAAAGCGTTTCCACAACTCTGCCCAATCCTGTTACGTGGGAGATGTTCCTTGAGCAGTTCAATGAACAGTACCATCCAGAGCCAATCTGCGATGGGAAACAAGTCTGTTTCAAGTGTCGAAGCTCGGACACATTAGCCGGGATTGCCCCGAGAAGACTGCAGAGGCGAGACCTCGTAACACCGGCCGAATCTTTGCATTGACAAACACAGAGGCCAAAAGTCCCCGAGAGATGGTTCAAGGTACCATCTATCTCAATGGAAATCTACTTGAAGCATTGTATGACTCGGGTGCTAGTCACTGTTTATTTCCTATGATTGTGCAAGTCGTTTAGGATTGCATGCCCGTAGATTGCCATTTGATCTTGTTGTATCTACACCGTTGGGTGTAAAGTCTTTAGCTTCTGATGCATGTATGAATTGTACTGCTGACGTGGATGGACGAGTTTCTAAAGTGGATCTTATCCGTCTACCTCTTCACGGCATCGACGTCATATTTGACCTTTCACTCCAGGACATTCCTGTGGTGAATGATTTTCCTGATGTGTTTCCGGAGGATCTTACTGAGTTACCTCCTATCCGAGAAGTGGAGTTCAACATTGACTTGATGCCTGGCACAGGATCAATATCAAAGGCGCCGTATCGTATGGCTCCTAACGAGATGCAGGAGTTGAAGAAGCAGTTGGAAGAGCTTTTGAAGAAGGGGTTCATTCGACCTAGCGTTTCACCGTGGGGAGCCCCAAGCTTTTGTAAAGAAGAAAGATGGAAGTTTCCGACTCTGCATCGACTACCGTGAACTCAACAAGGTGACTGTTAAAAATAAGTACCCACTTCCCCGGATTGATGATCTTTTGGATCAATTGTCTGGTTCCACAGTCTTTTCAAAGATTGATTTGCGTTCGGGATACCATCAGTTGCGAGTTAAGGATGGCGATGTTCCCAAGACAGCTTTCGTAACCGATATGGGCATTATGAATTCCTTGTGATGCCCTTCGGATTAACAAATGCACTGCGGTATTCATGGATTACATGAACCGTATCTTCCGACAACACCTAGACCAATTTGTGGTGGTGTTCATCGACGACATCTTGATATATTCTAAGAGCAAAGAAGAGCACGAAGAACATCTGCGAAAGGTGTTGAGCATACTGTGGAAAAGCAACTATATGCTAAGCCGAGCAAATGCGAATTTTGGCTGCCAGAAGTGAAATTTCTGGGCCATGTTATATCTAGCGGCGGAGTTGCAGTTGATCCTAGCAAAGTGGAAGCAGTTCTGGACTGGAAACGGCCAGAGACAGTGACGGAGATCCGTAGTTTTCTTGGTCTCGGCGGGATACTACCGCAGATTTATACGGATTTCTCGCGTCTTGCCCTACCATTGACAAAGCTTACGAGGAAGAATCAACCCTTTATATGGGGAGATGATTGTGAGGAGAGCTTTGAGTCCGAGGGAGAGGTTGACTACAAGACCGCATTGATTATCCCGATCCAGATGAGACCTATGTTGTCTACAGTGATGCCAGTGGGCAGGGATAGGGATGTGTCCTAATGCAATAGGGCAGAGTGGTGGCTTATGCCTCTCGTCACCGAAACCTCACGAGTTAAACTATCCTACACACGATCTAGAGCCGGCGGCTATCGTGTTCGCTTTGAAGATATGGAGGCATTACTTGTACGGTGTAACCGTAGAAGTGTATTGTGACCACAAGAGTCCGAAATACTTGTTCGATCAACGAGAACTCAACATGAGACAACGTCGTTGGATGGAGTCGATTAAAGATTATACCCCGGAAATCAAGTATCATCCGGTAAAGCAAACGTTGTTGCCGATGCTCTTAGTAGAAAGACAAAGGCAGTATCATATATGATGATACAGAGCGTAAACCGCCGGAAGATTTCGAGACCCGAATCTATCCAACCAAATCTGCATGGGTCAAGATGCACCACCGATGTCTATCTTGCTACACTTCTTGCAAGTCAAGGGAGTATGATCGAGAGATGAAGTGGAAAAGCTCGAAGCAAGATGATTGGGCTATCGAGACTCGTGAGAAGATTTCTCGAGGTGAGACCCAAGACTATGACCTATCACTTAGTGGTTTGGTCGTATAAACAACGAGTTTACATACCGCCGCCTGATGAGTTAAGGCGGACGATAATGGATGAGGCTCATAAGAGTAAGTACACTCTACATCCGTGCATGGTCAAGATGTACCAGAGTATGAAATCTGAACTGTGGTGGCCCGGAATGAAGAAAGACGTAGCCGATTACGTGGCCAAGTGCTTGACCTGTCAGAAAGTGAAGATTGAGCACCGTCGACCCCCTGGTCTTTTGCAAGGACTAGAGCTGCCGGAATGGAAATGGGAGAACATAACCATGGATTTTGTGGTAGGTCTGCCCAAAATCAGAAATCATGACACAATTTGGGTAGTTGTTGACAGATTAACCAAGTCAAGACACTTTATTCCCATCGATCCACTACTCTCCTGAACGATTGGCGGAGATTTATATCAAAGAGATAGTGAGATTACATGGTGTTCCTAAGAGCATTGTCTCTGATCGTGATACACGATTCAAATCCCGTTTCTGGCAAGCATTACATGAAGGTATGGGGACTAAGCTAAGGTTCAGTTCGGCTTATCACCCACAGACTGACGGTCAATCTGAGAGAACCATACAGACGCTGGAGGATATGCTTTGCGAGCATGTGCCCCGGATTTCAAGGGAAGTTGGGATCAACATCTTTCGCTAGCGAGTTTGCTTATAACAACAGCTTATCATGCTAGTATACAAATGGCCCCGTTCGAGGCATTGTATGGGCGGAGGTGTCAATCACCATTATGCTGGACAGATTCGTCCGAAAAGCGCTTACTTGGGCCGGATATGCTTGAGCGCACCTCCGAACGATCGCACTGATCAAGAAGAGACTCCTAGCAGAACATAGTAGACAGAAGAGCTATGCTGACAAAAGGAGGAGACCTCTAACGTTTTATGTCGGCGACCATGTATTTCTAAAGTTATCTCCGGTAACTGGTGTCGGCAGGACGCTCAAGAGGAAGAAACTCACCACCGGTACGTTGGACCATTCGAAATTTTGGCTAAGCGCGAGAAGTAGCTTATCGCTAGCTTTACCCCGAACCCGAGTAATCTCCACGACGTTTTCCACGTGTCGCAATTGAAGAAGTACCAACCAGACAGTGATCATGTCATCGAGTACGAGGATGTCGAAGTACGGCATGATAATACCTTCATCGTTGAGCCAGAACAAATCATTGATCATAAGGAGAAACGGCTCAGAAATAAGACTATTCTGATAGTGAAGGTGGTCTGGAAGGGTTTAACACCCGAAGAGGCAACATGGGAAACCGAGAGTGACATGAAGGAGAAGTACCCAGAGTTCATGTTCCGAAGTTTAGTTAGTATAGATTAAATTTCGAGGGCGAAATTTTGTGTAAGGGGGGGGAGAAATGTAATACCTTGGATATTTATCCGGCATATTATAAATAAAAGTTGGATAATTCGATAAGTGAAAATTCAATCTCCAGTCTTGTATAAATATAGCATATTTTCTAAGTAGAATTTCAATAAGAAATTAGGGAATTTAAGGGCCAAAGTGCCAAAATGACCAAAATGCCCCTGAAAGGGTAATTAACTTAGAAAATTTGTGGAAAAATCCTAAAAGGTAGTTAAATGACCAAGTGAGTAAGGAGAGTATATTATCCCTAATTATGATAATTTAATAAATTATGAATTTGGGAAAATTGTATAAGAGTGTTCAAAAAGTAATGAAAAGACCAAAATACCCTTGTAATTATAGAATAATGTTAGAGGTATGAAAATACTAATGTGAACACAAGAGTATGAAGATAATGAGGCTTTGTAATTAAGAAAATTATCAACAATTGATAATAAAGTAATTAAGTAATATTGGGCTAATTACTTAAGCATAAGTGAAGGAAATTCACAAGTAATTATATGAAACCCTAAAATTGGTGGTTTTTGTTTTAAAATTAGTAAAAACATGTTTACTAATTAATTGGAAATTTTTATGAAAAATAGTTGAGTTTAGGTATTTTTAAGCCTAAATACAAGAATGGACCAATTAGAGAATTTTGGGGAATTTTTAATAAAAATTGAATTAAGTAATTAATTAAATAATTAGATAATTCATGAAAAAGATTTACAAATTCAAAAAAATGCCCAGCCGAAAATTTGCCCAAAAATTTGAAGATGAGATCAAAGTATTAATATCATGATATTTTTCAAATTTTAGCACATGTGTTTTATTATTTAATAATATAATTAAAGTGCATGAATAGTAATATATAAATTAGGAAACGGACCCTATCTAGAGATCTAGGAATAGGAATTTCAAAGTCAAGAGAGATTAATGATCGTGGAATTTTGTCTTCCGTTAAACGAAGTAAATTCTGAAGTCGTTTGTGCATTTCCTAATAAAACAAAATAGGGAAAAATGCATATAGGCATATTTTTGGAAAAGAGGAAAATAAATTCTAACTCAATATTTAGGAATGGGTTTGAATTTGTTTAGACATATTTGGAATCGGTGAATTATTTCGAAGAGATTGATATCTCCGAAAACGAATTCCGACACCGAACGCGTTCGGACACATTTTTCGAGAAAACTTCAACTGGACTGTTGGAGACCTATATGGAATCAAAATTTAGGTTAACTTGGACATTTCTACTAAGTGAGAACTTGTCTTCAAAGTTGTAAATCCATAATTTTGAGAATTCTCCGAAATCACGCGAATCGGGTACCGATCGGGGAAAACGGTTAGACTAGAGCATAAAGCAAGCCTAGTCATCATTTTGGACCAACCAAGGGCTGCCACATCATCATGGAGGTCGGCCAAGGCATGAAAAAGCAAGGGCAAAATCCATGTGTGATTTTTGGACATGAATAGTGTAAGACAACTTGGAAAATTCCCTATGTGTCCTTCCAAAAAGTCTATAAATAGGGAGCTTTGCCTTTGAAAATTTCTCACACCATTCCTTGCTTCTTCTAGCCGAAATCTAGAGGGAGAAACTAGAGAGAGAAGCTCGGGGAAGTTCTCGAAGTCTTCAACGGGTAAGTCTTTCGGGCTTTAGTTTTTTTAGTCTTTCGTTTTTAGTTTAGTAGTTAGTAGAATTAGTAGATAGATTTAGAAAGTAGGTGACAAGATTCCTACAAATGTTTTAGAGCCTTGTTTGCGTTGAAAAATATGCGAGGTGTAAACATAGTAGGGATCGAGTCATTGAAAAGTTGTAGTTTTTATAACTCTTTCAAAATTAGGGGTAGTAATAGCCTTTAAATTTCAAGTATGATTGGGTATCATATGGGAGGGCTATTTTAGTCTTTATTTTCAAGAATCATAAATGCGTCGAAGTTCGCGAAATTTTGGGAAGAAAATAGCCTATGTAGCTGGCGCCGGCGAAATTCCGCCAAGTAGGGGTATAGGGGCAAAATGGTAATTTTTACCTAAAATGCCGCTTGTAGTATCAAATCACTAATAAAAGTGATATTACTTGTATAGGAAGTCGGAATCCTAATTTGCTGCCTTTACGCGTCCAACGTGCCGCCGTCGGACAAATCACACATTTTCCGTCGAAAGTACAAAGTTTCCGCCGTAAACACTTACGTACATCAACGAAGGTACGGACGCGCATCGTAACACTAATCTTGTGCTTCTTAAATGCATATATGTCAATGATATGTTCGTAGACCGTTATACGTGACAGCTTATACGGGTTATAGTTTTGATAACACCGTTTTGTTTTCCTAGCGCTGAGGACACGACTAATTATCGTGGCACTGGTGAATAGTGCAGGCTGTTATTGTTGTTTTACATTGTGGGGCTTTCATATTGCTTATTGCTTATGTTTTTCGGCATAATGATCATGCATCTGCTATATGCTTTTGTAGTGATATACTGTTGTATTAGCTCTAGAAATATCTGTTGTCAGTATACTGTATTGTTTGGGTATGAGGTTAACCGTTACCTGAGATTCAATACGTTGAATTGAATCTCACCGTAGCTTCAGTGGTCGGGAGGACCACGGATCGTGGATCGAGGCAAGTACCCGAGTAGGCATGCACCAAGAACTGTTTCTATCTTTATCGCTTTACGCATTCCTTTCCGCTTTCTGTTTCTATCTGTTGTTTCTTTTTAAACATTAGGACTACTGTAATCTATACAATGTTACACAATGGTTGCTGTTTTGGCTAAGAATCCAAATGCTCTTTTGCTCTATTTCTCTACTCTGATTGCTTGTTTGAAAAAAAAAAAAATTTCCGCATTTCAAACTTGGGGTGTTACATTATCAGACAAAACAAAAGTATGCACCTTTCATGTATTGGCGCTAGATAACAAGACGACCCTCCGTCGCTCATTGTTAGACCAACATAAATTGACCTCCTGGGTAACGTACTGCGAGCCGAAGCCGTGCATCCAGGACATAAGTATCCATACAAACTCGCTCGCGGTGTCGGCGCATAATTCACTAAGAGACACTATGAAATGAAATGATAAATGTTATTGAAGATCTTAAACAAAAAAAAAGAGTACTAACATAATTAAAGGGTTAAACAAACTTACAGGATTGCAAGTTGAAGAAACTCGTATATCTAAACAATCCATCGTCAAAAACTCCATCAAATCTTTATTGTCAAATGCCATCGGATATGTCTTTTCTGCACCGACAATGCCCGGAGGCATCTGCAAGCTTATGAGGCCGATGTCCTTGTACATCTCTTGCAGCTGTGCTAGGTACGGAAATAAGCCAGCAGCTTGTTCATCCTATGAAAACATAAAAAAAACATATTATGAGTGAATGAGCAATGAAAATCAATCGGGAAACAACTCACACTCAATCAGTAATGTATTTCCTACCATCGCAGGTGTCGTCCACATCTCAATAAGATGAGCCGGCCAAAGGATGAACCATGTGATGGCAGCGCCTAGTGTGGTAACCTCCTCATCATCAATCGGGACGGCTGTCTCTTCTTCCCCCTCTCGCACACTCGTCACAGCTCACCCGACGTTGGTTTACTGGAATTTGCTTGTTGTGGTGTTTGTCTTGTTCGGGTAAACAAGACCATCGGCAACAATCCGCCGGTGTGTGTCATCCAAATATAGGGTGCAAGCTATACCTCCCCGTGGAGTGTGAGACGGTTCGCTAATATGCACCTGCGGAGTGTGAGACGGTTCGCTAATATGCACCTCTGCAGTGTGAGACGGTCCGCCAATAACTACCTCTGGAGGGGGAGAAGGTCCGCTAATATGTACCTCTGGAGGCTGAAAACTATCTTTGCTGCTGGGGATATTGATAAGTAGATATTTTATAAATAAATAAGGATAGATTTTGGGATATATTAGATTGAATTTATTGATATTTTGTACTTATTTAATTATCTTTATGTACTTATCTATCTTTTAATTAAATATAGGATAAAAGAATATTATAACATAAAATCTATTGATATCCTACTTTATTGTGCAGGAGATATTATGTGATCTGAGAGAATCAACAAATTAAATTGAAAAGATATATTATTATATTATTATATTAAATATATATATTATATTATAATATAATATAATATGATATTAGAAAGAGAGAAGAGGAAAGACGTATTACTGCAAAGGAAAAAAGAAGACAAAACCGTGGGCCCACAACACATAACCTAATATATATATTAGAAGGAGGCTGGAACGCACGACGCATCAGAGGGAATTGACGAAGAATAGAGGAACGAAAAGGCACAGACGCAGGAGACGTACGAAAAGGACGAGATGAATCAGAACAACAACGTGGATTGGGAGAGCATAAATTGACGCCGCGAACGAGAACGCAGTGGAGGAACAAAAAGAGGAATTCGGTCGATGCAGAGTAGTTCTGAATTTAATCTTTTCTTTATTTTGTTAATCTAGCCATGCTTGGCTAATTTCCTTTTAGTAGTTAGGGCGAGGATGAACCCTATGTTAATTTAAGTATTTATTTGAAATTCTCGATTGAATGTTATTTACCATATTGAATGAGTTATATTTACTTAAAGCCTTCTAAAAAGACTCGATCCCCTTTTAGATTGCCCATAGGTTAGTGCATGACAATAGAGATGTTGGTGCACTTAACCGTAACCTTTAACTCATCATAAAATTGCATGACCTAGACATAGGCTTACAAATTTGTGTGATCTTATAATTCCTGTTTACATAATCTTTCTAAATAACACTGAGACATTAGGTTATTTTTAAAGATAACGACTAAGGTAGCATCAAGACATTGGGACTTAGTTAAATATTAGAGAATTGATCGTCGCTTATGGGAATAACAGCCAATTAGGAATTTAATTAGAATACTTAGAGGAACATAGGGGAATTCTATGCCCTAGCTGCGTTTTTCTCTATAAATCATCTTTTCTAAAACATTCTTGAAACTCTTGAGATTCTTGATTCTTAATTTTTTATTTAATTATTCAAAACCTTTTTTAGCTACAATTCACCCCTATTACTCTATTTCATCCAACTAAAGCTTAAATAACTAATTAGTGGCTGTAATACTATTCCTCGTGGGACGATATCTTTCTCACACACTTTATTACTTGTAACGATCGGTGCACTTGCCGAAGTCGCAACAAGTTTTTGGCGCCGTTGCCGGGGAATAGAAATATTTCAACACTAAGTAGTTGTTAAAACTCTAGATTGGATTTCTTTTTCTTTTGTTATCTAACTCTGTTTTTGCGAGGTACCATAGACGTAAATTCGCTGCAGCTTGATCCCGAAATTGAGAAGACAAGCAAGGAGAAACCGGAAACTTGCTCAACGAGTAAAGGAAAGGCTAGTAACTCTAGTACTGGGACCGAACCGGTTATAATGGCAGAAAATGGTGAAGATCCTCTTCGCCTTCCTCCTCCAAGAAAGACCATGGGCGATTATATGACGCTTAATCCAGCCTGTGGCAGCAACTAGCATTGTCAATCCAAATGTAAATGCAAATAATTTTGAAATCAAGCCATCCCTCATAGGCTTGGTTCAACAACGCTCTTTTAGTGGGAGTGATTTAGAGGATCCTAATCAGCATATTGAGACTTTTCTGCAGATTTGTGATACCATCAAGATGAATGGGGTTTCTGAAGGGGCTATTCGTGTGAGACTGTTTCCTTTCTCTCTGACGGGGAAAGCAGGAGCTTGGCTTCGTTCTTGTCCTAATGGAAGTCTCTCCACTTGGGACATTATTACCACAAAGTTCCTGGAGAAATTTTCCCTTCTTCTAAGTATACAAAGCTGCTGTCAGACATCCGTTGCTTTACTCAAGGCAATGGGGAATCATATTGCCAAGCTTGGGAAAGATTCAAGGAGTTGCTTAGGAAGTGCCCACAACATGAGCTGCAAGACTATGATCAGGTGAGAATATTCCTCAATGGGATGCTTCCGTCCTCTAGGATGATGATTAATGCCGCAGCGGGTGGTACGTTAAAAATAAAACTCCAGAGGAATCATTGGAGTTGTTTGAAGATATGGGGTCCTTAGAGAATGAAACTGTTACTCCACAACCAAAGAGGGGAGTTCTTCAGCTAGACTCTTACAATACAATGTTGGCCCACAATGAGAACATTGCCCAACAAAACAAGGTGATCCAACAGCAGTTAGCTTCTATCACTAAACAGCTTGCCTCTTCTCAGGTGTCATCTAATTCTTCTCAGCCTCCTTTGCTTTGTGATTTTTGCAAAGGGGAACACTCTAATGGAGATTGTGCAGCATTCATTAATGGAGAAACAGCTGAGGTTAACTACATGGGTAATCCTCCCGAAATCGCTTTAATCCATATAGCAACACATACAATCGGGCCGGAAAGCTCACCCAAACTTTTCCTACAAACCCCAAGCAAGCACCTCGGCAGTTCCACCAAACCACCACTACCGATCCGGAAAAGGCTTTGACACGCTTGACTCGTACCACTACCGAATACATCCAGGATCGAAGCTTTCCGAAATGAAACAAAGTCTGCTCTCAAGAATCGGGGGCTTCGATCCGAATTTGGAGAATCGATTGGTCAATTATCAAAACAAATGGCGAGAGAAGCCAAGGGTCCTTCCCTAGTGATACAGAGGTCAATCCAAAGGAGCATTGTAAGGCCATAACTACAAGGAGTGGTATAGTGGTGCAAATGGTTGAGAAATCTGTTCCGATGAAGGACAAGTCCGAGAAAGGGGAGGAAGAGGTCGAGCAATGTAATGTGCAGCAGGTTCCAAAGGAGATAGTTACAAAGAAGTCTCCCACTCCTTCTTATGCAAAACCTCCTTATCCCCAAAGGTTGAAGCAACAGATTCAGAAGCAACAATATGCCAAGTTCTTGGATATTTTTAAGAAATTGCAGATTAACATTCCTTTTGCGAAGCTCTTGAAAATATGCCTAATTATGCAAAGTTCATGAAAGATTTGCTTTCCAAGAAGCATAAGTTGCAAGAGGCGAAACAAGTGGCATTGACTCAAAGCGGTGTAGTGCCATCATTCAAACTAAGTTGCCACCAAAGCTTAAGGATCCGGGCAGCTTTAGCATTCCTTGTGCAATAGGGAATGTCAATATGGGCGAGCACTTTGTGACTTGGGAGCTAGTATAAATTTAATGCCCTTATCTGTGGCAAAAACTCTCGGCATTAAAGAGATGAAGCCTACTATGATGTCATTACAGTTGGCGGATAGATCCATTAAGAAGCCAGAAGGTGTCATTGAGGATGTGCTGGTGAAAGTGGACAAATTCATCTTCCCGGTGGATTTTGTGGTTCTTAACATGGAGGAAGATGCTGAACTTCCTTTGCTTTTGGGAAGACCCTTCTTGGCTACTGCGAAAGCGGTAATTGATGTAGCTGTTGATAATAGTGATGCTGTTTGAATTGATGTAGTTGACGAAGCCATTCAGAGGGTCTTTTCAAGAAGATTCAGATGAGTCCTTAGAGGATGATATTGCTCGCTTATTGCGAGTGGAAGAAGAGGTTTGTGCAGATGAAAATTCTAATTTACGGCCCGAGAAGCTGCAAAGAAGGATTATGATGCACCACCTGTTGCTCCTAAGGTAGAACTAAAGGAGCTCCCTTCTAATCTGAAGTATGCTTTTCTAGGAAAGGATAACACTTATCCCGTTATTGTTAGCGCTGAGTTGTCACCTACTGACGAAGAGAAGTTGCTGAAAGTTTTGACTACCCACAAGACTGCAATAGGGTGGTCTATATCTGATTTGAAAGGGATTAGTCCCTCATTCTCGCACTCATAAAATTCTAATGGAGAACGATGTGAAACCAAGAAGGCAGCCCCAGAGGAGACTTAACCCAACTATGAAGGAAGTGGTGAGAAAGGAGGTGATGAAACTGTTAGATGCAGGTATGATTTATCCTATCTCTGATTCAAAGTGGGTTAGTCCAGTACATGTAGTACCGAAGAAGGGTGGAATCACTGTAGTACGTAATGAGAACAATGAATTGATACCCACTAGAACCTGCCACGGGCTGGAGAATGTGTGTGGATTATAGAAGATTGAACGATGCCACTCGTAAGGACTTCTTTCCTTTACCATTCATGGACCAAATGCTTGAAAGGCTTGCAGGTCACTCTTATTATCGCTTCTTAGACGGCTATTCTGTTACAATCAAATAGCAAGGATCCAAAGGATCAAGAGAAAACAGCTTTCACTTGCCCCTTTGGTATTTTTGCTTATAGACGGATGCCCTTCGGTCTTTGCAATGCCCCACTACTTTTCGAGGTGCATGTTGTCTATCTTCTCGACATGACCGAGAGATTTATTGAGGTATTTATGGATGATTTCTCTGTTTTGGCACTTCGTATGATACTTGCTTGACTAGTTTGTCTCGTGTACTCCAAAGATGTCAAGAGAGTAATTTGGTGCTTAATTGGGAAAAATGCCACTTTATGGTGAAAGATGGGATAGTCTTGGGTCATAGAATATCTGATAAAGGGATAGAAGTGGATAGAGCCAAGATTATAATCATCAAAGACTTGCCCCCTCCCACCAATGTACGTAGTGTTCGCAGTTTTCTTGGTCATGCGGGTTTTTACCGAAGGTTTATCAAAGATTTTTCCAAGATAGCCAAACCGCTTAGTCAGTTGTTGGTCAAAGATGAAGACTTTAACTTCAACAAAGAGTGTCGATTGCATTCAAATTGTTGAAAGAAAGATTAACAACCGCACCTATTCTCGAGAGCACCCGATTGGGATCTACCGTTTGAGCCGATGTGTGATGCCGTGACTACGCCATAGGAGCTGTTTTGGGGCAAAGGAAGAATAAGTTGTTACATGTTATATATTATGCAAGTAAAGTTCGAATGAGGCACAGTTGAACTATGCAACAACCGAGAAGGAGATGCTTGCGATTATTTATGCATTAGATAAATTTAGACAAGATTTGATTGGTTCCAAAGTTATTATTTTTACGATCATGCTGCTCTAAAATATCTCTTGACTAAGTTAGACGCTAAACCAAGGCTTCTCCGTTGGATGCCGCTACTCCAAGAGTTGAAGATTGAAATCAAAGACAAGAAAGGGGTAGAGAATGTGGTAGCCGATCACTTGTCTAGGATTCAAGTTAAGGAGCCGCAAGATGATTCAGAAATGGAGATTCATGATGAATTTCCAGATGAGTATGTCTTAGCAATTAGCGGTATTCCTTGGTTTGCTGATTTTGCTAATTATAAGGCCATTGGGATGATACCGAGGGGACTAACATGGCAAAGAGAGGAAGAAGTTCATGCATGATGTTCAGCGGTATATCCGGGATGAGCCCTTCTTATTTTTCAGTGTGTGCAGATGGAATGCTCCGGCGCCGTATCCCGAGGAGGAAACTCATAAGATCCTCCGGCATTGTCATGGTTCGATTATGGTGGACATTTCACTGGAGAACGCACTGCTGCTAAGGTACTACAAAGCGGTTTTTATTGGCCTACATTGTACAAGGATGCTAGGAAGTATATTGAGCAATGTGATCGTTGCCAGAGAACAGGGAATATCTCTAGGAGACATGAGATGCCACTCAACACCATTCTTGTTATTGAGATTTTTGATGTGGGGAATTGATTTTATGGGGCCATTCCCAAGCTCTTTTAACAACAAGTACATCCTTGTAGCTGTGGACTATGTTTCAAAGTGGGTAGAGGCAATTGCTCTTCCCACTAATGAAGCTAAGGTGGTAATATCCTTTCTCAAAAAGAATATATTCAGCAGGTTCGGGGTACCGAGGGCCATTATCAGTGACGGAGGCACTCATTTTTGTAACCGACAGTTTCAATCATTGCTTAGCAAATATGGTGTCACTCATCGTGTCACTACTCCATATCACCCACAAACTAGTGGGCAAGTGGAGATTTCTAACAGGAATTGAAGCAAATTCTGAAAAGACTGTTGGGAAGTCAAGGAAGGATTGGTCCCAGAAGCTTGATGATGCTTTGTGGGCATACCGAACGGCATTCAAGACTCCTATCGGCATGTCACCGTTTCACTGTTATATGGTAAATCTTGCCACCTCCCAGTGGAGCTTGAACATAAGGCGCTTTGGGCAACTAAGCTGCTGAACTTTGATGTTAAATCTCGATGAAAAAGGCTACTTCAGTTGAATGAGCTTGATGAATTCAGAATTTTTGCATATGAGAGTGCTAGCCTCTACAAGGAGAGAACGAAGAGATGGCATGACAAGAGGATTCTTCCAAAAGAGTTTCATTCGGACAGCGGGTATTACTTTATAACTCTCGTTTAAAACTTTTCCAGGGAAATTGAAGTCTAGGTGGTCAGGACCGTTTATAGTGAAAGAGGTTACACCTTTTGGTGCAATTGTCATTGCACCAATAGGTTCAGATGACGCTTTTAAGGTAAATGGGCAAAGATTGAAGCCTTACCATGGTGGAGACATTGACAGAGGAAGAACCTCCGTGGCACTAGAAGCTGAGAATTAAGATGATATCCGTCAGGCTCAGGACGTTAAACAAGCGCTATTGGGAGGCAACCCAATAAGTTTTCTTTTTCATTTTTAGCTAGTTTTAGTAGTTATTCTAGGATAGGAAGGTTGTGAAAAGTATGGAGCAAACTATAAGCTCCATACAAAAAAAAAAAAAAAAAATTACAGGGCGCCAAAGTTGGCGCCCAGGGCGCCAAAGTTGGCGCCCACGGCGCCAACTCTCGACCAAAGAGAGCCGCGAAAAAAAAAAAAAAAAAAAAAAGTGGGAAGGACAAAGTTGGCGCCCAAGGCGCCAACTCTGACCAAGGAAGAAAAAAAAAAATCCAAAAAAAAAAAAAAAAAAAAAAAAAAAAAAATTCTTTCACCTCACTTTCAACCACCCCTTCCTCCTTCTTCTTTTTCTTTCTCTCTCACTTATCTGACCGGATGGTCGAGGCCCTTTGCATCCAACAGAATATTGACCCACATAGTTGTCAACCAGCTGAGGACGACAACGATTCTGCTTCTCCGGTCACACAAGAGGACGCCGATGACCACTCCCATGACTTTTGACAGGAGCACTCCACATCAGAGTTAGAGACCTAAACCAGGGGAGTACTAGTTCCTTTCCTTTTATTGATTGTTCAAACATTGAGGACACCGTCGATTTATGTGTGGGGTAGGGGATATGATTTCTTTGGTGTTGCTTGTCCTTATTCAATTGAAAAGACTTCCCTTGAAAAAATTTTTTTGAGTTTGTTTAAATTGACCTTAACTTTGAGTTTTCCCCATCTTAGTTAATATTATCAAGTCAAAAATTAAAATAGAAAAGAATGTTTCAATTAAGTCTCTAAGCCTTGAATTTTTGTAACGAGTCTTGAGATGGACTATGAGAATAGGGAATAGTTTGTAATAGGATCAACAGATTATTAGTTTTTGAATATTTTGCTACATGATTTCTTTAGAAAATTAGATGATGACCTTGCTAGCTAAGTGAACCTTTGTTCAGAAAAAAAAAAAAAAAAACTCCACTGATATCTCTAGACTTGACTTAGTAACCGGTGCTGCATCACCCATGTGCAGGGTCGCGTCAAACGGTAAAGTCCAAGAGAGTTATGAGTTGGGCTAAAAGCCTCTTGAGGTGCCTGTTGGAGTAACTGAGTAACCGGTGCTGCATCACCCATGTGCAGGGTCGCGTCAAAAGGGGACCTACAACGGCTCAAGACAAAAAAAAAAAAAAAAAAAAAAAAAAACCTATTCTTATAAGACATTAACTTAAATAAGATTTGATGATATGATCTAAGCGTGGTGGTTTATTGCTCTCTGTTTAGGAATTTCATATATGCAATGTTCCTTTCAGATAATTAATTCTCTTTCTTTTGCTTGAGGACAAGCAAAGATTTAAGTGTGGGAGAGTTTGATAAGTAGATATTTTATAAATAAATAAGGATAGATTTTGGGATATATTAGATTGAATTTATTGATATTTTGTACTTATTTAATTATCTTTATGTACTTATCTATCTTTTAATTAAATATAGGATAAAAGAATATTATAACAGAAAATCTATTGATATCCTACTTTATTGTGCAGAGATATTATGTGATCTGAGAGAATCAACAAATTAAATTGAAAAGATATATTATTATATTATTATATTAAATATATATATTATATTATAATATAATATAATATGATATTAGAAAGAGAGAAGAGGAAAGACGTACCTGTGCAAAGGAAAAAAAGAAGACAAAAACCGTGGGCCCACAACACATAACCTAATATATATATTAGAAGGAGGCTGGAACGCACGACGCATCAGAGGGAATTGACGAAGAATAGAGGAACGAAAAGGCACAGACGCAGGAGACGTACGAAAAGGACGAGACGAATCAGAACAACAACGTGGATTGGGAGAGCATAAATTGACGCCGCGAACGAGAACGCAGTGGAGGAACAAAAAGAGGAATTCAGTCGATGCGAGTAGTTCGAATTTAATCTTTTCTTTATTTTGTTAATCTAGCCATGCTTGGCTAATTTCCTTTTAGTAGTTAGGGCGAGGATGAACCCTATGTTAATTTAAGTATTTATTTGAAATTCTCGATTGAATGTTATTTACCATATTGAATGAGTTATATTTACTTAAAGCCTTCTAAAAGACTCGATCCCTTTTAGATTGCCCATAGGTTAGTGCATGACAATAGAGATGTTGGTGCACTTAACCGTAACCTTTAACTCATCATAAAATTGCATGACCTAGACATAGGCTTACAAATTTGTGTGATCTTATAATTCCTGTTTACATAATCTTTCTAAATAACACTGAGACATTAGGTTATTTTTAAAGATAACGACTAAGGTAGCATCAAGACATTGGGACTTAGTTAAATATTAGAGAATTGATCGTCAGTTATGGGAATAACAGCCAATTAGGAATTTAATTAGAGTACTTAGAGGAACATAGGGGAATTCTATGCCCTAGCTGCGTTTTTCTCTATAAATCATCTTTTCTAAAACATTCTTGAAACTCTTGAGATTCTTGATTCTTAATTTTTTATTTAATTATTCAAAACCTTTTTAGCTACAATTCACCCCTATTACTCTATTTCATCCAACTAAAGCTTAAATAACTAATTAGTGGCTGTAATACTATTCCTCGTGGGACGATATCTTTTCTCACACACTTTATTACTTGTAACGATCGGTGCACTTGCCGAAGTCGCAACAGATATTCGGGGATTCGTCGGATGTACGTTGCTGTTGTACCATAGCTTGCATTTCACCCCGTAGTTGTGCCATAACATCTTTCATAAGGTTTGCTCGAATTCTGGCTTCAAGCTCCTGCTGGCTCTCTGCGTCATACAAACGTGAACGTCGTCCGAAAAATTTTGCGACACTCACTCCCCTCGTCTCCCCTCGAACAACATCAGGGTAATCCGGCTTCCCAATCGCCGTCGACAAAATGTCCTGCCGCGTACCCGGCGTGAATGAGCCTTGGCTATCTGCATGTCACTCTTCCTTGGATTCATATTCTTCAAACTCTTTCTGTGTTCATCAATGTATGGTTGAACTTCTTCCGTATTATTCATGATATACAGGTGTGCTTGCAACACCTCTTCACGAGGCTTATTCTTCAGTTTGATTCCTCGAGTTCCCTCGCTTATCCCCTCGTCATGCTGAGATTGTATCGTCGGCCCTGATAGATAATCTTTGCAGAACTCCATAGCCTCTTCAACTACATATCTCTCAACTATTGAGGCTTCCGGCCGATAAGGGTTTTTAGAATACCCTTTTAAGATCTTCATGTATCGCTCGAAAGGGTACATCCACCTTAGGTAAACTGGACCGCACGCCTTACCTCCCTTACCAAGTGCACTATCAAGTGCACCATGATATCAAAAAGGCAGGAGGGAAATGCATCTCTAGTTGGGACAAAATAATATAACCCTCATTCTCCAATTCATCCAACTTTTCAATGTCAATGACTTTGTTGCTGATAGCATTGAAGAAAATACTCAATCTTGTTATAGTGGATCGAACTTCATCTTTCATAATGCCTCTTATAGCTATTGGTAGTAGTTGTTGCATCAACACATGATAATCATGGGACTTCATTCCCACTAACTTCAAATCGTTCATTGAGACACACTTTCTCAAATTAGAAGAATATCCTTGTGGCACCTTAATGTCATATAGACATCCACACAAACTTTTCTTCTCCGCTTTTGATAGTGTACGAGTTGCTGGCTCCATGTATGTCCTCTTACCATCTTCCATTACTCGTGGATGTAACCTTTCTCTTATTCCCATGTCAACCAGATCTAGTCTCGCACAAATTTCATCCTTAGTCTTCCAGGTATGTGCAAAAGAGTACTGACAAGGCTATCACAAACGTTTTTCTCCACATGCATCACATCAAGACTGTGTCTCACATCAAGACTACGCCAATATGGAAGATCAAAGAAAATTGATCTCTTCTTCCATATATTCTTCTCACTCGCCTTCCTTTGCCGCTACCCAATATGACGTTGATATGTTTCACCCGACTATAAACGTCCTCTCCGGTTAACGCCTTTGGAGCCGTATTCTCCGGTAAGCCGTTAAAACGCTTTCTTAACTTACGATATGGGTGGAACCGATGAAGAAACCTCCTGTGGCCGAGGTAGACCGTTTTTTTTTCCGTGCTTTAGTTGATGGAAGTTTGTGTCTGCTTCACATATTGGACATGCTTTATGCCCCTTCACACTGTACCCTGACAAATTTCCGTATGCAGGAAAGTCGTTTAGCGTGGTAAAAATCATTGCACGCAACTTGAAGTGCTCCTTCTTATATGCATCAAACACATCTACGCCTTCCTCCCACAACTTCTTCAAATCCTCAACCAAAGGCGCCAAGTACACATCGATATTGTTCCCCGTTGTTTTGGTCCGAAATCATCATAGAAAGCATCACATACTTGCGTTTCATACATAGCCGGGGAGGTAAGTTGTATATTACAAGGAGAACCGGCCATGCACTATGGGTGCTGCTAAGAGTTCGATACGGATTGAAGCCATCTCGTACAAAGCCCCAAACGAAGGTTTCTTGGCTCACCGCCAAATTGAGGGAACATTTCGTCTATTTTCTTCCATTGCGGAGAGTCACCGGTGCCGAAGATATTTTCCATCGGATATTCTCTCATCGAATGCCATCTCAACTTCTTCGCCGTTGCTTCACTAGTAAACAGACGCTTAAACCGTGGAATTATTGGAAGATACCACAATGCCTTCAAAGGTTTCCTTTTGTTGTCCGCTCTCCGAAACACTAACTTTCTTCACTTTGTATCGTGAAGTTTTACACTTCGGACAATTACCGAGGCCTTCGTACTCGTTTCGTACAATATGCAGTCATTAGGGCAACTGTGTATCTTTTTATACTCCATACCCATCGTAGACAAGATTTTCTTGGCCTCATACATACGATTTGGAAGTACATTATCAACGGCAACATATCACACAACAATTCAAGCAAATGACGTGAAACCGCTATCGGTCCACCCACAAGTTGCCTTTAAGTTGACCAAATGTAAGGTTGCAATCAATCGTGTATACTTAGTACACCCAGGGAACAAAGGTGTCTCGCATCACTCCGCACGCTTTCATATTCACCCGATTGTGCAAAAGATTCTGCCTCAACATCATTAATCATTTTCTCCATTCCATCATCATCATCTACCTCAACTTCATTTGCATGGGACGCACCGGTACTTACTTCCTCACCATGCCATATCCACGTTGTGTATCGAAGGTGTATTCCATCACAAAGTAGGTGGTCCCTTATATCAAGAATAACCCTTCGACTCCCATTTAAACAATTAACACATGGACAATAATACATCCCATTTTTTGTGGCCACATTCCTTCTAGCAAATTCAATAAACTCTTCCACCCCATTCTCATATTCTTCACTAGTTCTCAATGCATTCATCCAACTATGACCCATTTTATTACAACCTAACATTTCCAACAACAATCAAGTTCATGTCAATTTCAAGAACGACATGTTTTCTTTTAAGTAAATTTCTAAAGATTTCCCTTAAAAGTAAGACATCCCAAAATTTCAATAACAACCAATTTCAGCTTAATAACCCTAAACTTACTAACTAAACCAATTTCAGCTAAACAATTTATCAATTATGTAAGATAAAGAAACCATAGAGCCATAGAGTCAATGTTTACTTAAAGTAAACGTGCTTTTACAACAGCTTAAAGCTAGAAGTGTTTTGCATTGAATTAATTGCTATCAAAGTATTACCTTTAAGGACATTGGGGCCTTAATCATAAAGCAGACTCCAAGAGATTACGATGAATATAGAAGTTCGATAGGGAAGAGTAACACAAAGCACATCTAACAGAGAATCAATGAATGACCGAGGCATAAGAACAACCAAAACTAAACCACTATCTAATCACAAAATACTCCTATAATCCTTCAAAATCAACTACTACAACCAATCGGTGTGACATGACCAATTTAATGAAGCTTTAGACAATTTAGTTGGCCACCAAATTTACTTGAATAAAAATCTACAAATAAGAGCAGTTCCAAATTGTATTCTTTTTAATTAGCAAGAAGTACATTACCAATTAAATGGGGTTTGGAATCAAAGAACAAGAAGAACGAACAAGCTTACTTGGTTTCGCAGGTTTTGATCGGGAAGGAGGTGGAGTGAGCGAGTGAGAGGCAGAATCCTAATCAGAAGCAAAAATCCAATCTATAAGCAAGAAGCATTAACGATTAAAATGGGTTATTAGGAATCAAAGAACTTAAGAGTAACATCCGAACAAGCTTACTTGGGTTTGGTGGGTCTCTTCGATCGGCGAAAGAGGCGGAGTGAGCGAGAGAGTACCGGTCGCCATTTATAAAATATAGGCGACCTGATTCTGATTCAGGTCGCCAATATTATTAAATTTTCTAATTAATATTAAAAGAAAATCCTTGGCGCCAAACAAAAAATTCAGGGAGCGAAGAATTGACACATTAAAGACGTCCTGAAATTTATGTAGGTCGCCATAAATGAATTTTATTGAAAAAAAATTAAATATTATGGCGCCAAACAAATATTTCTCATATTTTTTATGGCGTGAAACAATTTTAGACGTCCTGAAAACAAATCAGGACGCCAAAAATCAATTTCAGGAGTCCTGGTTTCTTATTCAGGACGCTGAAGGCTCAACTTCCTTAAATATAATTACAAGAATGCCACCGCCTTCACTTTGGACGTCCTATTTCTAAATAAGGACGTTTTTTAGGGTAGTAATATCCAATTTTTGTAGTAGTGCCCATATGTGATTCTCATTTTTGGGAAATCCCATATGTGATTCTCATTTTTGGGAATCTCAGAGAAGGGGTTGGTTTGTACTTAGCCCAGTGTTGAATCTTTTGGTTTAGGGTTTTCATAATTTAATATATAGTCTTCTCTGAACACTCCCTACCGTTGTTACCCAAGAGTGAGATTTGAGAATAAAAAACCATTGTGAGGGTAGGAAGATATGTAGGTGGGTTATGGGATTCGATTCCAAGATTTGATGGGGGGGCTGGCGTTGTCGCATTGATACCGGGAAGCAGTGGGGAAATGGGATTGGCTTGCTTGTAACGCTAAAACTCTCAAATTAAAGTTGCCTACTTTGACTTCCACAATTGGTTACTACTGTGTTTTCTTTTCATTGGTCTTTTTTTAATTTCTTTTAGTACGTTTCTATTATTAGTGGTGTTTTGGATTATGTATAGTGGTGTTTTGGATTTGTACTGAGTAGTAAATTGGAGGCCAATTGAATATCTTTTGAACATGAATCTGTATTTGTAATACCCTAAAAACCCTAATTATCATAAATGGTATATTTTGATAAATACTATATGATAGAAAAAGGAGAGTATACTGTCTCAAGTTTTGAATATTGTTTATTATAAAATTATGAGCAATTTCTCCTTAAGAATTAGGTAGATCAAGGATTAAATCTTGAAATTTCTTTTAGGGATCATAAAATACCCTAAAATTAACATATTAAGTCATGGTTCATTTGTAACCAAAATAAGCAAGAAAGTGTTATGAAAACACTTAAATTAATTAGAAGGAATTTACAAGCAAATAGTGAGCAATTAAGCTTTCACTAATTAAAGCAATTATGTACTCCTTCATGCATAATTCATCAAAAGGCAATTAGAGAATACCTAATGAAGGCAAGGATTTTCGAAAAATCAAGAGGCAAATTAAAATGAAATTATCATGATTAAGCATAGTTTTAATTTAATCATGAGAGGCAATTAAATGACATATGAAGAGGGAATGACAATTAAACACTTGATTAACATGATAATTAAGAATTGCTAATTAGTGTTGAAAAGTCAACAATTGCAACTAAGATCAATGGCCAAGATTAAATCTAATAAAGCTAAATCTAATGGTCCCAATTAATTAAGTCTTAATCTTAGCAAATTAAATTAGCCAATGGAAACACTTGACCATTAGATATTTTGTAAATGGAAAAGCACATTCCATGGCCAAATAATAGCCATGATTTTCGAAAGTAATAGGAGGATGGAGACAAATTGAAGACATATGCATATGTGAATGACCTTTATTGCTCCAAGTAGCCAAGTTTGCTTTATGTCTAGCATGTGTGGATGATTATTAGCCAAGTTTGCTAGACAAATATCCAAATGCAACTAGATAGGCTAACTAAACAAATTGTCATCATAGTCCACACCATGAGTTTGAGTGAATCCTTTTGCAACCAGTTGTGCCATGAAGATATTTACTTTGCCTTCCATTTTAGTTTTCTCTTTGAAAACCCACTTGCACCCAACGGTTTTTACACCTTCAGTGGCTCGACTAAGGTCCATACCTCATTGTCGTACATGAATTGCATTTCAAACTTCATGGCGTTAAGCTATCTTTTCGGAGTTTTGTCCCACCACGGCTTCTCGATAGGTAGTTGGCCCATTCTGCTTAATGAGCAAAACATCACGGCTTCCAAGAATCGAAATCCATATCTCTGAGGCTGTAGCCGTGTTCCATCGGACCTACGTGGGCCTTGTGTTACTTGAGTAGGCTCAACAACTTGTTGTGAGTCTTCTCTGTTTCCATCTCGTGGTTCTATGTCGTCTTGTGGCTCTCGAACTTCTTCGAGGTACACCTTACTCCCACCGGTTCTTTTAGAGATGAACTCTTTCTCCAAAAGGACACCATTCAAATAACAAACACTTTGTGATCGGTAGGATTGTAGACATAGTATCCTTTAGTTTCCTTAGGATACCCCACAAATAGGCATTTTGAGGATCTAGATGATAATTTATCATAGGCTTAGTGTTTAACGTAAACCTCACATCCCCAAATTTCAAGAAAGGACAAACTGGGTTTCTTCCCAGTCCATATCTCATATGGTGTCTTTTCAACTGCCTTTGACGGAACACAATTCAGTGTGAACGCAGCTGTTTCTAGGGCATGGCCCCAAAAGGAAGGAGGAAGATCTGTTTGACTCATCATAGATCGAACCATATCTAATAGAGTTCGATTCCTCCACTCAGTAACATCATTCCTTTGAGGTGTTCCTGGAGGAGTAAGTTGTGAGATGATCCCACAACTCCTAAGATGGTCAATGAACTCTTGGCTCAAATATTCACCACCATGATCGGATCGAAGGGCTTTAATTGTTTTGCCAAGTTGGTTTTGCACTTCATTTTGGAATATTTTGAACATTTCAAAAGATTCAGACCTTTGTTTCATTAGATAGATATACCCATATCTACTAAAATCGTATATGAATGTAATGAAGTACAAATGTCCCCCACTGGCAGATGTATTCATTGGTCCACACACATCGGTATGTGTGAGACCCAATAAATCAGTGGCTCTCTCACTGTGCCCAGTAAAAGGCGCCTTTGTCATCTTTCCCAATAAACAAGACTCACATGTATCAAATGATTCAAAATCAAATGAGTTAAGAAATCCATCTTGATGGAGTTTCGAAATGTGTTTCTCATTTATATGGCCTAGACGACAATGCCATAGATAGGTCAGATTCAAATCATTTGACTTGAACCTTTTAGTAGTTATGTCATAGATATGTGTCCATTCAATTTTCTACTGTCCTTGAGACCTTACATTTGTTCAAATGTGAGATCCACATGTAGTATCTAAAACCCATGTTGAGGAAGTAGAAAAGCGAATATCTATGACATAGATACTTGAAGCGATAGCCCCTCTATCCTTCTTGTTCTTCTCCAAATCTTCGAGGTAGAGTTTGCAATTTCTTTTCAAATGACCAAGTTCTTTGTAAAAGAAGCAGACTCTATCCTTTGGAGGTTTTGCCTTCTTGGCTTTCCGTTTCATACCCATTCCTTTCTGAACGGACAAAACAGTACTCGGCCTCTTCTTAAGGCTCGGCTCAACAATTTTGAGCATCCCATGCAGTTCAAAAATTGATTCCTCCGTGTTGTTCATGTTGTAATCCATGACAAAGTTATTATAACTTCCTGGGAGTGAGTTCAAGATCACATCTGTAGCTAACTCCTAGGACATGGGGAATCCAAGCCTCTCAAGGTGATCAATGTATCCTTTCATTTCCAATAAATAAGGACTAACTGATTCACCTTTAGCCATCTTACAAGAAAATAAGGCCTTTAAGGTCTCATACCTCTCTTGCCTTTCCTGTTACTGAAACATTTCCGTAGGATGAACAATCATCTCAAAGGCCTCCACATGTTCTAGATCTCTATTGAGGTCTAGAAGCATAGTGGCAAGCATCAAGCATCCTGTATCCACAAAGTCATCCTTATGCTTCGTATAAGCATTAGTCTGAGCTCTTGGACCAGCAGCTGCAGGCTCGTCAGGAATGGGTTGGTTGATGAGATACTCGTTTCTTTCATATTTAGGATCAACGCTTAAGTTCCCAAGCATGTCAAGAAAGTTTGTCTCATTGAGTTCGTCCTTCTCAAGGACTGATCGCATTGATGGTGTTGAAGTATTACTAGACTACATGATTCTATAACAAAAGATATGCAAAGTTTAAACAGTAACCTCCCACTGAATTAAGAACCCTCATTATAATTAGTGGGCTAAGATCCATATTTGGCTTAAATTTAAGTCCGCTTTGGCAGGACGCTTAAATTAAGTTATTTAGGTAGGCAACGTCTTTACCAATTACATCATATGTAACTCTTAGATCTTTATGGGATTCGATCATCATATGATTTAGCTTGTTTAATCCCATCTAATGCCTTAAGATCCAAAACCGTTTTGATAATCTCAATTAAGTCTGGACAATAATGAATATTGAGTATCACCATTACTCACTGTTGTCTCACCAAGATAACTCAGATGCATCCACTTTGGTGGAACATACAAATGGGCGATCTAGGTTTTGACAAGTATTCATTTATTGATGGCATTATGACTTAAGATTTTATTTAGAGGGTATAATTTAATTAATCCTATTGATCCTACTTATATGAATGCAATCACGATTGTATCTCATATAATATCTAAATTAATTATGAGTGATCTAATCAAAACATAATTAAAATTCTAAATTCATTATGAGTGATCTAATCAAATCATAATTAAAACTCTAAATTAATTATGCAATTATTAAATCAAGACATAATTAAAATTGTGACACAACATGGCTCATACTTAACCTAAAATCCTCTCAAGCCAATGAGAGGACTTCTAAAACAAAAGAAATACATCAGGAGAAACCTCGTTTCAACATACGAGGGGAGTGGGATGAGAAGAGAATGTACATCAAGAGTCTTTAGAGAGAGAGACATGGCTCGCAGGCCATATTTAAAATTTACAACAATTGTAAAATTCTAGGGCCATGTTGTTCACCATACCCAAAAACATTTGAAAGGTAAATCACAACATATTTAATTCATACAATTATGTAAATAAAATATTCTGATTAAACTTATCATGATTTAAATTCTCTAATTTACATTATATTATATACTATATATAATATAATATCATGATTTAGTTCTCTAATTTATATTATATTATATACTATATATAATATAATATCATAATTTAAATTCTCTAATTTACATTATATTATATACTATATATAATATAATATAATATCATGATTTAAATTCTCGCGCTACTGACAATCAGTCGGGATCCCTATGGCGGTCCCGCTTGGAAACCCTAACGCGAGTTTTTGAATTTAAACACATTACTGGATTCGGTTTTAACCATATATATAATCTCATATAAACCCTATCGCGTATGAACGTTTTAAATGCATACAGGATTCAATTAATCATATATCGATTTAAAACACATACATGGATTCGGCTTAAGCATACATGTATCTCATACATAAACACACTTATAAAACCTAATTTAAACGCTCTGTTGAGTTGGCTCCGATGCCACTGTTGGGATCCATACACGCAGCGAAGTAAAAAATTTTACGAATCCCATTCAAGGATCGCTCAACAACGTTTAAATCAAGGTTTAGGGTTTCCGAATCGTACCTATGCAGAACAATTGGACTGGTGGGCTACATTCTCGATCAACAGAAGTCGACTCTTAGAATCACCTTCCTCTACCGGTATCCACACGAACAGCCTTCAGAAACACGAACGTAAGCGTTCTAGCGCCTCTGAACTGTGCGTCTCTCTATTTTCTATCTAGGGTTTCTCGCGGCTTTCTAATACGCTCGACAAAATGTCCCGTAGGTTTTTCTAAACCTAGTAGGTGTATTATATTCAAAACAAATTTTGAATCTGGATTAAAAAAATATATTAATTAAATCTATCTGATAGATCTAATCTAATTTATTTATTTAATCCAAATTAAAAGCCTTCTGATTTAATTTATCTCTATAAATTAAATCTGAGAAATGATATCTATCTATTTAATTAAATCTGAGATACTATATCTCAATTTAAATTAAATAAAATATATGATGTCTTTATTCGAAAATTAAATCTGAGATACAATATCTTTATTTGTTTTAGATATTTAATTTATCAAATAAATTAAATACAAACAAATATTATATATAATAATATTATAATCTTTTTTAAATAATATTATTATATTAATTTCAAATTTAATAATATGTGTGTGTGTGTGTGTGTGTGTATGTATATATATGTGTGTGTGTGTATATGTGTGTGTGTGTGTGTCTATATGTATATATCCTAGATCAAATACAATATTCATTAAATCTTATACACATATAAGATTCAATGAATCTGGACACTTTTGCTCGTGTTTGGCTATTCTTGTGTGCGACCCTGCAGGCCCACATGAGATTGGCAATGGGCCAATGTTGTACCAGCCCACAAGTTGCAAGCGGCCTCTAACAAGACATTGCGACTACCCAATTCATATGGGGATCGATGATACGATACAACCTATTGTACAACCATGTCACGTCCCTTTTGTCACGCGATAATCGGTCAAGGATGAGGCATGGAGAAAGTCAACTTCCTGTCCTTGACCATTACTTTCTCTATTCTTGAGTAGTCTAATTGAAATGGAAACTCTTTTCCATCGTAGTATGACCATACATTTCTCAGACTCACTCATCGAGGGGCCCAGTATTATCTCTCTACAAATGTGAGGGACAAATTCCATCTTCACCATTCACATTCCTCTGCATGAAAACCACTGATCCCGATCGAAGCCTTTATCATCACCCGGTCAAAGGTGACTTTTGACTAGGTCAAAGACCAGCGACTCATCATGTAGGAATCCATGATGATCTCAGGTCAAAGGGCGTTGTGACGCGGTTATACATGAGAAAAGCTTATGACTTATTCCATGCGGTTTTCTCATAGTGGGTTGGTCCAAAGACCTTGTACTCTTACAAGTGCCTATGACTTTGACTCGTATCTCCATACTCATCAAAGTCATACTGGTCTTATTTCATCTTCGCTGCCGCGGAGATGACCAACCAGTGACATTTAGGATAATCTATAAGATATATCCAAGGATCGGTTATCACTATAAACATGTAAATGAAATGATAACTAAAGGAGAATACTTTAAATAACATTAACGTTTAAAGTGCAATGACTTGTCCCTAGGGCATAATTTCCAACAAATAATTCTTCACCCCAAAAACCATTCCAAAGAGTAGAGAGAAGTAAGAGCTAGTGAGAAGCAAGAAGGAGTAGCAAGATTCTTCAAGGGTAAGTTTTCTAGTTCTTAAGCTTTGAGTTTTTAGCTTTTGTAGTTCTTAGTATAGATGTTAGTTTAATCTAGAAAATTGTTAGGAAAGTTCCTTTACTTGTTTTTAGGCCTCCTTGCATTGAGAAATGCCTAATGAGGTAAAAACTTGTGAGGTAATAAGTTTTGGAAAGTCATAGATCAAGATTATGAAAGTTGTAGGATTTTCGGTTGTTAAGCTTTGCGCAGCCAGCAAAATTGAGACTATTATTTTATGTATCAAATGATCATCAAAAATCATGATATTTTACATGACTAAATTAGACATGTAGGGATTTCCAAATATATAAAATATGTATCATTTTGAGTTCTACATAAGGAGATAAAAATTCCTAAAGTTAGGCTACGTTTTTCTGGAAAATTCTGGGCAGAGGTTGAAGAATATTAAAATGGGAATTATATATTAAATATGAGTAAAAACCAGTATTTTTACTCAAAATTAGACATGATAAGGATTCCAAGAAATTTTACGGAATCTCGTTTCAATTTTTGTAGAATTAATTATGATTTTTCAAAGTTGTTGGAAAATCTGCCCAGAAAATCCATTAATTCGTTTTTAATAAAATGTAAGGGTAAAAGTGGAATAACAAGTCCACCAAGGGTAGAAAAGTCAAACAAGGTGAGAATATCCTTTTTGATATTATTCTAGGAAATATGGTATTAATTATAATATCATATAATATATGAAAAAAGAAATAATCCGACGATAATGTATAGGATATCCGGGATCAAGTCTGGAGTCGGATTCAAAGGACGGTCATGTTGGTAAATACACAGTGAAAGGTACGTTCGCGTACTAGTAACTTTAACTTTGATGTGTCTTATATGCTTATATGTGATATGTATTGTTGTGTTGTTAACATTACATCTGCTGTCTGCCATATACTGTTATACTTTTCATATGAGGTTAATTGTTACCTGAGGTCGATGGGTATTGGATCTCGATCTCGTCTAAGATTTAGGAAAGGAACCAGGTTCAGAGAAGGCACCAGTAGATGGAGCCGAAGAAGGGCACCAAAGGACAGAGCCGTGAAGAGGCATCGGTGGAGACAAGAGCCGGAAGAAGTTTAACAGAGTCTACTTTCTGGCATGGATCTAATAAGGTTACTTCAAACAGTTTGTTGCCGAAGGCAGGGCTAGTCTATGTGGGTCAGTCAATAAGTCGCCGTGAACTCGGTGAGACTCCCATGATAGACACCTACCTGGCCAATTTGTTTGGTTAATTGAGTTAGGTTCATTGCTCCAAGTCTAAGTTAAGGCTTGGTGAAAGTATGTATAGTTACTATTTGAGAATTGTAATTATACAAGTCATGTACTATTGTATCACATGAATATTCCTCTGGGTTATTTATTATACCGATTATGTCAGGCATCATCATATGTCGGGGCATATTATATCAGTTACTCATTGTCCAAATGTTAGTACATGTTCTCCGTTTCCGCATTACTCTGATGTAGCACCTCAAACTCTCTGTTGAATTTTCTAAAACCAAGTGTCAACCGACACAATTTGAGGTATGAAATTTGGGGTGTTACAGTATTTTCCATATAAGTATTTAGAGCAAACTTCTCTCACTTCTCCTTTGTGGTGATCTATTAGATTATTCAATTATACTTATGTCCCACATTCTCCTTAAATTCTGTTTTTTTTCTTCCAGATATTGGAAATGAACCCAGAGGATGAAGCTGAAGAAGATGGTGCCATATGTTCTTGACTCACAAAGGAAGGGAAAATGTGTTGTACTAACGATATCTACCCGACATGCGACTAGATGATGTTATTTTGTTTTGTCATCAAGGAAATATATGCTTTCACAATTAAAGTCCTGATTTCCTTTTCATAAAGAAGTTATGGTTGTTATTTTATTATTTGATTTTAGCGTTTGAAGGTTTGTTATATTGTGTCCTACATACATTGTCTGCATCAATGTTTATGGAATTAGCTGGTGAATAGAGCCCTTTGTCTTTATTATGCAACCATAAAATACTATGTTGTGTTTTCTTTCTACTCCAGACAATCGTCCTTCCTGTTGTTGGGCTTGTTGACCCTGATAAGTTAAAACTCGGTGATCTGGTTGTTGTTTACAAAGATAGTTATTTCATTTTTGATACCCTGCCTTCTGATTATGATTCCCGAGTAAAAGCCATGGAAGTTGAAGAAAAGCCAACTGAAGACTATAATGACATTGGTGGATTCGAGAAGTAGGTGAGGCGTAATTATTGGCTGAACCTATTGTAGCACACTATTTTTGGCAACTAAACATGATTCTATAACATTGTCTTTGTTAACAGATTCAAGAATTAGTTGAAGGCATTGTTTTTGTTGGCTTTATATTAGTTTTGATGATGTCTTATATAGGTGTCATTCTTAAGAGCAAAAGTTGTTTGATATATTTATCTCCTACATTGACTAACTGCTATATTTAATGTAGATTAATTCAAGATGAATTATAGCTCAAGAAGGAGACAAGATATTTTAGAAAGAATAAGTTGAAGAAAATGTCAAGCTCAAGTAATTGAAGAATTAAATTGTAGAGAAAGTTCAAGAGAAAAAGAAATGAAGAAGAACTTGCTAAATGAAATGATAAAATCATCATACAAGTTGTTAGATTGATTCTACAAGTCTCCACGGTAATATAGAAGTTGGAATGACTCAAATCGGAGTTAAAATGAGCTTGCTACGGTGTTTAGATGAAGTTACCTCGAGTCAGCCATATTCCCACCTCGAGTCAGCGATTCTACAGTGTTTTGGCTACAGTAACGAGCTACAGGACAGGTTACCTCGAGGCAACCACATTTGTGCCTCGAGTTAGCTACCTCGAGGTGAAATTCCAGCTACCTCGAGTCAAATGCAAGTCTGGAACACTCTGTTCTACTTCAGCTTCGGGCAACCTCTGGTAATTCGAAGATATCTCTCAAACCAGAGATCCGATTGAGGTGAAATCAATTTGTTTGGAAACTAGACATCCAAAAGGTTCTAGTCGCATAAGAATCAAGTCCAAAGGAGGTCCTATGAGAGAGCTATGAATTATTGAAGATGACAATACAATTACCGTCATACTGCTGACCAAGCTTCAATGTTTTACGTATATCTCACAAACTACAAATCCAATGGAGCTAAAATCGGTGCCATTTGAAATTAGACTCAAAGGGATTTTCATCAAGACTTGAACCAGCCAAAACGGACTTCGGACCAGGGAGTTATGATCTTCGAAAGTGGACACACGAAATTCTGGATGCAACAGAGCTCAAATGAAAGACAATGGAATTGAGAATGAGGGAGATGCCTCGAGCTAGCAATGCAACCTCGAGTCAAATGTTCCTGGAATTAATGATTAATTCATGATTGCCTCGAGTCAGGAATATTGTTACCTCGAGTCAAAGCCAAACAGAAAGATAGACGTTTTGAGAAGCCTTTTTAACTCGAGCCAACCTCTGTACCTCGAGTCAGATAGTTCTGGAATTAATGATTAAATGGTGATTGCCTCGAGCCAGAGTTTTGTTGCCTCGAGTTGAAGTACCTCGAGCCAGAATTTGGTTCACCTCGAGTTAAATTTTGGAATTAATTATTAATTCATGAGTTGCCTCGAGTCAGAATAATTGGTACCTCGAGTCAAATGGAGACAGAAAAGTTAGACTAATGCAGAAGAGTTTTTGCCTCGAGCCAAATCAGCCACCTCGAGTCATCCACGCAGAACAAAGAACGTAACAGTGAGGAATTCAAAAACGACTCAGAAATGATAATTTATACTTGCTATACTTCTCGATGTTATTAATCATGTGTGTTAGCAAGTTTCGGATGATCAATTGAATAATCGAAGAAAAACTCAAAAACTCGATTAGTGCCAAAAGCTTGAAGATGATCTCTGCATATTTCGAAATATGATAGAAGACGAAATTCAATGAATTCAATGAGGAGCTTGAAGAAATGAAGCTGAATACTCATCTATAATGTTCTTCAATGAATTAAAGAGCTCAACTTGTTCATCGGCTTCAAATGCTACGATTTGAATATCCAACGGTAATATTCCAACGGTAATATTTTCCAACGGTCATATTCTAAAATGGAAAGAATTTCTCAAACGGACAAATACTCTTCATCTACTATAAAAGCGAAGCATTCAAGAAAGAAGGGTTAGAGACACGAGCTTGCATCTTCAATATGCCAATACCGTGTTAAACACATACACCTACTCTCCACTCTCTGTTTTTCAATGTCGATGTAGTTTACAGTAGAGTGTGATGATCAATTGTACTTCAGTGTTTATTCATTTTCTCTATTAGAGAGAACACTTCTGATTATGAAATCATTGTAAGAATCTCAAGTCGTGGGACTTAGAGATTGGGTTATCGCTTACACTTGTAAGGGGAGTGTATTCTAGTGAGAGAATAACTTTGAGTACGAGTGTAACTGATTGAAAGGAGTATCTCGGTGAGAGATTTGGCATCACAAGTGCCAGAGTAAACTTGTGGTCTGTAAAGGCTTCTCTTGTGCCCAGTTCAAACAAGAGGATAGTGGATTGAAATCTCAAGAGGATCTTGAGGACTGGACGTAGGTCAAGGATCGGCCGAACCAGTATAAATCTCTGTTTGCATATTCTCTTCTCTAAACTTTTACATTTCCAGCATATATCTTTGAATCATTGATTACTGGTTTATAAACTTTTTCTGTGAGTTGCGAAAAGATTTTCAAAGTTATCAAAAGTTTTATCGGACACCCAATTCACCCCCCTCTTGGGTGATGGCCAGGATTTTCAGTTTTGTCATGGAAACCAATTTGATTTCTCCCCCATCTGCAAGTATGGTGTATAAATGATTACCAACACATGTTGTTTGGACAACAAAGTACACATTATGTTTATTCGTGTTAAAAGAGCTAATTATGTACTTTCTGTAACATCCCATTTTTAAAGCGATTTTTTTTTTCAATCAGAGTAGAGCAATGGAGCGAAAGAGTAACTGATATTCAAATATAAACCATAGTTTAATATAGTATTGATAATACATTCATCCTACTATTTCAAAAGTAAGTACAAAAAGTGGAATAAAAATTCTTCGGCCGGCGGCCTAATCGTGCTGCTTCCCCCGGTCTCCAACTCTTGGTCCTCCGGACCCTAAAGCTACAGCTGAGATCCAATTTACCACATTGGATCTCAGGTAACGGTTAACCTTATGCTCAAACAATACAGTATACAGACAACATATATTCAAGACAATACAACAGTATATCAGTACATAAGCATACAGCAGATGCATAATCAATATGACGACAGAACATAAGCACAGAGCAGTATGCAAAGCCTCATAACAACAATAACAACAACAACCTGCACATATCCAGTGCCACGATACCCACTCGTGTCCTCAGCGTTAGGAAAACATAACGGCATTATTATGACTATAACCCGTATAAAAACTGTCTGTATATTCGGTCTATGAACGTATCTATCACATATATGTATTTAAGCAGCATAGGATTAGTGTTACAGTACGCGTCTGTACCTTCGTTGACGAGCGTAGGTACTTCGGCGAAAATCGTACTTTGACGGAAAACAATAAACGTCCCGACAAAGGCACGTCGGACAACGTAACGACAAAGAGATCAAGATTACTGATATCCTATAATGATAATATCACTTTTATCAATATTTGACATCATGACGGCATTTTAGGTATAAATTACCATTTTGCCCCTATTCCCTAATCGGCGGAATTTCGCCAGAGCTTCGCTACTTTGACTCCAACTTTCCAAAATTTTGCCAGAACTCCGACTCCATCATGATTTTCAAAATTCACACTTAAAATACCCTTGGCATATGATATCTAATCATACTTGGAAGATTAAAGACTATACTAGCAATACTACCCTAACTACCGAAAGAACTACGGAAACTTAAGACTAAAGACCAAAGAACTTACTCAGAGCTTCGCTACAGAATTCCCCAGACTCCTTCCTTCCTCCTTGCTGCTCCCTATTCGGTCTTGGCTAGTGAGAATGGTGTGAAGAATGCAAATGAGGGGCATGGCTATTTATAGGGAAAATTTGGTCACTATTCACACTTTTTCATACCGGATATCAACCGTCGGATCGCACTTTGGTGAAATGGCAAATCTTGGACCCTTGGATCTGCCAAACCGTCCTTAAGCCCTAAGGTGGCAGCTTGTGACATCATCTTTGATGATGTCACAGGTTGCTTTTTGCCCCGCCCGATAAAGTTCCCCGATCGGTGTCCGAATCGCGTAATCTTACAAAATCTCAAAAATCTGGAATCACAACTTTGAAGTTCTTTTCCTACTCATTAGAAATGTCTTGGTTAACTAAATTTTTTATCCCTTTCAGGTCTTCTCCGGTCCTGCTGTAGTTTTACGGAAAAACGCATCAGTTACGGAAATAACTTCCGGAATCATCAACTTCGGGACAAAAATTCACTGATTCATAAAATGTCCAGTTGTTTATCAACTCATCCCCAGATATTGAGTTAGGATTTATTTTCTATAGGTTTTCATTTCTACTATCTGCCTTATTTTCCTTTTTCATCTTATTCCCTAACCGGTTCGCCGATTACGGAAATAACTTTGGAGATAGCCTACTCCGAGATAAAAATTCACTTGTCTATAATATACTCTGACTCTAGAAACCTTGTTCATGGTTTTCTAGATAGGATCTAGTTTCTATCGGTGGTCATTTATCCTATTTGTTTTTTCATAAATTATATTATTATTATATTGCAAGTGGATTCAAAAATATCATGATATTATATTACTTCATTCTTATCCAAATTTTCTTGCAAAATTCGGCTAGCATGCATACATATATACTTTCGGAATACTTTCCCAATACTTTCACATACTTTCTAATTTTCCTCACCCACTAATACTTTCGGAATACTTTCAATACTTCTTCCATACTTTCTAATACTTTCTGAATACTTTTCTATACTTTCTAATTCCAATACTTTCTGAATACTTTTTCCTATACTTTCAATACTTTCCGAAGTATATATCTTTTTTTTCCTAGTATTCTTGAGATTTATCATAATTTTCCTTAGGCTATTTTATGCACCATAAGGGCATTTTAGGCACTTTAGCACCTTATTATTTTCTCCTAATTTCCAAGGGATTTTTCCTTCATAAATATGATAAGTATAACATAAAAATTGAGACCACAATTTTACTTATCAGAAATAGCCATTTTATTTATCCGGGTATTACACTTTCTTCTTGCTTTTCTACCTACAAGTTCAGATTGACAAAAAACAGAGTATCTGGGAAGGAGAAGAGGTAAATATTATCTTGTACAAGTGGTGAAACCATTTCTTTTTCTATTTGAAGAAGTACCCAACAAATTTGAAGAGGCTTGCCACATGGTATAATACACTCTACTTCAAATGTCAAGTTAAGATCTTTATATATGGAGCTTGCCACATGAACTAAGAGACTTGCCACATGGAGATTATCAATGAAGGAGAAGATGTTAGAGAAAGAGAATACAATACAAGGCATCAAGAGTCTGCAATAGGTTGTATTATGGGCGATTTGTTTTTGTTGATTTTATTAATGTACTAGTCTATACCTTTGTATTAGGAAGTGTACTGTCATGAAGCTATTTTGTAGTAGAAAGTGTGATGTTATTAACGATGTTGTTGACAATTTGTAGTTGTGTAAAGGGGCATTTGTATTGATGACAACGTTGTTGATAATTTATGACCATTACTATTTTTTTGTAAATCATGTCGCTATGTAGACGGGGCTCTATTGGAAATTCTTCTTGTGTTGGATTGCAAGTTGTCATATTCCTTTCTGTTCCCATATTTCTCAAACTAGATATCAATTTTATATTATCTTTGTCATCTTGTACCTTGAGTCTAATGAAAATACTCTGTATTATTATTATGTATGCATAGGCATCTCTGATGCTAGAGCTTTACAAATCAGTGTGGATGACATCAGGAACCACTAACAACTACATCAGCTCCCATTAACAACAACATTAGCCCCTATTAACAACAATATCAGTAACTACTAACAACTACATCAGCCCCCATTAACAACTACGTCAGCCCCCATTAACAACAATATCAGGAACCACTAACAACTATATCAGCCCCCACTAACAACTACATCAGCCCCCACTAACAACTACATCAGTAACCACTAACAACTACATCAGCCCCCATTAACAACTACATCACCCCCCATTAACAACAATATCAGGAACCACTAACAACTACTTCAGCCCCCCATTAACAACAATATCAGTAACCACTAACAATTACGTCACCCCATTAACAACAATATCGGGAACCACTAACAACTACATCAGCCCCATTAACAACAATATCAAGAACCACTAACAAACTACATCAGCCCCCAGTAATAACAATATCAGGAACCACTAACGACTACATCAGCCCCCATTAACAACTACATCAACCCCATTAACAAAGAACATCGTGCCCTCTAACAACTAAAATAGCCCCCATTAACAACCATATTAGCCCTCATTAACAACTACATCAGTCCCTTTTAACAACAATACCAGCAAAAAATAACAACTAAGTCAGACCCCTCTAACATCAATATTAGCAAAAAATAACAACTACATCGGCAAAAAATAACAAGTACATCAGCCCCCATTAATAAGTATATCAGCCCCCATTAACAAGTACATCAGCCCCCATTAACAACTACATTAGCTCCCTTTAACAAGTACATCAACCCCCCATTAACAACTATCCCATATCAGCGTTTTCACATTCAATCATTCCCACTAACAAACAAACCTCCTCTATTTTCATGCCCAAAAAACAAAGCAACCTACCCTACTGCATTTTCACTTTCATCTCGTATTAACAAGTTAGACAGCCATATTAACAACTAAAATTGAAGGTATTAACAACTGTCAAATTTTAGCGTTTTTTTAGCCTTCATTCCTTGATCACTTTCAACCATTCCCACTCAAATACAGACTGTTCCCTCTGTTTCCATGCCCAAAAAAAGAGCAAGATTTTACTAACCCAACCCTACAGTGATTAAAAACGAAGTAGCATGGTGATTAAAAATGAAACAGCCCCCTTCGACGTTGGATGGAAAAATAAGCGAGATATTTCTTCCTTTCACTCTTCTACTTCTTCCTCCTTCGCCGGAAAACAGATTCCTCCTCCATTGCCAGAAAACAGAGCAAGAGAAGAGAGAGAAAATTGATACAGAGGAGAGAGGAAAGAGGAAAGTGATACTAAAACCGAGGGCATTTTTGTCATTTGACCACACATTCAAATGTCACAAAGGGCTCTAGGGCCTTTTCTGGGATTTGTAGAATGTTGGGGTCTTTTTGGGCTTTTTTTTTTTTTTTTGGACCCCATATGGATTTTCCCAAACAGGCCAATGTGAGAGTACATTTTAAATAGGTTTTTGGGTTTTCGATGGTCGGTATTTGATTTAATATAATTTGAATCGCTTAGATTTTATTACAACAATAAGTATACGGTGCTCATCATGATGATGGACATAAATGGATCGGATACCCAAATTTATTATATCATATTTTGTAATAAAAGTTGCTCAATAGATACTCCATAAAATTATTATAAGTCACAGTCTTATCTTATGTTTGGATTTCTTTAGTGAGATTTCCTATATCTACATGCATGAAGAAATTACTAAATTAATTTTTATAATATAGTAAAAGAAAACTGCATTTAAATTTTTATATTAAAATAATATTGTTGTTAAGAAAATAATCTGTATTTTTGGATAAATAAAAACAATTTAACGAGTAAAAAAGGAAATTCTTTTAAAGTACTCCCTTCTGTCTTTTTTATAAGGACCTAAATTTTGAATTACATGAATCCTTTTGTAAGATCTTACTTGGATTTATCTAAGTATTTATGTGTTTTTATCATTTTTGTCCATAATTAATTATATTATCTCTCACACTTTCCTTTATCACTATTATATTTCTCTCTTTTACTTATGAACATGGACATACTTAAAGAAAAGTTTATTTCTTACATATTTCTTACTGTACTTTTTACTTATTTTAACTGTTTTATTAGATCCAACCATTCGACTTTCAGGCTCTAACTAAAAAAAAAAAAAAAGAGGGAGTACTAACTTTTAATGGGTTAAGTAACAATTTTGCCCCGGAAGTATATGATCTGGAGCAATTTTGTCCCGAAAGTATTTTTGGAAGCAATGTTGCCCCGAAAGTTTTTTTGGAGTAATTTTGCCCTAGATGTCTAAAATTGGAGCAATTTTGTCCTTCATAACAACTCTAACTGTCAACTGTTAGAGGTATAAGCATATAATTCTAAGCATAGAATGTAGACTCCACCGGGTGGGATTTGAAAATGGATAGATGTAATATATGAAATGGAAATGGCTAACATTGCAGGTCGACCACTATCTTAAACATTTACATATGAACAATTAGACAAGGCAACAAACATGTGTGTGTGGATATGTTCAACTTCCGAGCAAAAAAAAGTATGGATATGTTCAACTTAATTAAGTGGATTAGAATAATTGAACTTATGTTCGGAGACAAGATTTGCATTGTAACAAACATGTCTCCAGAAGATTTCGGACAGATGGATGTGTTCTATGAATGTTGGCACAATACAAATGCAATCAATCCTCAAGAGAACTAAATCCTTGTGAGAATGATACTGTGCTAGGGATTAGCCATCACTACTAGCGGTGAATACCCCTGGGCCTAAAAAAGAATTTGTTGATTGATTTAGGCCCAATATATATGGGCATTTGCTTGGTGATTTAAACTATCTGAAATATTTGAGTGTTTGGCAAACAAAAAATTATTTCAGAATAGGTTTATTTTTTAACTGTTTTTCTTACTCCGGGGAACTCTTACTTTCGGCTGTACGACCATGAACACAGGAATTAAGTTTGCAAATGCTAAACAAAAAGGAAAATGCAAAAAATTGGGATTCTAGGTAGGGACTTGTGATGATGAATGGCATTCTTAACTTGTTCGTTTTGTTTTGTTAGGTTGTACTGTATAAGCTTTTCCATAATTCTGCTAGGCTCCTTTGACCGTTAGTTAATCTGTTATATCCAAATGACAGACAGATCATAGAATCGTCTATGCATAATACAAAAAATATTAAAGGATGATGTGTTACACATATTTTATATATATATATATATATATATATATATAAACAAACTTCACTGGATTATACATATATATAAATTCAAAAGTTTGTGAGAATTCGTTAAATTTTAAATGACTGAGTGATTTTTATGTGCACGTGATTTTAAAATTTATGTAAATGTAAGAATTTTGGGCATACCTATAATCCAACTGAGATGAAGTATCCACACGAAACCAGTGCACCGATACGGACCCCGATCATGTTACACATAGCAAATGCACTAAAGAAAGGAAGAGAAGAGAGCATTCTCATGAAAGATCCTTTTAGAGGGAGGATTGTGTGTGTTATTTAGATCGTCTACTCCCTCAATCCCACATCTTATATATAGTATAAGTATAATCACATAAGAATAGATATAACTTTTAAACATAGCGTTACATGAGAATAGATATAACTATTAAACCATAAAGGGATATTTCGCTTTAGGAACTCATGTCTTTCTATGATAATCCTTATAGAATTAGGCTTCAGCCTTAATCTACTAAGAGTGGACTAATATATTCCAAAAGCAAAGAAAAAGAGTTTGTTGCATTTAGCCTTACTTTTAATGACATAACGAGGCAGGTAGTTTAAGCTTTAGTGGGAAATATTTGCCTGGAAGAACTGAATAATGAGCAGAGCACAGCGAGCGTCAATTCGACAAATTAAAGCCTCGAACAAGTTGAAGAAAGAGGCCTTTGAAGCTGTAAGATATAGTTGAAGCAAATCTGATGATAAATATATACATAAACATATACTCACACACACAATGTGATCTGGTTAGTTGATTCAGGCAGTGTTATTATGCCATTAAATAATTATTTATCCATCAATATTTTCGACCATTCGTTTAATTTGAGGATTTAGAAGGGGACTTTATCTTCTAATTCTTTGCAAACTCTCTGCTTTTGGAATTACCTGCTTTCCAATAAAACAAATCAACATGGACGAAAAGAGATTGTAATGTGAGGGATATCCTGCTGATCAAGGACTCTAACTAATACTCGTTTATTTCACAACAGTTCTTTTCCAATTTCCAACTAAATCTTTCTCTATATTCGGAGCACCTAAACTATTATCTTCCCCCCAAAACAAAGCCATTTTTCAATATTAGCTTTCAATGAAAAAAGATTGTAAAGAAGATTTATTCATCTTCAAAATTTAGAAAGAATGAAAAATCAACAAAATTTGCATAAAGATGTTGGTAAACAAACAAACAATTGATTGAGGTGATAGGGGACTTATCCTAAAGAGAAGAATACAAATTCAAATATTGGAATACACACTTGTTGGGAGATGTGAGAACCTTTTCCCACTAAGCCTCAACCTCAAGGGTGATCAAATAAAAATAAAACATAAAAAAAATTACAGAAAAGAATAGAAATGGAGAGCGACAAGGCCTTCCCCACCAAAAACAACATAATACTTCTATAGAGACAGGAGTGGGAGATATTTGTGTCTATATATATATATATATGAATGGTCTCTAACTCACTTAAGTCCAAATCTTTTAAGGCGTACGTGAATTTTCGTGATGATTTATTTCTTGTAAATAGCGATCCCATGGTCTCTTTCTTCATTCTTAATTAACTGTTTGCTTCAGAGTTCAGAGTTCTTAATTCTCCTTCTGAACCCCCAAGACGGCCGGCTGGGGCCTCAACCCTTGGCCCGTGATGTCTTGTACAGTTCAACACTACCGGCGGCCGATGACTTTGGTTCTTTTTGGTGTCATCAACTACGAACAGAGAAAGAAGAGGCACTCACCGCAACTACCAAGCCAACCCGGTAAATCTTTTCTTATTGGTTCTTATTGGCGTCATTTACTGTAATGCTAGTGGTTTTGAACCGCTATCAACAAGTCATGGATATTTTAAATTCTGGTGACAAATTTAGTAACGGTTCTGAAGCTGCTATTGGATTCCCGTCAACACATTTTCAAAATTCAAATGTTAAATTTCTCGTACAACTCGGCAAACTTTGTAACAGGTATTTGGTAGCGATTTTTCATGCCACTACTAATATTTTAATTGGTTTTAAGAAAGTGATTGGTGGGTTCAGAAAACAGCTACTAAATTATTACAAACGGATATTTTAGTAGTGTTTTGTAAAACCACAACGCACTCATTTAGTAGCAGTTATAGCTATAATGCCAGAGAAATTTGAATGAATTCGAGTATGATGGTTACAAAATGTATACAGATTGGGGAATTAAAGATGTTAAGAATATCAGGTTGGACTCAACTATCCCAATTAAGCCCCTACACATAGGCCCATGTGTTTATTGGCGTCCAACTGTGAGAAAGCATATTCCCTTGTGTCATTTATTCTTGGAAATTCTTTTGTACACCCTGTATAGTACATACGTGTCACTCATATGCGTGTTCTAGAGTTTTACCCTGCCTATATAAAGAATAGTAAAGCCTGGGCTCCATACGCCTTATTAAACAATTCTCTATTTTCAGTAAATTTTATCTTAGTATAAGAGCGACCAAGCTAGCAACCATGACGAATCCTGAGGACTCTCCTTCTGTCCAGTCTGCTTCCAACAACAATGGTGCCACCAGCTCCACCGTGTCTGCTTCCTTGCTTCCCAAGCTGATTGGCAAAAATAGCACATTCTCCCAATTGTGTTTTGTCAAGTTGGACCGAACAAAATACTCGGGTGATGCATGTGATGCCCATTATTGAAGGGTATAAGCTAGAAGGCTTTATTAATGGGTCAAAAGGCTGTCCTCAATTTATTACAAAAGATGGTGTGTCTAAGCTGAATCCCAAGTTTGAAGAATGAAAGTCTGCTGACCAGCTTCTTTTTGGATTGTTACTTAATACCATGACCTTAGAAACTCCTCTGAAATGACAAATGCGTCCACCTCAGCTGGATTGTGGTCTGCAGGTAAATAAATAGCTGGTGCACAGTCCAAATCTCGACTTCTCATGCTCAAATCTGAGTTGCAACGAACCAGGAAAGGGTCGCTAAGGATGAACGAGTACCTCGCTAAGTTGAAGGCTCTAAGAGAACAACTAACGCTAGCTGGGAGACTGGGAGTCCTATTCAGCTGCCAGATCCCATGATTCATGCACTAGCAGCCAGGGGCGGACCCAGAAAATTATAGAAGAGGGGACACAATTGGTGGGGGGATTCGGGGCAGCGCCCTCGAAATTTTTTTTTAAAGGAAAGTTTTAAATGCAATAAAAAAAATAAAAGAATATAAACAAGAAAAGAAAAGAATATCAAAAAAATATTCATGAAATCAATTGAATACTGATGATGTAATAAAAGAGGTAATTATTTTACAAACCTGTCATTTAGAAAAGCAATGCACCTACATAAATTACAATGAAGGGTGAGCACTCAATAAGTTCAAGTACATATATTTTAATAACAAAAGTATATTACAATAAAAATAATTACAATGTCATCCTTCTAGACCTTATTTTTTAGAATTTCATCATAATTATCTTATTATCAATGCTATCAAATACATATTTTTCAATATAAGGCACTAAACAATCATTCAACTATTCATCCTCATCCGATTACGAAGTGCAGTCTTGATGTATTAAGGGTGAAAACTTAATTTCAGGGTGGGCAATCATTCATATATATATATATATATATATAAAACTTCAAATTCAAGGGGGGCACTTGCCCCCCTTGTCATATAGGTAGATCCGCCCCGGCAAATGATGTGGATGTCTCAATTGTTGTTGTTCATGATCTCGTATTGAATTGTTGACTCTTATTAAGGAGAGTAAAGTGGATTTTGTTGGATGCTCTAAATTCTTGGAAGTTCCTATGTTTATTTTTAAAGATAGGCATGTTCTGCTTCATTTGAATTCAATGAATATTTGTACTCCAAGATTGTCTATGATTGAGGAAGTACAAGTAATTAATTGGAATGATCAAGTTTTGTATGTGACACCTTGTTGCTTGAAAATGAATTAAGACAAGGTAATTAAGGTGTTTGATACTTTTGATTAGTGGTTTGTTTTGAGAAGTCTGGCTAAAGACTATAAATTTAGCGCTTCTTGGGAGGCAACCCAATGATTTAACTCGCATATTTTATTATTATTATTATTGTTATTTTCTTTTTTTTTTTTCTTTCATTGTTATTCAGGTTTGAAGATGATCACTCCTCTTGTTGTTGCAAAGTTTTGCTGGTGCACTCTTTTGTCCCTCAAAATTTGAAATTTCATGGATGATATTAAAGAAAGAACTCCACATTAGAGTTAGAGACCTAAACCAGGGGACTACTAGTTCATTTCCCTCTTTATTGATTTTTGCAACATTGAGGACAATGTTTGATTTAACTGCGAGGAAGGAATATGATTTTTTGGCTTTGCCTGTCCTTATACAATTGAAAAGAATTTTCTTTCGAAATTTTTGCATTGTTTAGGATTGACTTTAATTTTGAGCTTTCCCCATCTTAGATAATATTATGAAGTCAAAAATTAAATTAAAAAAGAATGTTTCAATTAAGCCTCTAAGCCTTGAATTTTTGTATCAATCTTGAGATTGATTATGAAAATAGAAATTAGTTTGTAATATGATCAACCGATTATTATTTTCTGAATATTTTGCTACATGATTTCTTTAGAAAATTAGACGATGACCTTTGCTAGCTAAGTAAAACTTTTGTTTAGGGAAATGGCTCAGGTAAAAACAAAAACAAAAAAACAAAAGAAAAATCAACAACTCCGCTGATATCTCTAAAGTTGACTTAGTTACCGGGGGCACTTCATCACCAATGTTGGCACTCGTGTCAAACGGTAAAGTCAAAGAGGGTTATGAGTTGGGCTAAAAGCCTCTTGAGGTGCCTGTTGGAGTAACTGAGTAACCGGATGCTGCATCACCCATGTGCAGGGTCGCATTAAAAGGGGACCTACAATGACTCAAGAAAAAAAAAAAAAAACTTTCTTTTGCTTGAGGACAAGCAAATGTTTAAATGTGGGGGAGTTTGATAAGTATATATTTTATAACTAAATAAGTATAGATTCTGAATATATTGAATTTAATTTATTAATATTTTATACTTATTTAATTATCTTTTATATACTTTTTTATCATTTAATTAAATATAGGATAAAAAGATATTTTGACATAAAATCTAGGAAAATTAAAATAAAGAACCTCAATAAAATAATATTTAATTAGAAGGACCATAAAAATTGTAATTATTAAGGAAGACCAAATAAGCTTAAAAGTACTAAATTGCTCTTCAAATTCTCTGTTGCTTCCCAACAGAAAACAAAGAACAAAGCACATTCTTTCCCTCCCGTGACCAATTTATTGGTGCCACCACCTTCCTCCTTGTCGTTGCCATTCTCATGCCGCCGCCGCCCATTGCACCAAACGGGCTTGAAAACCCGAAAAATTCAGCAAAAAATGTCGTCTACATTTTTGGGATGAAACCTCTGTTCTTTTCCTCTACAACCAACTCAGCAGTCCAGCCTCCAAACCCCATTGCATCCAAATTCAACCATCCCGAATTCTTACACCATTCTGCATAATCCTTATATAACTTTGGCCGGAATTGGTTTCCAAATGCTGTGATGCCGATGGCGGCTGGGCCAGCGATGCCGACCGATCACGCTCCTCCCACGACACTTGCTATGGTGCCAATGCAATCAACACCCATTATGGTTTCAGACTCCTTTGCTAAAGACACTATTATTTCCCTTAATTAATTAATTTCGGAAAAAGAATAAATTTGAATAAGGAATAATTTAGGCCTAAAATTATGGAATTGATATTTTAAGGCCAAAAGAAATTTAATTGGGAAAGAAAAACCTTTAAATAAATTTAAGGATTTACTTTTAGTGTTTACCCAATATTTTCTATTAATGCACAAAAGACCTAAATGCAAAAAAAAAAAAAAAAAAAAAAAAGACTTTGAAGAGGCTCAAGTAAGGATTAATATGGGTCCACAACACAACCCATGCACATTTATTCTCTATATTCTCAACCCTTCATCTCAACAACCGCAGCCTTGTTTATCCAATAATGGTTTCAATCCAACCTAATACATTCTCACAGCCCATTATATATATCACGGCCCATAATTAAAACCAAACAATTATCCCATTAATTTATTCAAACTATCATCACAACAGGAACCATTTTGAAGTAAGACACAGCCCAATGCTCCTTCTCATCTGCTCATTGTCCAACGTAGCCCATAACCATTGAATTGGATAATTCTTTCAGTCAACACGCAAGCACAGTTTATCAAAAAAAAAAGAAAAACACGCAAGCACAGGGAGTTCACAGTGAAAGGAAAAAATAATAATAATAAGAAAACACTCCAAATCACGTAAAAGACGCTGAGGATATATATTGCCATCATAATCTCTTTATCACATCCTCACCATCTCTCGGCCAGACCGCGCTGATATAGAGGAAATACACTGACAGTAAATCCATCAGCTGCTACACGTTAGAAAGGGACCAAATCACGCCACCAGAGATCAAGAGCTCATAACGTCTTCTCCTAAAGCTCAGAATCAGCGTGAAAACAGCGACATTCATCAGAAAATCCAGACCCCCATACCCCACCTCGAGCCCAACACCATGTACCGTTGGTTTGATGGTTAAACCGGACCCTTGGGTTCCTATAGATATTAACCCATGCTCCTTGCTTATTCTCATCCGAGAATGTGAGAGCCCGAGAGAGCACAACTGCTGCTAGTTCTCTGTTTTTAGTATAAAAAAAACAGAGGTGATAGAGAGGCGTAAGGGTGAGAGTTTGACAGATAAAGAGAAGAGTGAGGGTCAGCTGTGATCATTGAGCTCTGTTTTAAAGCCTAAAAATAGAGGTGAGTTTTAAGCTTACTTTCCTGCTAGCTTTCTATGATTTTTTTTTTTCGACATAAGTTTTGAGTTTCCAGTCTTAGGGATGTAGTTATAATTCCACATGTGTATTCTCTGTGAGTAGGAACGATCAGAGAGAGTTTTGTTTTGTTTTCACATGGGAAAGCTCTTGAACCAGCGCATGAACCCAAGCATTTAAGTATATAGATATGGTTTAAAAAAAACTTAAAACTTGCTGATACATTAGCTGCACATAGGTGTTATCTATAATATGTAAGTGGTTCATCAGAAAAGAACTAAAGCTTGCTGCTTGTATATTTATAAGTAAACGCTGCACACTAAGGACGCAAAAGGAAACATGTATGTGTTGTATAAATAGATATATATTCAGCTGCATTAGGAAAACGTGCTGTCAAAGTGTGTATATGCATGTAAGTTGACGTTACTGTGCGTATGAATATATATAGTACTGCATAAAACTTTTGCTGTTATATATATAAAGTGTATGATACAAATTTGTAGTTATATATATATATATATATATATATAACACTGCCTTTGAAAATAAAGTATATTACTAAGTATATATATGCGTATGTTCACGTTGCGCACTTTAAAAGAGAGTAGGAAACTAGTGTTATGTAAATGATATTTTTTTGAAAACTTGCTTATGTATATAAATATATATACAACGCTGTGCATGGAGGTATTGGGAAAAGAGGTCTTATATATATATATATAGTCATAATTCATGCATGTTGGTCAAAATTGCTGTCGTCATCAGAATAATTTGGATGGCATTTGCTATTTTAAATAGATACATTTGATTATGTACATGTAAGTTATATATATATATATAAGTCATATTTTAAATAGTGTTAATACTTATCTCAAAATTATATGAAACATATTTTACGTAGTAGTGGTATTAATTAACTCCTAATTTAAGGTATTGAGATAGCCTCTGAGAGTTTAGGTTTAATAATAATAATAAAATAGTATAATAGTCAATTGGCTAAATTGAGCTAAGAATAAAAATGAAAAAATAAGACCCAAATATATATTTTGGCCTCCAAAAATTAAAATGGACCTTGGAGAGTTAGTACATGCTTATTAGCAGTCTTACATTAAGCCTAGACCCATGACATTGGGGATTAAGAAGAGTTTGAACAAATAATAACCCGCCGTCTGTAAACTTATATATATAGGACGTGATAGTCGCCGAGACAATAAAACAGAAGTGAAACCAGTTGGAGATTTTGGAAGCAGTCAGGTAGTAACTTAATCTTCACACACTCTGTATGGCTGTGTATGTCTGTTTTAAATCGTACACATGATTGTCTCGTCCCGTGTGGGCCAGCACCACTTGCGGCTTGATTTAGTGGAAGGACTGACCATGGAGTACCTTCCCGGTGGATAGAATTAGGGTAGGGCCTATTGGACAAAAGTCCTTAGGTGGCTAACCTAGTTGCATTCAGATGACTTGGATGCTTCCGATTGAGAACTCTAGCAGTTCCAAGGGACTCTCGGTAGGTCCTAGTCTACTAATCCTAGTTGGGTGTTCTGATTGAGAACTCCAGTGTACAGGGGGACTCTCGGTACAGGCCACAGGGGTATACTTAGCGCTATGGTTTTGTGATCTGTGTTTAACTGCATGAGATCTACTCTATGTTTACTGAATACTATGCTGTTGTGGTCTAGCTACTTGTTATGATTGACTGTCATATACTTTTTATACTCTGCTTGTGAGATTAACTGTTACTCTGGGATTCAAATTGAATCCTAGATGTCCCTAAGAGCTCAGGATCCAAGCATGGTCAGTGCGGAAGACGAAGTTTCAAAGGAAAGGCAGCAAGTGCGGACTATTGATGGCTTCCATTTAGATTTAATAGGCTTGGGAATTTACAGACATGTCTTGTTAATTCCCTTTTTGTAATTTTAATATTTTGGCACCGATACATTCACGGATTACTGTATTAAGAATTCAGTAGGTTATTCTGCACACAACCAAGTATGTTTTATTTATCGGTTTACTATTCTATCCTGTGTTGCTCACTATCATTTGTTGCAATACTCGATAAGTGTCGTAATTACAAAGGGTATGACGAAGCTAATAATTCAACATCTAATATTAGGAACTTTAGTAGGAGTTTTTGCAAGGTTTTGAAACTCAAACTAGTCATTGAACCGGTGAGGGTACTAGATTAAGGGTCAGTGAGTCGGACCGAGTCAAATCGGAGTCGAACCGGTATTAATTAAAAATATAATTTAATTAAATAGGTAAGATTATTTTTATTTTAATAAAAAAATATTTTGTGATATGAAAAGATATGATGTGATAATAGACCTTAGAAATATGAGAAGATGTACGAAGTGATCAGATTTTGTGTGGCTAGGAGATCACAGGTGTGGCTTCGTTTAGATGGGTAAATAGTATAGCAATAAATAAATAAGTTTCTTTCTTCAAGCTTGCGTGAGAGCCTTACCGCCTTGACATGAGTGTCAGATGCTTATTGTGCCTTCATTTTCTCTCCCCTCACTAACTCTCATCTCATGTTCCAATCAATCTCTCTCTTTCTCTCCATTACAAAACTCACTTTCACTTCGACAAATCTCCCTCTTCTTCATCTTCTTCGTCTTGTTCTTCTTCTTATAGTGCTTCTTCCTTTATTTGGCGTTTCAAACTTCTTTTGTCCTCTTGATTGTTTTCCCCTACTTCTCTGTTCACTTCTTGGCGTTGGCGGCAACTCCAATCTCACGCGTTTGCCGTGTGCTATCTGCTCACCGCAACCGCATGACGACCACCCTCCTTCACCACACCTAGCTCGGATCTCTCTCTCTCCCCCTTCTCCTTTTATCTTTTCTCATCGTCGTATCGACGATGAGTTTAAGTTTCAGGCGCCTTTTTCTTTAAAAAAAAACCCAGATAGTCTGTGGCTCGGTGAACTCAGCCGGTTCAGGCCGAGTTGACCGAGTTAACTCTGGGTCAGCCCGGGACTCCGGTTTTGCCCCTTACTCGGACCGGTATTCCAGCCGGTTCGCCGGTTTCATGTCTGAACCGGCCGATTCGGGTTTTAGAACATTGAGTTTTGGCATTGTAGGTCAAGCCATTTCAATGAAAGGATTTTAAATTAAGTTATTAGTGATTGTAATCTCAAGGTTACTTGTGGAAATGAAAATGATCCTATCTTTTGTGAGTCTTGCAAATTTAGAAAATTACATGCAATACCATTCAAAGCATCAAAATCACATGCATCAAAAGCACTAGAACTAATACACACAGATCTTTAGGGGCCTTCAACAATCATTTCTATGAATAGATTTCGCTATTATATACTATTTTTGGATGACTATAGCTTTGTATACATGGTTTTATCCACTAAAAACAAAGGATGAAGCTTTATAGATGTTTATTCAATTTAAAAATTTTGTTGAAAAACACTTTGATAGCAATATCAAAATAGTCCGGAGTGACTAGTATGATATGTTTTTTTCCTCTCAAAATGATTTACTCTTTCCCACAAAGTTCATTACTTCACGAATCCTCAACATAGAACCTAATTAATAACTAATAGTTAAGTTAGTTAATATGATATGTGATAGCGATTTCGGCAAGTGCACCGATCGTTACAAGTAATAAAGTAGTGAGAAAAAAATCGTCCCACGAGGAATAGTACTCCAACCACTAATTCGTTATTTCAGCTTTAGTTGGATCAATGAGTAATAGGGGGTGAGTTGTAACCAAACAGAATTTTTAGGAATTTAATCAAGAACAAGCATTCAAGATTAAGAATCTCAAGAACGATTGTTTAGAAAAGATAATCAATAGAGAAAAACGCAGTTAGGGCATAGAATTCCCTATGTTCCTCTAAGTATTTGAATTAAATCCCTAATTGATTATTATTCCCATGATTGACGATCAATTCTCTAAAATTAGACTAAGTCTCAATGTCTTGATCCTACCTTTGTCCGTTATCTTTGAAAACAACCTAATGTCTTAGTATTGTTTGGAAAGATTATATAAACCAGAATTATGAGATCGCATAAACTCGTAAGCCTATGTCTAGGTCATGCAACTCTATGATGAATTAACGGTTCTAGTTAAATGCACCAACATCTCTATTGTCATACACCAACCTATGAACAATCTAAAAGGTGATCAATCTTTAAGAAAGCTTTAAGCAAAGATAATTCATTCAATCATGGTAAATAACGTTCAATAGAGAATTCAAACAAATACTCAAATTCACATAGGGTTCATCCTTGCCCTAACTACTAAAGAAGACTAGCCAAGCATGGCTAGGTTAACAAAATAAAAGAAAAGAGATGAAAAATCAGAATTGTTCTTGCGTCTTTCTTTCTTTCTTGTTAATCTCCTTCTTTCTTTTTCTTCTTCCAAAATCCCCTCTTTAACTTGTGCGTCTTGTATGTAGTGTGTCTCTCAAAAAATCTGTTTTCTCTATCTTCATAACTTCTCCAATATCTCGTGGCCCCACGTCATCAATCATATTCAAATTGATTTCCTTTTACGCTCCTTTCTCAATCACTAATAACTCCGGAAGATATAATAAGAAATAAGTAGATTGTATGTTGATTGATTCTTTGATCCTAAGTTTGATTCAATGATGGAATAGTATATAAAAGATAATTAAATAAGTATACAATAATAATAAATTTAATCCAATATATATCTCAGAATTGATACTTATTTAATTATAAAATATGCACTTGTCAATATGTTTTTTCTCTCTCAAACTTCTTAATCATCTTCATTATAATTTTCTCAGTCACTCTCTTACTTGATTATTGTTGAGAGAATATCAATAATGTTAATTTGAAAAAAAATAGATAGAAATATGAAATAGGTTTTACATTTAGGACAAATAATAACTCCCTAATTAAGTCCTACCTTAAGACATGAGAGAGTATCAAGTTATTCTCTATCAGCTGGGTATTAGTATTAAATAAGTGTTATATGTTGTTGAAAAATGTATTGAATTGGTACATATTGAATCGGATAGACTCTAGTTGATATAGCATTTTTAAAAAAAAAAAAAGTTAATTACCTAGACTTAAATGAATGTATTTATTTATAATTACTTAGATTTTTAGTTTAAACTATAACCCTTTTTTTATGTATTATTGTATTAAATAAACACATACTTTGGTATTACAATATTATATAAGTAATAAATTATAAATATATTTTGTGTAAAATAAGTATAATTATTTTTTACACGAAAAATCATACGAATCGAAGGAATCTGCGACACACACAAAATTACGAGAGGAAAGACATTTTTAGTAGGCATACACAAAGGAATTCCTTTGTTTAATATTTTTGAAAAAAGGAAAAAAACATATTCTTTGTATTTATTTGTTTTTATTACGAATTAATAAATGTGTTTATTTGTTGAATGATTTATATTGTTTAGATATTAATGTTGATAACATTTATTTGATAGATTAGAACTTTAATGGTTGCAATTTACTAATTATATTTCTTTGAAAAAATCGAAGGAAAAAGATAGTTAAAATTTGGAATAGTAATTTTCAGCCTGGTACTATCGGCTTTGAAAAAAGATGTTTTCCTTACTCAGCCACTGTAGGGCATACCTGAGCCTGTTAGGACAAAGCCCTAGGGCCGAGGCCTGTCAGGGCAGCAGTCATACGATTCTCTCTAGCTGGGTATTAGTGTTATATGTTGTTGAAAATGTATTGAATAGGTACAAATTGAATATACAGTAAAAAGATACTATTAAAATAACACAACAAGAATCTGTATTATTGAAATAGCACATACAGATAACATACAACAGGTCTGTATAATATGAAAAAGTTATAAACGAACTCAGAAGACTGCCGAATATGGTAATGAACTATGCAGAAATCCAGGCCCAACATACATTGTTTCCTTAAGACAATTTTGCTTCCTCAATACGGATGCCCAAGGTTTCTGAGCAATTGCCTCTCAGGATAGAGCGGATTATTCGTCTTCAGAAAGATGGCTCTGTCAATCTGAAGCCCTAGCGAATCCAACGAGTACCTTTTGGACGCAAAGAATGTTTTGTATATGCAGTATGCAGAAGGAGTGTATATGGAGAAAATCATATTCGATTCTGTGACTAGGGCACCCTATTTATAGACAACGAAAAACTTGATCAGATGGACTCGTATGTTCTGCGGCCAGTGCGTTGTGCAAACAGATGCACGAGCAAAGCGAACGAGCGACCCGCGTCTCTTGCCGTGGCCAGTGCGTGGCACGACAGACGCACCAAAGCGGAGCGAATGGATCGAAATCGCGACTCCCGGTTGGAAAATCTCGGAAGGGCAAAAACGTAATTATTAAAAGTTCGGGGTCAAATTAGAAATTCAAAAAATTATTTTTTTATTTCACACACGCGTGAACCGGGAAAGCGCGCGACCGACCGAACTAAGCCAGATGGCGGCTGCGGCGCGCGTGTGGTGGACCAAGGGTCACCTAAATCCTCACCTCTCCACAAAAGTGTGTTGGCCCAAGGGTTTTTTTAGTAGGAGCAAAGTTGAGGTTTATATACCCACTAACTTCTCTCCAACTAATCAATGTGAGACTTCTATCCACACACACATTCCTTCTTCCTTTTCTTTTCCATCCTTCTTCTTATTCATAACCCATGGGATTTTATCCGAAATTCTAACATTATATAGGGTCTCTCACTCATTCTCTCTCTCTCCCATCATTTGTACAGCTTCATTACATTCATATCCCATACATGATTAGTCATGCCTTATCAATCTAGCATTTGGTTCATATTGAATCTTCCCATCTGTATCCTTCACAAATTTGACATTTATAATCTAAAACTTGCATGAAACAACTTACACTTTGTTATCCAAATGAAGTTATTTTGTACTAACTTTCACAAAGTTACTTTCCAATTTCCAACCCAAATCTTTCTCTATGTTCAGCACCTAAACTATCAATTTTTTTTAATAATTACAACAGAGCCATTTTTCAAAATTTAAAAAGAGTATAAAGAAAATTTTACTTGCAATAAAATTTATTCAATACCTAAAAAAATAATGCAATTTGCCAAGATTCTTCACAGTGAAGGAGGTGCCAAGAGCAGTGATGAGTTCTTGAACTGTAGTGACAGATGAACCAGTGATGATTATGTTATGAACATAAATTAAGACACAGATTTTGCACTTTGAGTTGTTACATATAAATAAGAAGGAATCGCGGACCTTCATCCATAAAACTCAAGTTCAACTGTTCAAGTAGAGGTGTGCTTAATGTGGCGAACCAAGAATACGACGCTTGTTCGAGACTATAGATTAACCTCAATTAAGGTTTTTAATTTGAGTGTTCAGTACTGTTAGCATATTTGAATACGAGAAATCACACAGAAATTTTTTTGAGCTTAATGTGGAGTATATAAGTAATTAAAAGACTCATAAAACTCAACTTTTATGTGACATTGAGCTTAATATATCCTTATTAAAAGTTGATACTACATTAATTATTTATAAAATTTAATTATAGGAAGATAAAATAAAGAAAAAATTAAGGATTTTAAATATTATATATGTACTGTATCCAGTATATGTATTGTTGTAAATTGGGATCCTTTTTTATTGATCTTGAAAGAGGAATTCACATTGAGTGCTTTTCTCTTAGGTACTTCTTAAGTGTTTTTCCCTTTAATTAGAGGGATTAGGCATTTTTTATTTTTATTATATTATATTTATTGAGATTAGATTATATGTTGTATCCTGAATTTTTTTTTACACCTAGTATCTCAAATTAATTAATTTACAGGATATTGGGGTTACAGGAAAAATATTTCTTAATGCAGGACTGAAAATTAATTAATTTGAGATATTGGGTGCAAAAAAAATTCAAGATTCAACATATAATCTAATCTAAATAAATAGAATATATAAAAAATTTTAAAAAAATAAAAAAAAAAAAGCCTAATCCCTCTAATTAGAGGGAAAATCATCAAAGAAGCACCTAAGAGAAAAGCACCCAATGTGAACCCAAGAAAAAGCATCTTTTTTGAGTAAAAAGATAGCAATCTATTACGTTTTATACTTTAATTTTGTTAGATTATGTGTGAATTTTTGTATTTATTTATGAATAGGTGTTCTTTTTATTTAAAGAATACCCTTTTATAGTTATATATAAATATTGTGTTCTATATTTTAATTAACAGGAATCGACAAGCAAATAACCATGAAACGATAAAAATTGAAATCAGTCTACTTTCAAAAAATATTATGTTATATATTATGTGTGACATTGAACTTATATCCTTTGTAAAAGTTGATATTACATTAATTATTTATTAAATTAAATTATGGGAAGATAAAATAAAGAACAAAAAATAAAGATTTTTGTTAGAAAAAAATAAAGATTTTAAATATTATGTGCCATATTCTTTTGCATTATTATTACTTGATTTACTTTGGCATTTTCTAGATGAATTTATTCTGCTCCTTGCCCAAAAAGACGTATTTTTTCATTAGGAAATTCATTCTTGAAGTACTTATATTGTCCTTCAAGTTTTTTGGAAAAATTAATGAAGTTAAATAAGTTATTTACTCATATCAAATGTTGTATATCTTTAGATTATATATCAGTTTATTAGTCAAATTAATTAGTTTAGAAAAAAAAAATAGAAATAGTCTAAAATAGTTTAATTAGTTTCCTTAATCTCTAAAAAATCAATTTTATTTTATATTTAAAATTAGAGGGAGTATTTAAGAAGGAAGAGGACGAGCCGTTGAAGAAGTCGAGGGGGCAGCTACTAGGAATCTCACTTGTGACCGAGGGGAAAATAGGCCGAAATTGGTGGGAACCGAGCATTTGAATAGTAGGTCGAATATAGACAGCCCAATGTTACACGTTAATGAAAGTTCTGTGTGAAATACTAAGAAAACAGAATTCCAGGAGCTAACATTGTTAAAAGAATAAAATTTAATAGATTTAAAAATAGAGAGAGAAAACACACAAGTATCAAATTAAAAATTTTAAAAAAAAATTACAGGTAACTTAAGGAATGATTTTCCATTTTCTGTTTAAACATTCTCAAGTCAAATAGACTGGAATGCCATTAAAAAGAGAGTAAACTAAGCACGTCAAGCAAGGCTGAAAGTGTTTGTGGGGCATTGACCGTAGGCGCAATGAGTCAACGAGGCCATAGAACGCAGCACCATTATTTAATTTACTCATCACCCCTTGATTACTCTCTCATTCTTCACTACTCTTGCTCCTAGTTAAGCCTGCATATCGTCTCTCCATTATTCGATATGTATTCTTGTAAATTGGGATCCCTTGCTCTCCTTCTTGCACTCTCTCCTAGTTTAGCGCTAAAAATCGAAATGAGGTGTTCTAAAATTCTACATAACCCTTGACATGTCTATATTTAAGGAAAATTAACGCCCGAGCATTTGAATACTAGGTCGAATATAGACAGCACAATGTTACAAGTTAATGATAGTTCTGTGTGAAATACTAAGAAAACAGAATTCCAGGAGCTAACATTGTTAAAAGAATAAAATTTAATAGATTTAAAAATAGAGAGAGAAAACACACAAGTATTAAATTAAAATTTTTTAAAAAATTACAGGTAAGTTAGGAATGATTTTCCCCTTTCTGTTTAAACATTCTCAAGTCAAATAGACTGGAATGCCATTAAAAAGTTAGTAAACTAAGCACGTCAAGCGGGGCATAGACCCTATAAAGTATGGACACTCCTATTTTTTAAAAACATGCGTGTCGGACACTCCGACACCGTTCGACACTTCGACACCATCCGACACTCCTCGACACTCCTATTTTTTAAAAATATGTGTGGCTTTAAATATTACTGAATTGATAATAAATTTTCTTTTTGTATTTTTTTTAAAAAAGGAGGCACGGCTTTTATGATGAGGCCGAATCTACGATTATTCAAAGCTGGAGGCCAGGATTTTATGAAATATTGCACTTGAATGTAAATTATAATATATATATTTAATATCAAAACGTGTCCTAACATGTCGAAATTTATATTTTTAGAATTAACGTGTCAAGTGTCAGTCGTGTCGTATCTCGTATCGTATCTGGTGTCGGTGATAGACCCACATATCCGTGTCTCATTACTCAGAGTGACTAACGGTTTAATTGAACGATTCAAGCAAGGTTGAAATGTGTTTGTGGGGCATTGACCGTAGGCGCAATGAGTATATATATATATATATATATATATATATATATATATTTATATATATTACTCATCACCCCTTGATTACTCTCTCATTCTTCACTACTCTTGCTCCTAGTTAAGCCTGCATATCGTCTCCATTATTCGAATATGTATTCTTGTAAATTGGGATCCCTTGCTCTCCTTCTTGCACTCTCTGCTTCACATCACTTCATTCTCCTTCACTGTCAAGGGTCTGGCATTGCGCCGGATTCGGATTATGGGGGGCCACCACCTACACCTCGTCCGGAGTCTGACTCGTATTATTCGTCGCCACCTTCGCCTCCTCTGGAGTCGGCACCAGCCCAGGCTCCGATCAGACTAATTGCAGGGGCACTGGAGCCGACGGAATCGGGTTATGGGTCGCTACTGCCTCCGCTTCCGCCATCACTTCCACGGTCGCCAGCTCTTGCCTCCGCGACTAATTGGGAGCCGGCTCTTTATTCTTACCAGCCTCAGACAGAGTCGGCACCTGTCCAGATTCTGATCGTAACAATTGTAAAGGCTGTGATTGGTTTGGTAGTCGCCTCCTCTGTATGTTTCTGTATATGGAGAAGGAGAAGGGCAAGACAATCTGCACAACCACAACCACCCAAAGGTAAACCCCTTTTTTCTTTTCTTTATCTTTCGAGGATTTTGCATATATAGGAGGCTATGGTGCATCCAGGATCTATTTCACTAAGAGAAAAGACCAGAAATAATAATCTCTCTCTGCTCTTCCCCCTCTTCTTTCTTTTTTATTTAATTTTTACTTTTATATACAATCAAAATTATCCATGCATGCTCCTTCTCGGATCATTTTTAAATATATTCATACAACATTATTATACAAACATTTTATCATACATAATTATTGCATATGTTAGCCTGCACTCATGGAGTGCCAATAGCCTCTTATAAAATAGTTTATTAATTACTTAAAAATTTTTAGGTCTTCAAATAGTTTAGATCTGAATTACAGCACTAAGTCATAAAAAATCAAATCATCATCATTGAGATTAAACACTCTATCAAATTATTAGTATAAGAAGTTATTATAAAGTCTTATGTTTCAATTTCTTTGTCTTTGTTAATGAAGATTCAATATTAAATCTATATGAACAAAATATCTTAATGAAGAGAAAAAAAACAATCGAGGCTGATCACTGGAGGAAGAACACTTCTATTTCTATTCAAATAATATAGTGTGGACCTGCATGCATAAACAGTATTTTTTCTTTAAAAAAATTGAAGGAAGATAGATGTTCACTAAATAAGATTGAAAATATGAGTTAGGTTCGTTAACCCGTAAAAGTAGCCGGCTGAGCCAACCGGGTCGCTTTTTGAAAATGGGCTATTTCTTTATTAAAAATTTATCGCCAATCGTATTAATTCTTATAATAAAAGTTAGGACTGAGTATAGAACCCATAACTCATGAGCCCGCCCATAACTTAGTGTAATTGGGTCATTTTGAGCTCATCCAAAAAGACTCATAATGGGGCTGGTTAAAACCTGCCCATTTTAAGACTTAAATGGGCAGATTTTGGGCACACCTATACGGGCGGCCTATACCCACCCGTTTAGTGTAATTTTTTTAAGGGCTCCTTGTCTTTAAAGATGGTTGAAACACTGGTATGTGCTTAAAATTGACTATTCAAAACACCCCCTAAATTTAAGGACCTTAATATTGATAATTTTGATGAGAGTACAAGTGTTGTTAGTGGTATTTTCAATAACATTCTCAATTTGTGTTGTTTCATTTCTTATTATTATTTCATATTGGATTATTAATTATATGTTTTCTCTTCATTTATTTTGCAGAGGAAGATTTAGTGTCTGGAGCTGCAGCCCCTTCCTCAAGTGAATATAAAGATAATGGTAAAGATTGAAGCATATGGATTCAATGGAAACATACCATATTGTTAATCTTTGAACTTGTAGAGTTGTAGTTGTGATGTTTTAATTTAAAAGTTGGAGTTTGAACATCAAAATTATGTTATGATGGTACTTATCTAAATTTGTATTTTTTACGTGAATTATGATTGTTGAACTTTAAAAATTCAGAATTTAGAATGATGAATTTGGATGGATGCTTAATGCTTATGTATGTTTTTTTTTTCAAAAAAAAAAAGGTTAAATGTAAATGGGTCACCCAAAACCCGATTAGCCCGCCAATTTATATGCTAGCCTGTTTATATAGATTTAAATAGGTTGAGGTACAGGTATGGGCTAGCTCATACTTGTTTAAATTTAAATGGGCGGGTTGTGGGTTAAGGCTTGGGCTGCCCAACTCACCCATTACTCTGCCCCTAATAAAAGTAGACTTATAATAAAAACACATGGACATTAGCGTAAACTATAAGTTACTGGTGATGACCGCCGATTTGGGGAAAGGGAAGGGAAAATGCCAATATTCCAAAATTAAAAATCTGTTTAGCGCGCCATACTCTCTTTACAAATTGATCTAATGGAACCTTCGATCTTGCCACAAGGGTGAAAACAAAATCGAGCCTCGAGTTGGACGAAGCAGACGAAGCTCAAATCCACTTGACAAGCTGAACGAAGACTGCCTCACTTGAAATTGACGACAAGCCAGTCGGAGACGCAGCACAAGTTCAACGCCGGTGGAAACACAGGTGAGTTGCGATGGGTTTGAGTTTGCTTTCTCATCTCTTGCCCGATGCCCTGTTTTGTAAAGTCCATTACCCTATGTTATGTAAATTTTGAAACAATAGTGCAATGGCAATCCTTGTACTTTTGTATAATGTAACTTGTCTACCTCAGTTCATATCAATGGAAAAATATTTATTTATCTGGCTGTTCTGCTGGTATAATTTATGGTCCTGCTATAACTGATGTGAAACTACGATGCAAGTTTGTTCGTTCGAACGCCGCTGGTTTGATGCGTGTTACGTTCGAATGTGAGCCAAACGTCGAACGTGAACAAACTGTGTTGACGGTCGATGTCCTTTTTTTCTCATGGACTTGACACTTGGAACGGGTTTTAGTCGGTCCTAATTTAATCTCTGCGACATTATCTACAAATGAATCAACTAGGTTTAAAGGTTACTCGTTTTTGCCTGTTCATCTGTTCATATTTTTCGCCGCGAGGGTCATCGCTTTGGGTGTTTTCAACTTTTAATCCATCTGCCTCCTCCTTCTCGCATCCCGAATCCACTCATCCTCGCAATTTCATCTACCATCGACAACTACTTCTGATTTACATATGCAGATTCACGCAATTTGGGATTAGGTTCGTTCTTCTCCGTTCGGGAACACGAAAGTCTTCATGCTAGGATTGTTTTTTCTTTTTTTTAATTAGGGGCAATTTTGGAATTTCACATCACATTCCCACTTAACCAATACCCAATTCTTCATACCAAACAATTCATTTTCCATCAAGTTAGGTTCCATTCCCTGGTTTACCAAACAGTTCACATTTTAAACTTCCCTCTTAATTTTCCCTTCCTTTCCTTTCCCTCTTTTAAGTTCATTTCCCTCCTAAAATCTTCTCCATACCAAACGGGCCCTAAGTTACTGGTGATGACCATTGCGACCTGGCGGAAAGGAGTGGTTAAGAATTATTTTAAAAAGTAAAAAAGTGAAGGAAATTATATCTTTTTACAACATTTTAAAATTCTAATGGAATAATTCGGGAATATTGAAATTCGGCGTCCTAATTTATCTTTTTTATAATTTAAGGAATTTTTTCTGTCTTTTTCTCTTGAGAAACCATCATAAACTGTAAACACAAAAATTAAAAAAACTAATTTAATTTATTTTCTTAATGTGTATGATTATGTGAAAAGGTTATAAATTTTGGAACAGAGGAAGTGATATTTAATTCTACGCTAAAAAAAAAAATCCATATATACTATAACTGTGATAATGCAATTATACTCCTCTTTGCTTCTTATAATTTGGACAAAAAAAATGTGTTCGAAAATACTCTTATATTTAAAACTAGGGATAGTATAAGGGTAGACCAACCATGGCTTTTGATCACTTAAGCATAAGGTTTTGAGCAAATCCCTGTTAAGCTGTTTCTATCATTTTTTTTTCATTATATTTTTTTTTTCTATAGATATACCTTTTATTCTATTTACAAGTCCCTTCCAACATGTTTCACATAGATCAAGCAAAACTTGAAATTTCATTAACTCTACCATAAAATTTAACAACCTTCTCATGACTTTATCCCTATCCAAGTATCCAACATACATTATACCCTATGAGAACAAAATCAATACTTGAATGAAACAATGAATAACAAGTAAAATTGTAAAAAACTTATGAAGTGCTTAGATTTAGAAATAGTACTACCTCCGGTCCTAATTATAAGAACTAGTTGATTTTTTTTTGAAGAGATTAAGGAAACTAAATCAATTACTTAATCATTTTATATGTTGTGTATCCTTAAATTATATATTAGTTTATTAGTCAAACTAATTATTTTAGAGGAAAAATAAAAATAAAAATATTCTAAAGTAATTTAATTAGCTTCCTTAATCTCTCCAAAAAAATTGTAACATCCCGTTTTCACAAGCAGTATAAATTTTTTTCTTTCATCAAACATCATTTCAAAATCATCAGAGTCGAGCAACGGAGCAATTGAGTAACTGATACTTGTATTCAAAACGCCGTAAGTCTGACTTATTTACAACAGCGATACAATATTTCAAAGGTTCAATTGAAATGTAGCTACATAAACAGAAGGAATCTTAAGCCGGATCCCGGTGCGGCCTGCTTGCCTCTATCTTTGGTCCTTGGTCCTTCCGACCCTGAAGCTAAGTTAAGAGCTGAGGTCCATGCATCGAACCCCAGGTAACGGTTAACCTCATGATTACATACATCATATATGTACAACAGACATTCATAGGATTTTGGCAACATTTACTACGGTCAGACATAGGGTATACATATCAGATATGTATGGCAATAATAATACAATCGGATGACAGATAAATAGTACAATCGGAGGCGAGACAATAGTACAATCAGAGTACTGCATAATAGTACAAAGTCGAGTACAAGCATGGCAAATAATAGGCATGAGTACAATAGTACAAATGAGTAGGCTGCATGACAGACAATAGTACAGTCAGAGTAATGGAAATATACATATATGCATACAATAAACATCAGAGTTAGTGTTAAGTACGCGAACGTACCTTCGTTGACGGAATTTCGGTATGACGGTTGGTCAGAACGTAATCAGGGATATCCTATCAATATAACAACGTATTTGTTAAGGATCTATCATTAAGACGGACATTTTTAGTCATAATGACCATTTTACCCGTGACCCCCTAATCGGCGAAATTTCGCCAGCACTTCGTTACTTTGACTTTAATCTTCCAAAGTTTTGCCATAACTCCGACCCCATCATGAATTTCAAAATTAATGACTAAAATACCCCTAACATATGATATCTAATCATACTTGGAAGATTAAAGATCAAACTAACATTTCTACTCTAACTACCGAAAGAACTACGGAAACTTAAGACTAAGTACCGAAGAACTTACTCAGAGCTTCACTGCTTTTTCCTCCAGAGCTCCTCCTTCTCTCTAACCTCTCACTAAAACCGAATTTCTCTTGAAGTTGTGAAGAATGAAGTGAAGAGGAAGGGTCTATTTATAGAGTTTTTCCAGGGGCAAATTCGCACTTTTCCTCCTTTAATCTCAACCGTCGGATCTAGGGTTTTGAAGTGGCAAGATCTCCCTCCTCCACCTTGCATGCCGACCTTCCTCCCTCCCCAAAGTCCACAAATGCACTCATTATGGTGCCACCTTGCCTTTGTTCTAGAAGGTCCTACACCGATAAAGTCCCGATCGTTGTTCAAATCGCGTAATCTTGTAAAATCTTAGAAATCCGGAATTACAACTTTGAATACATTTTCTCACTCATTAGAAATCTCCGGGCTAAATAAATTTTTGATTCCATACAGGGTTCCAACGGTCCTGCGGAAGTTTTACGGAAAAACGTGCCGGTTACGGAATCAACTTCCGGAATCGTCAACCTCTGGACAAAAATTCACTGATTCCAAATATGTCCAGGAAATTCTCAACTCATTCCCAGATGTTGAGTTACAATTTATTTTCTTCAAATTCCAAATTTATGACTATCTGCCTTTTTCACGATTACCCTATTTCGTCTTATTACTTAAGTATTCTACCGATCTCGGAAATGACTTCTGAAACAGCCCAGTCCGAGATAAAAATCCACTCAGTAATATTTTACTCTGACTCTAGAAACTTTGTTCATAGTTTTCTAGATAGGATCCAATTCATATCGGTGTTTATTTACCTTTTCTATTTTTTATTTTAATTAATTTTTAATCAAGTGTTTTAATATAACACTCCACCATTAATAATCATATATTTTTTCTTTTTTCTCACAAGATGTCGGCACACACACACAATTTATATATATATTTTTATTTTATTTTTTAATTAATTATTATATAATTTAATAATTTTTTTTACAAAATTTTCCTATTAACCCATACTTGTATTTAGGCTTAAAATTACTAAATCTCACCAATTTTTCTTCATATTTTCCAATTAATTAGCAAATATATTTTATGCCAATTTTAGCCATAAACCACTAATTATAGGGTTTTACATAATTATCTTTGGATTTTCCTTTGCTCAAGCTTAAGTAATTAGCCAATAATTACTTAATTAATCCCCCACTAATTGTTGATAATTTTATTATTTAGAAATAATTATTTCCTCACAACACTTGGACTTACATTGATATTTTATGATTTCAATAAAACATTAAAAATCACGAGGTCAACAATGGTCCCGGAATACTTTTTAATTTTTCCCTCACCATTTTCCAGGGAAATAAATCCAAAAAATTGTCTAAATTAGAGACAAAATACTTTCTAATTTTTAATAATTATCTTGTTTCCTTTTGGAATTTATCACAACATTTTCAGGGCATTATATAACCCTAAAATACATTTTTAAGCCTCTTAATACCTCACAAGGGCATTTTAGTAATTTTGGCCCTTTAATCCCTCTAATTTCATTAGAAACTACCTTAGACAATAAGATATCCCTAATTCAAATTTTAGGATATTACAAAAATCAACTAGATCTTATAATTAGGATTGGAGGGAGTACATAAATAGGTGCATCTTATAAGCAGCTTTTACGTACCAACATGCTTGAATGAAACAATTATTGATGATGTCACCTTATTTCTGTGGCAGCGAATTAATGAGGAGGTTGCACCATCATCTCCTTTCCGTTGGGTTGAGACTAGGACCAACGACATTTACATATGATGAATTAGCATTGGAAACAAATGGATTTTCAGACTCGAATTTTCTAGGAGAAGGTGGTTATGGCGTTGTCCATAAAGAAGTCCATCCTTATGATAAACAAACTTATGTTGCCATTAAGCAGCTAAAAGATGGAATCCAACAGGCTCACAGAGAGTTCCTTAATGAAACCGCGAACATTAATAGTGTCCATCACAAACATCTTGTTTCCCTTGTTGGATTTTGCATGGATGAAGCTCGCAGCAAGATGATGCTTGTTTATGAGTTTCTATCAAATAATACCCTAGCCTTCCACCTCCATGGCAAGGACGGACCCAGGAATTTTACTGACCGGGGGCGAACATAAAAAATGTTACCTCATAAATAAAAGTACTTGAAATATGATACAAATCTACTATACAAAAAATTGAAAGAAATCTATTATAGAAATTAAGATTACTTTATTTGACTTTTACTCTAGGTGTTTTTATATTGTTAAACTCATCTATAATTGAATATGTGCTAAAACTTGTCCCAAATCCTAACTCTAAAATATTCTCTAATCAGTATAAAAGTAGTATCATTAGAAAGACAAAATCATATATAATAAATTTTATGAATAAAATTTAATGAAAAGAAATGATTTTGAATGCTTTATTGATTCTTAAAATTTACTGTAAACTATTGAAAGAAATGGTGGATGAGCCTGCAGAGAGAAGAACAAGGGATGGAGGAGTTTTCGTAAAAGAGCAAAACGTTGGGGATATATTAAAGGGTGGGGCCCCACCTGTTTATTTTTTTCTTTTAATATATATGAAAGCAAGTGCGATGATATATATATATATATATATATATGAAAGCTAACGTAATGGTTGGATGCTTGGACTGATTTTTATTTTTAAAAGAAAAATATTAGGGGGGGCGGGGGCCACCTCTCGCCCCTCCCTGTGTCCGTCCCTGCTCCATGGTAAGATTTATACTTTGATACACTTTTTTTTAGCTTTTGATCACTCACTCACTTTTAAAAATTCATTAAAACGTATGATCATATAGATATATATTCTGATTTTTAAGGATTTACATGTATTAAAGTATAAAAAAATCCCACAACCACATTAATTAATTAAAGAAGAGATTAAAGATGTATAATGTGACAAGGGAGTCCTATTAAATAGTTTAAGCTATTTTGATGTTAAGACAACATTAACATATATTTTTATCTACTCACATATATAGAGTAGGTCTAGTGGTGCAAGGCCTTGCTAAATCTCTTTGGATTTCAAGTTGGAGTCCCAAAGGAGTTACTTGTGTTGGAAGGGGCAGCCACGAACCCGAACCAGATAATAATATCAACAAAAAAAATCATACACTAAGAGTCATTCAATATGTGGAACACAAAAAAAAAAAAAAAAAGACACTTGACCCCAAGTAAACGCCTTTCACTATCTCCTCACTTTTTTAAAAAAAAAATTTATACAACACCTTTCTTCCACTCTTTAAATTACCATCCCCTCATTAATATAAATAAAAACTACAAATAAGATTGTTTTGATTTTAAATGTAACACCATAATCTAATGTAAACTTAACATATAAATAATTAATTTCACTGATTTTCTTAATCATTAATTATCTAGTTTTTGCATCCACATTACCCTACAAGCTCATTTTTCTCCTAATGCCAATAAGATTTACATAGGTTAGCAATGTAAGCCGCAAGATCAATGTAACACCCTACCAATACACTGACAATAACCGAGCAATAGTGCGCAACATAATAGGCGAACAAAAATAGCATAACATACTGATGTATTATTACTTGATTATAAGAGGAATTTTTTTTGAAGGGTTATGGAGATTATCTACAACTTCTAAACGTAACTATTACCAAGTTACAAAATTCAATCAAAGTTGGCTAGTAGTTTCCCTTGCTTTGATCCGAAGCCTCTAGTTGTCGATATACACCGCTTTGCCTTAGAAGCCGTGTCCAATACACTGTCCTTTTCACAGGTAGTAATAGGGGCTGGAATCCCGAAGGATCCCAGTGTAACAGGTTAATCTCACAAATAGAGTATAAACAGTATATGAAAGACAACCAACATAGCATAACAGTCCCCACAGCATAAAGCATTCAGAATCCATAATGCAGATCACATATAGCCAAAACAGCATATACATATCTCATAACCATAGCGCTAAGTATACCATGTGGCCTGTACCGAGAGTCCCCTTATACACCGGAGTTCTCAATCGGAACACCCAACTATGAATAGTAGACTAGGACCTACCGAGAGTCCCTTGGAATCGCCAAAGTTCTCATTCAGAAGCGTCCGAGTACTTTGAATGCAATTAGGTTAGCCACCTAAGGACTTTTGTCCAATAGGCCCTACCCTAATTCTATCCATCGGGAAGGTACTCCATGGTCAGCCCTTCCGCTCAATCGAGCCTCGAGTGGTGCTGGCCCATACGGGACGGGACATTCAAATATATGATTCAACAATCATACACAGTCATACCAAGTATGTGAGATTAGAGTTACTACCTGACTGCTTCCAAAATCTTCAACCGGTTTCACGTTCGTTTAATTGTCTCGGCAACTATCACGTCCTATAAATATACATTTACAGACGGCGGGTTATTATTTGTTCCAACTCTTCAAAATCTCCACTATCATAGGACTAGACGTAATGTAGGCTATTGGGCCTGTACTAACTCTCCTAGGTCCATTTTATTGCCCTACTGCTACATAGGTTCTGATGGATATACGGCTAGGGCCAAGAGGATGTATGGGCTGATCTGTTACTGCCCTTCACTCTTTGTGTCTTCTTGGTGTTGGACCGAGGTGAAATAACAGTAGAGGGAGTGGGCTTTGCTATTCGATTTGAGCAACATGAGTTGAGCCCAATGGAGAATATATTATAATGGCATGGGATAGGTTCTATTGGGCCCAAAGTGTGTAACTAAATAGGATTAGTATAAATGAATACCAGCACTACTACTCTTCCATCAATACCAACTGGTTCATATAAACATGATGGCGCTCTCGTTGACAACAGTTCCTGCTCATGTTCCTCTGTCTACAGAGGAGAACGATCTTATCCTTCGCAGTTCCAAGAAGATCAAAAATGGGGAGAACAGCAAGTATGAAGAAAGCTGGCCTAAGCTTGGTGCTGAAGCAATGAAACAGTGGGGGCCTGGTTTAACATTCGCTGAGAAACTCCAAGGTTTGAGCCAGGATGAAAATATGACAGAAACAAATGTGGACGAAGATGATATATCTGAAGATAACGTCTCAGATAATGAAGAATGTGAGCCTTTATGTGTGATTAGTGAGGATCCTACTAGGAACTTCCCGACTTTCACTTTCTCTGAAAAAAATGAAGAAACGTCTATACAAGGCTTGGAGTAAAGCTGTTATTGTGAAACTCCTGGGGAGAAATATAGGCTATAAATTACTTCTCTCCATCCTTCAGAAACTCTGGGCAAAGAAGGGGGTTATTAGGCTAATCAACATTGGAAATGGTTTTTTTGTTGTCAAATTTACAAATAAAGTGGACTATATGAATGCTTTAACTGGGGGACCTTGGATGCTGTTTGACCATTATCTTACGGTAAGGCCATGGGAACCCCAGTTTAGAGCTAAAACGGCCACTATCAATAAAGTGGCGGTTTGGGTTAGGCTCCCAGATGTGCCTCTTGAGTACTACAACAAAGAGGCTCTGGCTTGGATTGGAGACCGAATTGGGGAAACAATTAAAGTGGACATGAATACATCCAGTCATCTGAGGGACCATTTTGCAAGAATATGTGTAGTCGTGAACTTAGAAGAACAGCTAATGGCAGGGCTTAATTTGGATGGAGAAGATCTTTACCTGGAGTATGAGGGCCTGCACTGGCTCTGTCTCGGATGTGGTATGTATGGTCATAAAATAGATGATTGCAAGTTGAAGAAGAGGGACCACGGACCGGGAGCCAAATCGGATGGAGGTGGTGTTAAGGAAGTTGGGATTGCAAAGGAGGGTGAAGCGGTGGGTATGGAGATCGGTCAAGTGAAGTGTGATGGGGATACCTAGAGAGTGGTCCAGCGACCTCGTCGGAGCAAGAAGGGCGGCAAAGACAAACAGATGGGCGATTTCGGCGAACGAAACGGATCCGGAAAAAAGAGGTGATTTCTTAGGAGAAGAAAGGGGAGACACAAAAGACTTTCAGGAAGGATAATTGTCAGATGGGAGAAAAGGGAGATGTGCAGCATAGCCGAAAGGTTACGAGGAAGGAGAAAAGGACAAGGGATTCGATGAAAGCAGGGAAGAAATGGTATGAGGATATGCATTTGACTCATGGGGAAGATGGAGGGAATAACGACAACATGGGAGCAGGTGCTGAGATCACAGCAGAAAAGCGACTTCAGAGTGGGGAAGAGTCTCGGCCTGGAACGGATTTAATCGAGGAAGTGGACCCTGACCCGGTTTGGAGTTCGGATGGGAATGGAGCGCCTGTTCTGATGGGCGCAGGAAAGATTTTGGTCTGGGCCTGCTAGCTCCGAATTGGCCTCTAACATGGTGATAGAAGGGAATAATGTTCCTGGGCTTTCTAATTCTGATTCAGATTTAAACATGGCTTTAGAGGAAAGTGAGAATTTGGGCTCTGTCTCAGCTGTGCCTGAGACGCAAGAAACCACAGGAATTTAATTGGGCCTTTCTCTTTAGGCCTTATTTTTGCTAACCTTCATTATTAATTTTATTTTATGTCTAATTCCAAAAAAAATATAATTTATTGGAATTGCAGGGGAGCTAATAGTAGGAGCTTTTGTAATTACTTTCGCTCTGTGTGTAGTGGGTCCAAACCGTGCATGGTCATTCTTTCGGAGACAAAATCTCAAAATCCCATACTGTTTCGTTGCTTGGAGCGGTTTGGGTTTGATGGCTTTGTTTTTGTTCCTAGTGTGGGGCGTTCTGGTGGACTTGTGGTTGTCTGGAAAAAGTCTCTTATTACTGTAATTGTTTTAAGGGAAGAGAGACAATTTCTTCATTTTCTCTGTTGCTTTACTGGGGAAGTTCCTTTCCATTTGGCAGTTTGTATATGCGATTCGATACATCGGTTTAGCGGATGCTCTAGATTGATCTTAAAACTATTGCTGACTCTATGTTGTCGTCTTGGGTGGTGTTAGGGGATTTTAATGATATTCTTTACGCTAATGATCGAATAGGGGGAGCTGGTGTCAATTTTACAAGAATCCAATTGTTTCACGATAGAATCTTGTCGTGTAATCTTTCTGATATGGGTTTTTGTGGTCCGAGATTTACCTGGAGAGGGCCTCGAAATGTTGGAGCATCTCGGCTGCTTGAAAGACTTGATCGCGCTTTGGTCAATTCTTCCTTCTTATCAAGCTTCTCGGAATGTTTCCTTCAGGTTTTGCCTCGAATTAAGTATTCTGATCATAATCCTATCTGTCTGTCTTTTGGTGGTATGAATGATGCTAGAGATGGTGGTAGACCCTTTAGATTTGAGTCTATGTGGATTAAGCATGAGCATTATAGTGACTTTGTTGCAAATAATTGGGTAGCTAATACTGATATTAATTATGCTTTATCTCAGTTCCAAAAGGCTATTGTTATATGGAACAGGGAGGTTTTTGGTTTGGTGGAAAAACAGATATATCGAGTTATGAGACGACTAGAGGGGATCCAAAAATCTAGGGCCTACCCCTATTCGGATTACCTATGCAACCTTGAATTTGATCTCCAGGCTGAATTGGACAGATTGTTTAAACTAGAAGAAATTAAGTGGTTCAAAATCTAGATCCGAGTGGGTTGCGAAAGGTGATAGGAATACTCGGTATTACCATCTTAAGTCAAAAATGAGAGGTCGATGGAATAGAATTATCTCCCTAAAAAATGAGGAGGGTATTTGGATTGATAATGAAGTGGATTTAAAGCGGCTGGTGGTTGGTTTCTTTTCCTCTCTCTACCAAGATGATAATTGTCTTCCATGGTCCCAACCTACGAACTAAATCCCCTGCCTTGATCAGGCTTCTGTGGGAGTCTTTTTGGTACGCCGGATGATGAGGAGATCAAAAGAGCGGTATTTTCTATGGGGAACTACAAGGCCCCGGGGGTGGATGGTTTCCCTCCTATCTTCTTCAAGAATAATTGGAATACGGTTGGTCAGTCCATTTGTGGTTTTGTTAAGCAATCTTTTCAAGGGGTAACTTCTCTAAGGAGTGTTAACAAGACTCTTATATCTCTAATCCCTAAGAGAGATAACCCCAAAGGGATCTTGAATGACTTGGTGTCTCCTTTCCAAGCTAGCTTCATTAAAGGCAGGCACATACAGGATAATATTGTTATTGGGCAGGAGCTACTTCATATCATGAGTAAGAACAGAAAGCGTGGCTTATGGCTATGAAAATCGATCTCGAAAAGGCTTATGATAGAATCCGGTGGGATTTCTTGAAACAGGTTCTTAGTGAGGTTGGGTTGGAAGAGGATTTCATTCGCCTTATTATGGAGTGTGTGTCTTCGGTCTCCTATAGTGTGCTATGGAATTGGAGTCAAACTGAATTCTTTCATCCTCAAAGGGGTCTTCGTTAAGGTGACCCGATATCCCCTCTTTTGTTTGTTCTTTGTATGGATAAATTGTCCCATGTAATTTGTGATGCGGTGGATGACGGTAGGTGGAAACCTATTTTTACTTCTAAAGATGGTCCCAAGATTTCTCATCTTATGTTTGCTGATGATCTTTTATTGTTTGGGGTTGCGTCTGAGGATCAAGCGAGGTGTATGATGCAATGCCTGGATATCTTCTCTAAGGCATCCGGTGGGAAGGTGAATCGTGCTAAATCTTCGGTTTACTTCTCACCTAGGGTCTCGATGGTCTCTTAATCCAAGATCAAGGATGTGACAGGAATGCAGGTGTCTGGTGAAATAGGGAAATACCTTGGCTTTCCCCTTACTAGAAATAGGAGGCGGAGAGAGACATTTCATTATATTATAGAGCGTGTTCACTCGAAGCTATCGGCATGGAAAACAAGTTGTTTATCTACTACAGGTCGTATTACTCGGCAAAATCTGTTTTAAGCACTATTCCATTGTATCCAATGCGGGTTGCTCGAATTCCCGGAGTATACGCCTTGAGGTGGAACGATTACAAAGAAACTTTATTTGGGGACATGAGGTTCGCAGAAGAAGTTTCATCCCGTTGGTTGGGATTGTATTACGAGGCCGAAAGAGTTTGGTGGTCTGGGGTTACGTAGACTCTCTTCTTTTAACCAAGCGTGTGGAGCAAAGCTGGCTTGGAAGCTGGTGATGGGGCAAAATAGTTTATGGACTGAGGTGTTGCAGAAACGTTATATGATGAGAGATGAGGTTTCTCTTTTGAACTATCACCCAGGGGATTCTAGATTGTGGCGTTTTATCTCTTCTCAGAGTGCACTTATTGAGTTGGGCACCAAGTGGCATGTCAGAAATGGCCAATCAGTGAGTTTCTTTAATGATCACTGGTTGATTGATGGTAAGGATTTGAAGGGTTTGTGTACGAGACACCTCACTTCTGAAGAGGAAGGCTCGTGTGTGAGTGACTGGGTGCAAGGAGGTTCTTGGGATTTTACTAGACTTGCTGAGTGTATTACCCCTGAGGTAATTCAGAGACTTATGATTGTTCTTCCTCCTAGGGGGGATGCGGGGAATGACGTTATGGTGTGGGGTGCTAATGCTGATGGTACTTTCTCTACTCGAAGTGCTTATTTCTTGCTTGAATCAAATCCCCAACACCTCAGATTTAAGCTCCATAAAGTAATATGGAAGTGGAAAGGAGCGGAGAGAATTAAGGTGTTCATGTGGATGGCGCCTTAAATAAACTCCCGACCAATGAGTGGAGGAGTGGATGGTCTCGATCGTCGGCTTTATGTGACTTTTGCAGGGATGGGGTTGAGGATATTCTTCACATATTACGGGATTGTCGCTATGCGAAACAAATGTGGCTTTCTCTTCTGTCGACTAATTATGTTTCTTCCTTCTTTTCTGCCCAGCTTAGGGATTGGTTAGCCATGAATCTCACAGGTAAGCTTGGAAGAGGTATGGGTGCAAGTTGGAATATTATTTTTGGGGTTGCTATTTGGAGGCTATGGGGTTGGAGGAACTCCTCTATTTTTGTCCCCAATTTTGTTAAACCCTCCCTCCCGTGACCACCATTCTCCACTCTTGGAGGAGTTTTGCTATTGTCCACCGAGGCGCTCGGATCCCCATAGGTCCAACTCTGTCACGGATGGGACTTTATCTTGGGTGACACCTCCTGCGGATTGGGTTAAGTTGAATGTGGATGGGGCGGTTAGTCTAAGGGCGTCGTAGGCGGGAGTAGGGGGAGTATTACGTGGGTGTCAAGGGGAGTGGATAACTGGTTTTACTAAGAATGTTGGTATATGCAATGCTCGGTGTGCGGAGGAATGGGCTATCTTGGAGGGTCTCTACCTTGCTTGGGACTTAGGTCTCAAGAAGATTATTTTGGAGTCAGATGCTAGTGTTCTGATCACTAATCTTTTAGACAGAACTTCAACTCGGGAGTCTGCTTGTTTTCTCAGATTCAGATTTTATTGGGTCGTGAGTGGAGTATATCTCTGCGCAATATCCCTCGGGAGTGTAATCGGATTGCAGACGATCTTGCAAAGTTGGGTTTGTCGAAATCTGGTATTTTGAGTGAATGCCCCATGTGTCTTAGGGCGTGGGTGGATCAAGAGTGCTTGGGATTAATTTCCCCTTTGATTTGATTATGTAATTTATTTTTAGGCATTATGCCTCATTCTTATCAAAAAAAAAAAAAAAAAAATCATATTTATGTGGGGCCTAGTCCACATAATAATTTCAATCCATTTGACCCTCTACCAAACACTTATTTGCAAGTATTGCATAATCATTAAAATTTAATCCTTAATTTCATTTAAGGATTTTCTTTCTCAATTAAATTTCTTTTGGCCTTAAAATATTATCTCTAAAATATTTATGCTAAAAATTATTCCCTAATCATTTGTCCTTAATTTATGGAAAATATGCCTTAAATCCCAACAATTATTTTAGGCAATAAATTATCCCTTCCATAATTTTTAGGCATAATTTATTCCTTACTTGAATTTATTCTTTTTCCCGAAATAACTTAATCAAGGGAAGAATAGGCCTTTATCTCAAATAATTATTCTCATAATTATTTTTAAGCCAAAATTTCATATTTAATTTCTACAAAATATTCCAATTTCAAATCCCAAAATTTGGGATGTTACAATCAACACACTAATCCTCATCCAATAGAATCTATCCCAATGCGCCAAGTCACACCTTCATGTTCGTTCTCCTTTTTGTCTTTCTTCTCTATCATCTCATTTGTAACACCCCAAATTCCACACTTCAAATTATGTCGATTGACACTTGGTTTTATAAAAATCGATAGAGTTTGAGGAGCTAGGCTACTGAGTAATGCGGAACGTGCAAGCAGGTTCTAACGTTTGGGCAATGAGTAAGCGAGTGTATAAAATGCCCGACAGGTGATGATGCGACATATGCTGGTTACATTCCTCCTAGGATGCGGAATAGCGTTATGGTGTAGGGTGCTAATGCATTGGTACTTTCTCTACTCAAAGTGCTTATTTCTTGCTTGAATCAAATCCCCAACACCTCGTGATTTAAAGCTCCATAAAGTAATATGGAAGTGGAAAGGAGCGGAGAGAATTAAGGTGTTCATGTGGATGGCTTGCCTTAAATAAACTCCCGACCAATGAGTGGAGGAGTGGATGGTCTCGATCGTCGGTTTATGTGACTTTTGCGGGGATGGGGTGGTAAGCTTGGAAGAGGTATGGGTGCAAGTTGGAATATTATTTTTGGGGTTGCTATTTGGAGGCTATGGGGTTGGAGGAACTCCTCTATTTTTGTCCCCAATTTTGTTAAACCCTCCCTCCCGGCGGCCACCATTCTCCACTCTTGGAGGAGTTTTGCTATTGTCCACAGAGCCGGCTCACGGATCCCCATAGGTCCAACTCTGTCACGGATGGGACTTTATCTTGGGTGACACCTCCTGGAGGTTGGGTTAAGTTGAATGTGGATGGGGCGGTTAGTCTAAGGACGTCTGTGGCGGGAGTAGGGGGAGTATTACGTGGATGTCAAGGGGAGTTGATAGCTAGTTTTACTAAGAATGTTGGTATCTGCAATGCTCGGTGTGCGGAGGAATGGGCTATCTTGGAGGGTCTCTACCTTGCTTGGGACTTAGGTCTCGAGAAGATTATTTTGGAGTCAGATGCTAGTGTTCTGATCACTAATCTTTTAGACACGAACTTCAACTCAGGAGTCTTTTCTGTTTTCTCGATTCAGATTTTATTGGGTCGTGAGTGGAGTATATCTCTGCCCAATATCCCTCGGGAGTGTAATCGGATTGCAGACGATCTTGCAAAGTTGGGTTTGTCGAAATCTGGTATTTTGAGTGAATGCCCCATGTGTCTTAGGGCGTGGGTGGATCAAGAGTGCTTGGGATTAATTTCCCCTTTGATTTGATTATGTAATTTATTTTTAGGCATTATGCCTCATTCTTATCAAAAAAAAAATACCAGTACTACTAGTAGTGCAGTGGTATTGGGAATTGTTTCTCCCTCTTAGGTCCTTAGTTCGATCCCCCTCCCCTCGCCTTGTATCAAAAAAAAAAAAAGTGTGTAAATGAATAATATAATTAGTGAGTGGATAAATGAATCATATACGTATAGACCATATTGTGCATTGATAAACAAAGACTCAAAAATTAATGAAAGGAGAGTGCTTGTACTATCATATTGAAGGGTTTGTGTACGAGACACCTCACTTCTGAAGAGAAAGGCTCGTGTGTGAGTGACTGGGTGCAAGGAGGTTCTTGGGATTTTACTAGACTTCTTTGAGTGTGTTACCCCTGAGGTAATTCAGAGACTTATGACTGTTCTTCCTCCTAGGGGGGATGCGGGGAATGACGTTATGGTGTGGGGTGCTAATGCTGATGGTACTTTCTCTACTCGAAGTGCTTATTTCTTGCTTGAATCAAATCCCCAACACCTCAGATTTAAGCTCCATAAAGTAATATGGAAGTGGAAAGGAGCGGAGAGAATTAAGGTGTTCATGTGGATGACTGCCTTAAATAAACTCCCGACCAATGAGTGGAGGAGTGGATGGTCTCGATCGTCGGTTTTATGTGACTTTTGCAGGGATGGGGTTGAGGATATTCTTCACATCTTACGGGATTGTCGCTATGCGAAACAAATGTGGCTTTCTCTTCTGTCGACTAATTATGTTTCTTCCTTCTTTTCTGCCCGGCTTAGGGATTGGTTAGCCATGAATCTCACAGGTAAGCTTGGAAGAGGTATGGGTGCAAGTTGGAATATTATTTTTGGGGTTGCTATTTGGAGGCTATGGGGTTGGAGGAACTCCTCTATTTTTGTCCCCAATTTTGTTAAACCCTCCCTCCCGGCGGCCACCATTCTCCACTCTTGGAGGAGTTTTGCTATTGTCCCTGAGCTGGCTCTGGATCCCCATAGGTCCAACTCTGTCACGGATGGGACCTTATCTTGGGTGACACCTCCTGCGGATTGGGTTAAGTTGAATGTGGATGGGGCGGTTAGTCTAAGGACGTACGTAGGCGGGAGTAGGGGGAGTATTACGTGGGTGTCAAGGGGAGTGGATAACTGGTTTTACTAAGAATGTTGGTATATGCAATGCTCGGTGTGCGGAGGAATGGGCTATCTTGGAGGGTCTCTACCTTGCTTGGGACTTAGGTCTCAAGAAGATTATTTTGGAGTCAGATGCTAGTGTTCTGATCACTAATCTTTTAGACAGAACTTCAACTCGGGAGTCTGCTTTGTTTTCTCATATTCAGATTTTATTGGGTCGTGAGTGGAGTATATCTGCGCAATATCCCTCGGGAGTGTAATCGGATTGCAGACGATCTTGCAAAGTTGGGTTTGTCGAAATCTGGTATTTTGAGTGAATGCCCCATGTGTCTTAGGGCGTGGGTGGATCAAGAGTGCTTGGGATTAATTTCCCCTTTGATTTGATTATGTAATTTATTTTTAGGCATTATGCCTCATTCTTATCAAAAAAAAAAAAAAATACCAGTACTACTAGTAGTGCAGTGGTATTGGGAATTGTTTCTCCCTCTTAGGTCCTTAGTTCGATCCCCCTCCCCTCGCCTTGTATCAAAAAAAAAAAAGTGTGTAAATGAATAATATAATTAGTGAGTGGATAAATGAATCATATACGTATAGACCATATTGTGCATTGATAAACAAAGACTCAAAAATTAATGAAAGGAGAGTGCTTGTACTATCATATTTATGTGGGGCCTAGTCCACATAATAATTTCAATCCATTTGACCCTCTACCAAACACTTATTTGCAAGTATTGCATAATCATTAAAATTTAATCCTTAATTTCATTTAAGGATTTTCTTTCTCAATTAAATTTCTTTTGGCCTTAAAATATTATCTCTAAAATATTTATGCTAAAAATTATTCCCTAATCATTTGTCCTTAATTTATGGAAAATATGCCTTAAATCCCAACAATTATTTTAGGCAATAAATTATCCCTTCCATAATTTTTAGGCATAATTTATTCCTTACTTGAATTTATTCTTTTTCCCGAAATAACTTAATCAAGGGAAGAATAGGCCTTTATCTCAAATAATTATTCTCATAATTATTTTTAAGCCAAAATTTCATATTTAATTTCTACAAAATATTCCAATTTCAAATCCCAAAATTTGGGATGTTACAATCAACACACTAATCCTCATCCAATAGAATCTATCCCAATGCGCCAAGTCACACCTTCATGTTCGTTCTCCTTTTTGTCTTTCTTCTCTATCATCTCATTTGTAACACCCCAAATTCCACACTTCAAATTATGTCGATTGACACTTGGTTTTATAAAAATCGATAGAGTTTGAGGTGCTACTACTCAGAGTAATGCGGAACGTAGAGCATGCACTAACGTTTGGGCAATGAGTAACTGATATAAAATGCCCCGACATATGATGATGCCTGACATATGCTGGTTACATTAAATAACCCGAAGGAATATTCATGTGATACAATAGTACAGGACTTGTATAATTACAATTCTCAAATAGTAACTATACATTCTTAAACCAAGCCTTAACTAGACTTGTGGCTTAGAACCCAATACAGTCAATCAAACGCATTGGCCATGACGGATGTTAGTCAAGTGGAAGTCTCCCCATCTTTCAAGATGACTTATGACTGAACCACAAGACCAACCCTTCCTTAGATACCAAATTGTTTGAAGTAACTCTATTGAATTCGTACCAAAAACTAGACCCTCTTGTCCTTCTTCTGACTTCTGTCTCGTCCGATGCCTCTTCACGGCTCCGTCCATCCATACCTCTTCACGGCTCCGTCTATCGGTGCCTCCTCACGGCTCCGTCCATCGGTGCCTTCTCAACTCCAGGTTCCCTTCCTGGACTTTTAGTCAAGGCTGAGATTCAACCGAAATTGAACCCCAGGTAACAGTTAACCTCTATAGAAGATATAACAATATATGACAGACATTCATTACATATCAACATTAACCATACATAGCACACAACAGATGTAAGGTTACAACAATACATAAGCAAACAACAGATGTAATGTTAACAACACAACAGTACATAGCACACAACACATGTAATGTTATCCACGTTTGCACTAACCAGTGCCATGACGGCCCCTCGTGTCCTCAGTGCTAGGAAAACAATACTACGACGTTATCAAGACTATAACCCGCATACAGCTGGATGTATACAAACTGTGACCTAAAACCGAGTCTTAGCCACTATATGAATCATCTTATCACATATAATCATACAAGATATAGGCAATTAAATTTACCAGTACACAAACCTACCTTTCACCGTGTAATTACCAAAACGCCCGTCTTTTGAATCCGACTCTGGACTTGATCTCGGATATCCTATACATTATTGTCGGATTATTTCCTTTTCCATAATTTATACGATATTGTAATTAATACCATATTTCTTAGAATAATATCAAAAAGGATATTTTCACCTTATTTGACATTTCTACCCCTGGTGGATTTATTATTCCATTTTTACCCTTACTTTCCTTAAAAACGAAATAATGGATTTTCTGGGCAGATTTTTCAGCAACTTTGAAAAAGCATAATTAATTCTAAAAAAAATCAGTTTTGAGTTCTTCAAAATTCCTCATGACCATTGACATGTCTATTTTCAAGGAAAAGCATTCACAGAACCTAGAACATCAAGCATCATTCCCAGTTTAATTGTTTCTCAACGCTGCCCAGATTTTTCCCAGAAAACGTAGCCTAACTTCAAGGATTTTTATCTCCTTGTACAGAAGTCAAAACCATACATATTTTTTATATTTGGAAAGCCCTACACGTATAATTTATTCATGTAAAATTTCATGATTTTTGAAGATCACTTCATATATAAAACAATAGCCTCAACGAAGCTGACTCCAGAAAAACCTCTAATTGTAATGGTTCTGAAGCTGCTATTGGATTGCCGTCAACACTTTCAAAATTCAAATGTTAAATTTGTCGTACAACTCGGAAAACTTTGTAACATGTATTCATGCCACTACTAATATTGTAATTGGTTTGAAGAAAGTGAATGGTGGGTTCAGAAAACAGCTACTAAATTACTTACAAACGGATGATTTTAGTAGTGTTTTGTCAAACCACAACGCACTCATTTAGTAGCAGTTATAGCTATAATGCCAGAGAAATTTGAATAAATTCGAGTATGATGGTTACAAAATGTATACAGATTAGGGAATTAAAGATGTTAAGAATATAAGGTTGGACTCAACTATCCCAATTAAGCCCCTACACATAGGCCCATGTGTAACACCCCAAATTCCATACTACAAATTGTGTCGGATGACACTTGGTTTTAGAAAATTCGACAGAGTTTGGGGTGCTACATCAGAGTACTGCAGAAACGGAGAGCAATGTACTAACAAATGGACAAAGACGAGTAGCTGGTATAAAAAATACCCCGACATATGATGATGCCAAGCGTATGCTGGTATATTAAAAATTTCCCGAAGGAATATTCGTGTGATACAACATACAGAGCTTTGTACAATTACATTTCTCAAAAAGTAACTATACAACCTAGAACAAGCCTTGACTAGACTTGGGGCAATGAACCTAACTCCGTTAACCGAACAGAATGGCTAGGTAAGTGTCTATCATGGGGGCCTCACCGAGTTCACGGCGACTGATTGGCTGACCCACATAGACTAGCCTTGCCTTCGGCACCAAACTATTTGAAGTAACGGTATTAGATCCATACCTGAAAATAGGCTCTGATAATCTTCTTCCAGCTCTTGTCTCGACCGGTGTATTATTACGGTTTTTGCCCCTTGGTTCCTCTTTATGGCTTCGTCTACCGGTGCCTTCTCTGATCCTGATCCTTACCTGTACTAACATTTAAGACTGAGGTCCAATGCCCATTAGACCTCAGGTAACGGTTAACCTCATGTTTATATACATGTGGGTTACAGATAATCACAACATCAATAGTATATGAGCACACAACAAATGTATCGCACACAGCAAATGCATTGCACACAACACCTATATCGCACACAGCCTAGCCAAAGTATCGCACACAGCGTAGCAAATCTATCGCACACAACGTAGCAAATATATCGCACACAGCGGATGCACAGTTATCTTCTAACACACAGATGCATTCAATATTCATACCAACCATACGCATACCATACACATAACACATATATGCATAGATCAAACATCAGAGTTAGGGTTACTAGTACGCGAACGTACCTTCTACCGTGAAATGGCCAATTGTCCGGCCTTTCGAACCCGACTCCGGACCTCCCGGATATCCTAAAGGGTAATACCGTATCCATTAACTCATAAACAATATCTTAACAGATATCCTAGTCACAAATGACTATTTTACCCCTGACTTCGCTAACCGACGAAATTTCGCCAGAGTTTCGCTACTTTGACTCTAATCTTCCAAAATTTTGCCATATCTCTTTCTCCATCATATTTTCGAAATAAAATACCATATTTAACCTTAAAACATGATATCAACAATATATTGGAAGATTAAAGATTGAAACAACATAAGCTATGAACTTAACCTAGAATTTCAAGAACTAGGGACCGAAGAACTTACCCAGAACTTCGCTACTCCTTCTCCAGAGCCCCTCATTCTCTCTAACCTCTCTCTAATTTCGAAATGCTTCTTTGAATTGGTGAGGAATGAAGAGGAATGAAGGGCCTATTTATAGGAGGGGATTGTGGCATTTTGGCAATTTCTTCAAACTTTATCTCCTTCATTTCTAACCATTAGATCTAGGGGTTTGCTTCATCTTCAATCCTCTCCCTTGGATCCCTTGGCCCACCTCCCCTTGCATCATTCCTCAAAAAATGATGTCATGCACATGATGTCATCCTCTTGCTTTATGGATTTAACCGATAAAATCCCCTGTTCAGTGTTCTAATCGCTAATCTTAAATAATCTCAAATATTCCTTGACGTAACTTTGTAGGTCTATAATATGACTTGAGAAATATTTGGATTAACAAATATTATGGTCCCATTAAGGGTATTTTCTAGCCTGTTAACCATTTTAGGATAAACGCTGTCGGTTACGGAAATGACTTCGGCTATAACCCACTTCAGGATAAAAATTCACTCGTTCACAATATATCCTGATGTTTACTACTTAGTTCACATATTTCAAGATATGATTTATTTTCTATCGGTCTCATTTATCCTATTTGATTTTTACAAAATATCTCTTCTTTTACCTCTTTTCTTCCAACTTGCAATGCTTTCACACTTGACACATTTTTCTCTCTCTTTCCCCTTTTGATTTTCGAAAATGATGGCTCCTTCTTGGCTAAGGAAGATGTTTCCCACTTGCAAAAATATCATAGAATGAAGTGTTCCCATTGGTAGGTTCATTTTGTCAAGGATTAAGGTTTGATTATCTTGAACCATTAGATTATCTTTATAAGATTAAACCTTGGCCATTGAATCTAGTTACACTTGTTGACTTTTCAACATGGATTAACAAAGTTTAATTAATCCCTTAATCCAAGGTTTAAGTGCCTTGTATTGCATCTTTAATTGCCTAATCGATTTATCTTATAATCCTAGTTATTAGAGTATCATTAGTATTTTAATCTCATCTCTTACATTACTTAATCATGCTTAATTAATTAGCAACTATCTTTATGTTAATCTTAACTCTTCATAAATCTTTAATTAAGGGTTGCACATAATTAACTTTAGATATTTCCCTTATTCATATCTAAACAATTAGCAATTAATTACTTCTTTAATCACTTACTAATTGTTGAAAATTTTCTTAATTAGTAATAATTGTTTTCTCACAACTATTACACTGACATTGGTAATTTATGCACCATGTATTATTTTTTAGAGTAAATACCCTTTTTGGTCCCTGGAAAAACACATTTGACCCTTTTTCATCCCTGAGTAAAAGAAATGTCATTTTGGTCCTTTTTAGGGACTAAAAAGGACCTTTTTGGGAATTTCTGAGGGATTAAAATGTGCAAAAATGATCAAAAGGACTAAAAGGGACCTTATTTTTCCATTTTAGGGACTAAAAGTGACTTATTTTTTTTCAGGGACCAAAAAGGGCATCCGTGTTTTTTCCAGGGACCAAAAAGGGTATTTACTCTATTTTTTAAAAATCACGGGGCAACTTATGTTCCCCAAAATAATATTAAATTTTGCATTATTGTTTTCCAAGGAAAATTATCCCATAAATTATCTAAATTAGAGACAACATACTTTCCTATTTTTAATAAATATTTAATTGCCTCTTAGGATTTTATCATAATATTCTCAGGGTATTTTATGACCCATAAATGCATTTGAGGATTTTTGGCATTTTATTCTTCTTAATTCCAAGAGATTTTACCCTAGACAAATAAGATAAATACACTCAAGGTTTGAGACCTCATATTCACATATCTCCAATAGGTATTATTTACTAAATTATGATACTTATCATAAATGAGATTTTTAGGGTATTACACCATGTGTTTGTTAGAGTCCAACTGTGAGAAAGCATGGTCCCTTAGGGCCCGTTTGGTATGGGGAAGATTTGAGGAGGGAAAGGAACTTAGAAGAAGGAAATGAATGGAAAGGAAGATTGAGAGGAAACTTAAAAGGGGTGTTCTGCTTGGTAGACATGAAAATTAGGATGGAAGATGATAATTTTAAAAAAATTAAAATTAAAAATAATATTTAAAATGTCCAAAATACCCCCTTACATTAAAAAAAAAAAAAACTCCCTCCTTCTTCTTCCCTGAATCCTGACGACAGAACCCTAAAAAAAAAAAACTCCCTCCTCCTTCGATCACGGTTTCCGACCGGTGGAGATCGTGGGTCGACCGGTGGTGGTGGAGATTGTGGGTTCCAACGTTTTCCCTCTCTCCTCCGCTATCCTCCTTCTTGACCCCTGAGAAATCCCAACGACAGAACCAGAAAAAAAAAAAAGCTTCAGATCTAGGGTTTTGACCGATGGTGGTGGTTTGGTGAAGTCTTCGCTGGCGACGAAGAGAGCCGAAGGTGAGAGGAAGAAAGTGAAGTCGGAGGTGAGAAAAGAGGAAGAAGAAAGGGACCTAATGGGAATTTGCTCACAATCTTCCGGTAAGATTTCATCTTCCATCCAATATGTGAGGGAAGATTAAGGAAGGAACCTTCCCATGGGTGAAGGAAAATGGTGCCTCACTGGAAGATAATTCTGTGTAACAAACACCCAAAACCGAGGGAAGATTGGAATCTTCCCTTCCCTTCTCCAATCTTCTGCATACCAAACGGGCCTTAGGTCATTTATTCTAGGAAATTCTTTTGTACAACATGTATAGTACATACGTGTCACTCATATGTGTGTTCTAGAGTTTTACCCTGGCTATATAAAGAATAGTAAAGCCTGGGCTTCATACGCATTATTAAACAATTCTCTATTTTCAGTAAATTTTATCTTGGTATCATAGCGACCAAGCTAGCAGCCATGACGAATATTCCTGAGGACTCTCCTTCTGTCCAGTTTGCTTCTAACAACAATGGTGCCACCAGCTCCACCGTGTCTGCTTCCTTGCTTCCCAAGCTGATTGACAAAAATAGCACATTCTCCCAATTGTGTTTTGTCAAGTTGGACCGAACAAAATACTTGGGTGATGCATTTGATGCCCATTATTGAAGGGTATAAGCTAGAAGGCTTTATTAATGGGTCAAAGGGCTGTCCTCCTCAATTTATTATAGAAGATGGTGTCTCTAAGCTGAATCCCAAGTTTGAAGAATGAGAGTCTGTTGACCAGCTTCTTTTTGGATTTTTACTTAATACCATGACCTTAGAAACTCCTCTGAAATGACAAATGCGTCCACCTCAGCTGGATTGTGGTCTGCAACTAAATAAATAGCTGGTGCACAGTCCAAATCTCGACTTCTCATGCTCAAATCTGAGTTGCAACGAACCAGGAAAGGGTCGCTAAGGATGAACGAGTACCTCGCTAAGTTGAAGGCTCTAAGAGAACAACTAACGCTAGTTGGGAGTCCTATTCAGCTGCCAGATCCCATGATTCATGCACTGGCAGGTCTTGATTCTGAATACAATCCTATTGTGGTTCAACTATCAAACCAAGTTGATAATATGTCCTAGATAGAGCTGCATACTTCCTTATATACCTATGAGAACATATTGGATCAGCTAAATCAGTTTTCACAACTTTCTGTAAACCACAATCTTGTCAACTATGCAAGTTCAGAAGAGAACTACAACCCCAGAAGCAACTGGCGTGGAAGAGGAAACAGAGGAAGGAGAGGCCGTGGCAGATTCTACAACAACAGAGGAAAAACCCGCAGCAGCAGCAACAGTGATGACAATCCTCAGTGTCCAATCTATGACAAATTTGGGCATACTATTGACACTTTCTTCTATCATTATGACGAGATTTGTCAAACCAAGCAAGAAAGCCGTTGAAGGAAACAAGGATTCCAGTTCCTACAGTGATTTTGATGCTGCTTATTGGGCTACTCCAGAGGCAGTAAGTGATGATGCACGGTACTTAGACAGCAGTGCTACTAGTCACGTTGTAAAGGACCTGAACAAGCTGGATTACTCGGCCAATCCTTTTGGTAAGATGAATATAATAGTTGGTGGTGGATATAAGTTAGGAGTTGAGAAAATTGATTCATCTAGTGTGAGAATGTTCCGAACAAGAAAGTTAAGCTTAAGAATATTTTATATGCTCCAACAATGAAGAAGAATCTATTGAGTGTATATAAAGTGGCTTGTGATAATGATGCTAATTAATGTGATATTTAACTCTAATGGTTTTTGTATGAAGGATTAGGCAACAGGGTAGATAATATTGCTGGGAAAGGAAACTAATGGTGGTATATTTCGAGTTTGTGACAGAAAGAAGGATGGTAGTGCTGCTCGTGTTTATTGCTGAAGAAGCTAATCATTCAACATCTAAGATTAGGAACTTTAGTAGGAGTTTCTGACATTGTAGGTCAAGCCATCCCAATAAAAGGATATTAAATTAAGTTATTAGTGATTGTAATCTCAAGGTTACTTGTGGAAATGAAAATGTTCCTATCTTTTGTGAGTCTTGGAAATTTGGAAAATCACATGCAATACCATTCAAAGCATCAAAATCACATGCATCAAAAGCACCAGAACTAATACACACAGATCTTTAGGGGCCTTCACCAATCATTTTTGTGAATAGATTTCGCTATTATATACTATTTTTGGATGACTATATATAACCGGTATACATGGTTTAATCCACTAAAAACAAAGGACATGAGAGAGTATCAAGTTATTCTCTATCAGCTGGGCATTGTTATATAGGGTCTCTCTCTCTCTCTCTCCCCCCCATTTGTACAGCTACATTACATTCATATCCCATACATGATTAGGCATGCCTTATCAATCTAGCATTTGGTTCATATTGAATCTTCCCATCTATATCCTTCACAAATTTGACATTTATAATGTAATACTTGCAAGAAACAACTTACACTTTGTTATCCAAATGAAGTTATTTTGTCTAACTTTCACAAAGTTACTTTCCAATTTCCAACCCAAATATTTCTCTATGTTCAGCACCTAAACTATCAAAAATTTTTTTTTTTACAACAGAGCCATTTTTCAAAATTTAAAAAGAGTATGAAGAAAATTTTACTTGCAATAAAATTTATTCAATACCTATAAAAATAATGCAATTTGCCAAGATTCTTCACAGTGAAGGAGGTGCCAAGAGCAGTGATGAGTTCTTGAACAGTAGTGATAGATGAACCAGTGATGATTATGTTATGAACATAAATTAAGACACAGATTTTGCGCTTTGAGTTGTTACATATAAATAAGAAGGAATCGCGGACCTTCATCCATAAAACTCAAGTTCAACTGTTCAAGTAGAGGTGTGCTTAATGTGGCGAACCAAGACCACGACGCTTGTTCAAGACCATAGATTAACCTCAAATAAGGTTTTAATTTGAGTGTTCACTACTGTTACCATATTTGAATACGAGAAATCACACAGAAATTTTTTTGAGCTTAATGTGGAGTATATAAGTAATTAAAAGACTCATAAAACTCAACTTTTGTGTGACATTGAGCTTAATATATCCTTATTAAAAGTTGATACTACATTAATTATTTATAAAATTTAATTATAGGAAGATAAAATAAAGAAAAAATTAAAGATTTTAAATATTATTGTAACACCCCGTTTTTCGTAAACGTTTTCATAGCGTTTTGATCAGAGTTGATTGTCGGAATTTTTTTTTTCATAATAAAGAGTAACTGATTAACATTGCTTACAGTGTATCTGGCTGCTCATACGGCAGTACATACATCCGAGTATTTATAATAAAGTACATATCAAAACAACAATGTCTTCATCTGGTTTTCACGCTGGCTCCTTACCCTTGTCCTCGATCCTGTATTCCCTGGATCCTGAAGCTAAGGTAAGAGCTGAGGTCCAATGCCCACCGGACCTCAGGTAACGGTTAACCTCATGCTTATGTAAACAGTATATGAATGACAGATATTCATGACATTTCAGCATTTATCACTACAAAAGCCCATAACAGATGTAGGAAATACATAATCACATATGTAAGGCAACAACAATACACAGCTCATGCATATGTATGTTATCCCGGTCTGCACTATTCCTAGGAAAACTTAACGGTATTATCATAACCACAACCCGTATATAGCTTAATGTATAATGAAAGATCTAAGACAAAGTCTTAGTCGTCTATGAATACAACTATCATATATAAACATACAACAAGCATAAGAGTTAAGGTTACAGTACGCGTCCGTACCTTCGTCGATGAATACGGTACGTCTGACGGTCGCAATGCAATCACAGATATCCTATAAGGATAATATCGTACTTATTAATTCATAAACAACATCATAACAGATATTTTAGCCACAAATGACTATTTTACCCCTGACTTCAAAATCGCTAGCCGATAAAATTTCGCCAGAGCTTCGCTACCCTGACTCTCAACTTTCAAAACTTACTTCCTACCATGTTTTTACCTCGTCAAACATCTTTCAATGCAATGAGGCATAAAAACAAGAATAGGAATTCTACTTCCTACTTCCTAGATCTAACTAGCATTTCTACTAAGAACTACTAAACAAAAGACTAGAACTTAAAAGTTAAGGACCGAAGAACTTACCAAGAACCTTGCTCCTCCTTCTCCGAAGCTCCTCCTTCTCACCACCTTCTCTCTAGATTTCAAATTTTGGTGTGAAAATTTTGAATGAATGAAGGTCCTATTTATAGGAAAAAGCTATGGCATTTTGGTAGTTCCTTTGAACTTTCTCTACTCAATTTTCGACCATCAGATCTAGGGTTAGAATGAAGCTCCCATCCTCACCCTCCATTCCCTCCAAACGTCCCTCTCTCTCTCTTCCCTATCTCTTCACTTTTGCCAAGCCTTGTTGGCCACCCTCTTCATTACTTGTTTTACTTTTTTGCATTTGTTGGCCAAACTTCCTCCATGTTTCAATTAGCATGTGCTCACAAATATTCTTAGAGGTAAAGTTTGAAGTTTATGTAGTCTCTTGAGAAGCACTTGAAATAACAAGAATTATGGTTCAATTTGGGGTTTTTACTAGCCCTTTAGTCATTTTAGGATTACTTCCAAAAGTTACGGAAATGACTTCAGAGATAACCTACTTCGAGCTAAAAATACACTTGTTCATAAGAAGTCCTTATATTTGATCTATAGTTAACATATTTCAGTACACAATTTATTTTCTATTGGTTCTCATTTACTTGTGTCCTGAATTAATCCTAATAGCTTTTGAACTCAAAATATCTTCTCTTTCTCTCTTCAAAACCCTTGGCCCTCACTCTTCCACATCACTCTTCTGTCTCCCACACACACACATAAAAATCGTCCCCCCCTTTTGATTTTATTATTTTTTTTTTCTTATTTTGTTATTTAATTAATATTATATTATTTAGAAAATTTCTCATTGGTTGATTTCATTTCACAAGGATTCTACTTTATGGTTGAATTTAAACCTTTAGATCTAGCTTTATGGGGTTTAATCCTAGCCATTGATTTTAGTTTTGACTTGTCAAAGTTTATTAATAAGTTTGATTAGTGTCTTAATCTTATGCTTAATATCCTTTAATATATCCTCTGTATTAGGCTTTAGGGATTTTATGTAATTAATCTTATACATTTCTTAATCATGCCAAATTAATTAGCAATTATCTTTATGCTAATTGTAACATCCCATTTTCAAAAGCAGTATAAATTTTTTTCATCAGAGTAGAGCATCGGAACAAAAGTGTAACTGACATATATATTCAAAATGTCCACTGGCTAGTTACAGAGACGGTACGATAACCGAGAGTTTCTTTGAAGTAAATAACAACAGAAGTGTCTCCCTGGCAACAAAAGGTAGTCTTCAGCCGGACCTCTAAGCTTACAGCTTTTCTCTCTCCTCGATCCTCGGTCCTCCTGACCCTGGCGCTATGTTAAGAGCTGAGGTCCGCACCGAACCTCAGGTAACGGTTGACCTCATATTTACATACACGTCATATGCATTACAGATAATCATACAGCAAACAAGCATATCCCAACAGCACATAACCCCCTAGCAAATGAGTCACACCTAGCTATCGTGTCACACCTAGCATACATTTCACACCTAGCAATCGTTTCACACCTAGCATTTCACACCTAGCAATCGTATCCCAATACCCAGCAAGCATAACAACAGTACATGAACATATCATAGAGCTAACAACTACCTCATATAAGCATACCATACACATAGCACATATACGCATACAATAAACATTAGAGTTAGTGTTACAGTATGCGAACGTACCTTCATTGACGATATACGGTACAACCGTCGGTCAGAACGTAATCACAGGTATCCTATAAGGATAACAATGTATATGTTACTAAAAAATCATCATAACAGTCATTTTAGTAAAAAATGACCATTTTACCTCTGACTCCCCTAATCGGCGAAATTTCGCCAGAACTTCGTTACTTTGACTCTAATCTTCCAAAATTTCAACATATCTCTAACTCCAACATGATTTTCGAAATATATATCATATTTAATCCTAAAACATGATATCTACAATATACTGGAAGATTAAAGATCAAAACAACAACTACCCTAGAACTTCAAGAACTATCGAACTAAAGACTAAGAACCGAAGAACTTACCCTTGCGTAACCTCCTCTTCCTTCTTGCTCTCACTTCTCCAAAGCTCCTCCTTCTCTCTACTTTCTCTCTCTATTCGAAATGTCTAAGGGAATGGTGTCAGAATTTCAAATGGAGGATGGTACCTATTTATAGAAAAAACCTATGGATATCAACCCTTGGATCAACTTTTCATCAACGGTTGAGATGAAGAAGATGTGGCTTCATTTGAATCACACAATTTCCCTTCTTTTCCTCCACAAATTTCGTCCCCTATGTCATCCTTTGTCACCAATATGTTGTCACTCACTTGTTTCACAAGTTTAATACCGATAAAGTCCCTGTTCGGTGTTCTAATCGCGTAATCTTGAAGAATCTCAAAAATCCGACAACATAGCCCTGAAGGTCTACTCTTCCTCTTTAGAAATGTCTGGGTTAACTAAATTTTTGATCCCATTCAGAATATTTCGTTGCCTGCCAAAAATTTTCGAATAAACGTCTTCGGTTACGGAAATCACTTCGAGTAACAACATCTTCGGGACAAAAATCCACTGATTCATAATATGCCCAGATGTTTACCACCTCATCCCTGGATTGCAAGTTATGGCTTAGTTTCTATAGATTTTCATTTATCTGATTTTTTTTTGAATATCAGATAGCTTCTTAGCTAGTCTAGTATAACCCTTTTCGGTTACGGAAATAACTTCGGAGGTAATCTACTCCGAGTTAAAAATTCACTTGTTTATAATAAGTCCTGATGTTGGCTACCTAGTTCATGGTTTTCTAGATAGGATTTAATTTCTATCGGTGGTCGTTTATCCTATTTACTTTTTCACATAATATTCTTTTTCCTTAGAATATTCTTCAAACCACAACCTTGTTCACAGTACACATTCTTTTTCTTCCTTTTCTTTCTATTTTTTTTTTGAAAATTGAAGGCTACATCTTGGCTAAGTTTTTGACTTTTCAACTCTTTTTAATCACTTAGATTATGCCTTAATTATCTTAATTAGTAATTATCTTATTGCTTAATCCTTTGTTGGTTAATTAAGCCTTAGGGATTTTATGTAATTTACCTTATACACTCCTTAATTATGCCAAACTACTTAACAATATTCTTTATACTAATATTGACCCTTCATTGGTCATTAATCTCCACTTAGGGGTTGTATATAATTATCTTTGAATATCTCATTTTCTCATGCTTAAACAATTAGCCAATAATTATCTATTTAATCACCTACTAATTGTTGACAATTTTCTTAATTAGAATTAAACATTATCTCACATCTATTTTACTTACATTGGTATTCTATGTCCCATGTAAAATATTAAAAATCACGGGGTCGTTTCGGTCCTCCAAATACTTTTTGATTTTTGCCCTTTAATTTTTCCAAGGTTGTAATTTAATAAATTACCAAAATTAGAGACAATATACTCTCTAATTTTTAATAATTATTTTACTGCCTCTTACGATTTATCACAATATTTTCAGGGCATTTTATGGCCCATAATTGCATTTTAGGGATTTTTGACACTTTATTCCCTCAAATTTCACTAGAAATTTCCCTAGAAATAATACCTAATTTTGAAACCACATATTCACCTATTTCCAATAGGTATTATTCACCAAATTATTATACTTATCATAAATGGGATTTTTAGGGTATTACATTCCCCCCCCTGGTTAAATAAAATTTCGTCCTTGAAATTTGTACTCTACCATCTAAAACTCTGTACTGTCTAAACTTCGGACTATTAACTTCAGATCCGTACTCTATCTCAGGTTCGACTAGAAAGATTGTGTCATATCGTACTTTGAGATATAGTGTTTTTCGTGGCTCCCATACACCGCGGTCAATACCACAGATACCAAAATGTCTCCATGGCTCCCATACACCATGGCAACACAAGATACCTTAAATGCTTCCATGGCGCCCACACACCATGTCAACACAAGATACCTCATACTCAATGACACGATCGCGGTCGAATTGTAATAACTAAGAAACATGGAACACGTCACGGAGGTGGTTCACGCATCGTACGATTTAATCGAATAGCTAACACCTAGTTCATATCATACCTAGAGAAGATTTATTTTAAGAGAGATGGTACCTTGGACCCTCTCCGGAAGTTCTCTGTCCATTGTATCGGTCAGTGCGTACATTCGGCCTGGGTTCTGTGGCCTGAACCCCGCAGGTTTCTCAGGACAGTCTGCGATAAAGTGTCCTGGCTTCCGACATCTGTAGCAAATCCACCTTCTATCACAGTTAACACCAGGATGGTAGTTCCCGCATCTTGGACATGGTCGGGTCTCTGGCATCCTTGGGTTGTTCCGCTGCTCAGTCTGGAATGGCCTCTTGCTTTCTCTCTGGTCGTCACTCCAGGGTGCCTCTCTCTTTCGTGAGGAGTTTCCACGGTTGACCTCGCTACGACCTGTACTGCTAGCGTTGGAATTCCGTGATCTACGTAACTCCTTCAGATTGCGCTCGGTCATCCGGCAAGATTCTACCGCTTGAGCCATTTCAGGAAAACGCTGAGATACCAGCCTTGCTCTTATATCGTACTTCAGCCCGCAGATCAACCTGTTTGCCTTCCAGCTTTCGTTGTCATTACTCCTTAGGTATGACGAATATCGCGAAAGATTGGTAAACCGGCCAAAATAGTCGTCGAAGGATTCCTCAGGACCTTGTTGGATGTGAAGAAACTCTTCCTCCTTAATCACCTATGTCGAGGGAGGCAAATACTGTTCGTTGAACTTTTCCATGAACTTCTCCCAAGTGACAGGGCAAAAACGGGTCCGCAACGTCGTAGCGACGCTTTTCCACCATTTATGATGTCCTTCGAGTTTGTAAATTGCCAGTTGAGCTTTTCCGGTCCTCCGGGCATTCCATAACTTCAAAGATTTTGTCTAGGCTCATCAGCCAATCCTCAGCCAATTCGTTCTTCCCACGGAAAGCAGGTGGCTTGAGCTTGCAAAAGACCTATCAGATCCCTCAGATTCCTCATCGTGCTCGTCACTTTGCTCGTTTCCTTCTTCTTCTTCAGAATGTTGTTCTCCCTCAGCTTGTCGATCATGCAATTGTCTCTGTCTCTCCTGCCTTTCTTCAAGGAATTCAGCTATGAGAGTCCCCTGCTCTTGCAGTGTTCTTCTCATCTCTTGCATTTTCGTTTTGCTCCGGTTGGTTTGGTACTTGATTTCGTTGAAGTTCAGGTATCAGTATCACCCGAGGCTGTCTACCTCGCCCTCTACCTCGGCCTCTGGGAGCTCCGGCTCCTCGTAAATTTGCCATGTTTCGTACTTTTTCCTCTATTAGGGAAAACATTAGTCTCCGTTATGAGGGAAAATGTTAGATATACATGAAAAACGACGATTAGTATATCACGGACTTTATCACACTTAGCATTTAATCTTGACCATTGGTCTCTAATTAAGGTCATAGATCCCTAATTGTGCCTTTAAAACATGTTATTCAATTAATTATGAAAGTTTTTGGAATTAATCTAATAAATGAAGATTTAATTATCTACTAATTGTAATTGGAAATTTTATTTAATTGGATTAATTATTTTCTCACAACTTTTGGGTTTACTTTGGTCATTTATGCTCCATGCATTATTTTAATAATCATAGGACAACTTTTGTTCCCTAAAATAAAATTGGGTTTTTGCCTCTTTAAATTCCAAGGAAAATAAACAAATAAATTACCAAAATTAGAGACAATATGCTTTCCTATTTTAAATAGGTATTTAATTGCCTCTTAAGACATAATTAAAATTATTATAATAATCTCAGGGTATTTTATGATCCATAAAAGTATTTAAGGATTTTGGCTCTTTGTTCATTTTAATTCCAAGAGAAATTGCCCTAGAAAATAAAATAAATACAACACATAATTTGAGACCACATATTCATCTATTTAGAATAGGTATTATTTATCAAAATATAATATTTAAGATAAATAATTATCCGGGTATTACAATTATATATATATTGTATCCAGTATATGTATTGTTTTAAATTGGGATCCTTTTTTATTGATCTTGAAAGAGCGTCTTTTTTGAGTAAAAGGATAGCAATCCATTACATTTTATACTTTAATTTTGTTAGATTATGTGTGAATTGTTGTATTTATTTATGAATAAGTGTTCTTTTTATTTAAAGAATACCCTTTTATAGCTATATATAAATATTGTGTTCTATATTTTAATTAACAGGAATCGACAAGCAAATAACCATGAAACGATGAAAATTGAAATCAGTCTACTTTCAAAAAATATTATGTTATATATTATGTGTGACATTGAACTTATATCTTTAGTAAAAGTTGATATTACATTAATTATTTATTAAATTAAATTATGGGAAGATAAAATAAAGAACAAAAAATAAAGATTTTTGTTAGACAAAAATAAAGATTTTAAATATTATGTGCCGTATTCTTTTGCATTATTATTACTTGATTTACTTTGGCATTTTCTAGATGAATTTATTCTCCTTGCCCAAAAAGACGTATTTTTCATTCTTGAAGTACTTATATTGTCCTTCAATTTTTAATTTTGTTCTTTGTGTGCTTTTCTTTTTTAATTAAATCCCTTAATTTTACTCTCTTACCATAATTCACTTATATACATGGGCTAATTAATTAAATGCTTTCCAAACTTGCACCATCGTCACATCCTTTTGTTCTAAGTCCTTTTTGCTTTTTTTTTTTATATTTATTTATAAAAAAAAGGGTTAAGCGTTAATTCTACCTCTGAAGTTTTCATTTAGGGGTAATTTTGCCTCAGAAGTTTTTCGGGGAATAATTTTGTCTTGACCATCATCTCAATTAATTTTCACGGTTAGTTGACCCTGTTACTCCATAAGTTATCCACGTTATTTTTAGTAGGGTGAAAACTTGTTCCGAAAGTCTTAAATCTAACTTTTTTTAAAAAAAAAAATGAAGTAGATGATACATGGACTTTTGGGGTAAATTTACCAGTAACTTAGAAATGATTTTCCCTGTTTTATTTGAACATTCTCAAGTCAATAGACTGGAATGCCATTAAAAAGTTAGTAAACTAAGCCCGTCAAGCGGGGCATAGACCCACATATACGTGTCTCATTACTCAGAGTGAGGGTTCCAGGTTATTGAAGAATATAGGTTTGATGTTAATTTCAAAACGATAATATCACTAGCTAATTAGTTGAATGCTTGAAGCAAGGCTGCAACTGTTTTTGAGGCATTGACCGTAGGCGCGATGAGTCAACAAGGCCATAGTACACAGCTCCATTTAATTTACTCTCTCATTCTTCTTCACTACTCTTGCTCCCGGCTAGGCCTGCATATCATCTCCATTGTTGTAACACCCCATATTCAATACTACCCATTAGATTATTAATAAGCAGTATATGAGAATATTATCAGAGTGGAGTGATTGAGTGTTTAAGTTGGGTTAAGTGTGTGAGTAACTGATAAGTGACTACAAATTTAAACTCCTTAGCGGTGTATCCGGTCGGTACATAAGCGGTACAATTATCTGAGTATTCAAACATAATACATTATAAGCATAAGTACAATCCAAAATAAATCCTCCCGCTAAGTCCTCATGCGTGCTGCTTACCCTTATCACCGGCTCCCGATCCTCCAGATTCTGAAGCTATGGTAAGTTCTGAGATTCAATACCCATTGAATCTCAGGTAACAGTTAACCTCATGCTCAAGTATAAACAATATATGTAAGACATATATTCATTACATTTCAGCATACCATACATAGCATACTGCAGATGTAAGGCTACAACAATACATAGCACACAACAAATGTAATGTTAACAACACAACAAATGTAATGTTTACAACACAACAATACATAGCACATAGCAAATGTAATGTTATCCACATTTGCACTAACCAGTGCCACGACGGCCCCTTGTGTCCTCAGCGCTAGGAAAACAACACTACGGCGTTATCAAGACTATAACCCGTATAAAGCTGAATGTATATAAACAGTGACCTAAGACCGAGTCTTACCCACGGTGCATGACCCAAGACCTAGTCTTGTCCATGACCCTATGAGTCATCTATCACATATAAGAATACAAGACACATCAGAGTTAAAGTTACAGTACGTGTCCGTACCTTAGTCCATGTAGCTAGTGGTACGTTTGTCCGTTCGGTACCTATTCCTGATTCCTTGGATATCCTATAATGTTATGACCGCATTATTTCCTTCATAAATAATATCCTAAGAGATACCTTAGCCACTATTGACCTTTTTTACCCGTAGTGGATTTGATATTCCAATTATACCCTTACATTTCCTTAAAAACGGAATTTCAGCATTTCAGCCCAGATTTTTCGGTAATTTTGAAAAATCCTAATTAATTCCAAAAAAATCGAAATGAGGTGTTCTAAAATTCTACATAACCCTTGACATGTCTATATTTAAGGAAAATTAACGCCCGAGCATTTGAATACTAGGTCGAATATAGACAGCCCAATGTTACAAGTTAATGAAAGTTCTGTGTGAAATACTAAGAAAACAGAATTCCAGGAGCTAACATTGTTAAAAGAATAAAATTTAATAGATTTAAAAATAGAGAGAGAAAACACACAAGTATTAAATTAAATTTTTTTAACAAATTACAGGTAAGTTAGGAATGATTTTCCCTTTTCTGTTTAAACATTCTCAAGGAAAATAGACTGGAATGCCATTAAAAAGTTAGTAAACTAAGCACGTCAAGCGGGGCATAGACCCTATAAAGCACGGACACTCCTATTTTTTAAAAACATGCATGTCGGACACTCCGACACCGTTCGACACTTCCACACCATCCGACACTCCTCGACACTCCTATTTTTTAAAAATATGTATGGCTTTAAATATTACTGAATTGATGATAAATTTTCCTTTTGTATTTTTTTTAAAAAAGGAGGCACGGCTTTTATGATGAGGCCGAATCTACGATTATTCAAAGCTGGAGGCCAGGATTTTATGAAATATTGCACTTGAATGTAAATTATAATATATATATTTAATATCAAAACGTGTCCTAACATGTCGAAATTTATATTTTTTTAGAATTAACGTGTCAGAGTGTCGAGTCGTGTCGTATCTCGTATCGTATCTGGTGTCGGTGATAGACCCACATATCCGTGTCTCATTACTCAGAGTGACTAACGGTTTAATTGAACGATTCAAGCAAGGTTGAAATGTGTTTGTGGGGCATTGACCGTAGGCCCAATGAGTCAACGAGGCCATAGTACGCAGCACCATTATTTAATTTACTCATCACCCCTTGATTACTCTCTCATTCTTCACTACTCTTGCTCCTAGTTAAGCCTGCATATCGTCTCCATTATTCGAATATGTATTCTTGTAAATTGGGATCCCTTGCTCTCCTTCTTGCACTCTCTGCTTCACATCACTTCATTCTCCTTCACTGTCAAGGGTCTGGCATTGCGCCGGATTCGGATTATGGGGGGCCACCACCTACACCTCGTCCGGAGTCGGACTCGTATTATTCGTCGCCACCTTCGCCTCCTCTGGAGTCGGCACCAGCCCAGGCTCCGATCAGACTAATTGCAGGGGCACTGGAGCCGACGGAATCGGGTTATGGGTCGCTACTGCCTCCGCGACTAATTGGGAGCCGGCTCTTTATTCTTACCAGCCTCAGACAGAGTCGGCACCTGTCCAGATTCTGATCGTAACAATTGTAAAGGCTGTGATTGGTTTGGTAGTCGCCTCCTCTGTATGTTTCTGTATATGGAGAAGGAGAAGGGCAAGACAATCTGCACAACCACAACCACCCAAAGGTAAACCCCTTTTTTTCTTTTCTTTTATCTTTCGAGAATTTTGCATATATAGGAGGCTATGGTGCATCCAGGATCTATTTCACTAAGAGAAAAAGACCAGAAATAATAATCTCTCTCTGCTCTTCCCCCTCTTCTTTCTTTTTTATTTAATTTTTACTTTTATATACAATCAAAATTATCCATGCATGCTCCTTCTCGGATCATTTTTAAATATATTCTTACAACATTATTATACAAACATTTTATCGTACATAATTATTGCATATGTTAGCCTGCACTCATGGAGTGCCAATAGCCTCTTATATCCGATAAAACACACGCACGCGCACGGTCCCGGTACGTTGTCGAGTTAGTAAATTTCTTAATCTTATAATTTAAAAATAAAGATAATTTTATAAAATAGTTTATTAATTACTTAAAAAAATTTAGGTCTTCAAATAGTTTAGATCTGAATTACAGCACTAAGTCATAAAAATCAAATCATCATCATTGAGATTAAACACTCTATCAAATTATTAGTATAAGAAGTTATTATAAAGTCTTATGTTTCAATTTCTTTGTCTTTGTTAATGAAGATTCAATATTAAATCTATATGAACAAAATATCTTAATGAAGAGAAAAAAACAAAATTGAGGCTGATCACTGGAGGAAGAACATTTCTATTTCTATTTAAATAATATAGTGTGGACCTGCATGCATAAACAGTATTTTTTTATTAAAAAAAATTGAAGGAAGATAGATGTTCACTAAATAAGATTGAAAATATGAGTTGGGTTCGTTAACCCGTAAAAGTAGCCGGCTGAGCGCGCCAACCGGGTCGCTTTTTGAAAATGGGCTATTTCTTTATTAAAAATATATCGCCAATCCTATTAATTCTTATAATAAAAGTTAGGACTCTGTATAGAACCCTTAACTCATGAGCTTGCCCATAACCTAGTGTAATTGGGTCATTTTGAGCCCGTCCAAAAAGACTCATAATGGGGCTGGTTAAAACCCGCCCATTTTAAGATTTAAATGGGCAGACTCTGGGCACACCTACGGGCGGCCTATACCCACCCGTTTAGTGTAATTTTTTTAAGGGCTCCTTGTCTTTAAAGATGGTTGAAACACTGGTATGTGCTTAAAATTGGCTATTCAAAACACCCCCTAAATTTAAGGACCTTAATATTGATAATTTTGATGAGAGTACAAGTGTTGTTACTGGTATTTTCAATAACATTCTCAATTTGTATTGTTTCATTTTTTTATTTCGTATTGGATTATTAATTATATGTTTTCTCTTCATTTATTTTGTAGAGGAAGATTTAGTGTCTGGAGCTGCAGCCCCTTCCTCAAGTGAATCTAAAGATAATGGTGAAGTTTGAAGCATGCGGATTCAATGGAAACATACCATATTGTTAATCTTTAAACTTGTAGAGTTGTAGTTGTGATGTTTTAATTTAAAAGTTGGAGTTTGAACATCAAAATTATGTTATGAGGTACTTATCTAAATTTGTATTGTTTTACGTGAATTATGATTGTTGAACTTTAAAAATTCAAATTTCAGAATTTAGAATGATGAATTTAGATGGATGCTTAATGCTTATGTATGTTTTTTTTTTTCAAAAAAAATAAATAGGTTAAATGTAAATGGGTCACCCGAAGCCCGATTAGCCCGCCAATTTATATGCTAGCCTGTTTATATAGATTTAAATGGGTTGAGGTACAGATATGGACTAGCTCATACTTGTTTAAATTTAAATGCGCAGGCTATGGGTTAAAGTATGGACTGCCTAACTCACCCATTACTCTGCCCTATAGACTTATAATAAAAACACATGGACATTGGCTTAAACTATAAGTTGCTGGTGATGACCATTGCCGACCTGGCGGAAAGGAGTGGTTAAGAATTATTTTAAAAAGTAAAACAGTGAAGGAAATTATATCTTTTTACAACATTATAAAATTCTAATGGAATGATTCGGGAACATTGAAATTCGGTGTCCTAATTTATCTTTTTTATAATTTAAGGATTTTTTCTGTCTTTTTCTCTTGAAAAACCATCATAAATGTAAACACAAAAATTAAAAAACTAATTTAATTTATTTTCTTAATGTGTATGAATTATGTGAAAAGGTTATAAATTTTGGAACAGAGGAAGTGATATCTAATTCTACGCTAAAAAAAATCCATATATACTATAACTGTGATAATGCAATTATACTCCTCTTTTTTTTTTTTTTTATCGGAAAGGATATATATATTAAAATACGAACAGATTACAATATCTGGATTTAACTAAAGCCAAATCCAATACAACAAAATACAGCAAATACAAAAACAAAATAGCCAAATCACCATCGTTCATAAAATATTTAAGAGTAGAAGTAGAATTATGGACAAAAGCAGCCTCCTCAATATCCAAGGTTAGAAGTGACAAGCAAGAAAGTGTTGGTTGTAAAACCCACCCAAACGGGCACACCTCCTTATAAGCATGAGCTGCAATTTGAGCACTGTGACAGGTCCCCATATTGAGGAAAGGAACACGAAAACCCAACCCGAGACGAAAGAAGGCCCATGATGTCCTGAAAAACACTTATGCTCCGATGTTGAAACAGATCTGGTGACCTTGACCACACACCAAGTAACTCCTCTTTAGATCTTCCCCCAAGAACGCAGATCCGAGCTATCAAGTGATAATCGGATCTAATAACATTCAAACAGCCATCCAACCAAGATGATTTGAATGCAGATCTTAAAGATTTGTTTATTTCCTGAGACAAGAACACCACCACAAAACCCAGAACCACAAAAAAAGCAACAAAAAACAGATAAATCTCACCTCTACAGATCAGATCCGGAGAAGGAGAGGAGAGGACTCGCCACAAGAACGAGAGAAGGCCACATCCGAAAAAACTCAAAGAGAGAATACCACGGATCCAAGATTTGGACTCTAAACTACCTCTCTGACTCATCTGTGGTACAGGAACAGTACCCGCCGGCAGCTTGTGTGCACAAACCGCCGGCGAGAGGGAGCAAAAGGGGAGGGAGATGAAGTGCAGAGAAGAGAGAGGGAGGAGAAAAGAGGCGTGCAAAAAATTATTCAATTATACTCCTCTTTGCTTCTTACAATTTGGACAAAAAAATGTGTCCGAAAATGTTCTTATATTTAAAACTAGGGATAGTTGTAACATCCCATGTTTGAAATGCGGAAAATTTTTTTTTCAAACAAACAATCAGAGTGGAGCAATAGAGCGAAAGAGCATTTGGATTCTTAGCCAAAACATCAACCATTGTGTAACATTGTAATGATTACAGTAGTCCTATGGCTTTAGAAAGAAACAACAGAAAGAAACAGAAAGCGGAAAGGAATGCGTAAAGCGATAAAGATAGAAATGTCTTGGTGCATGTCTACTCCGGTATTTGCCTCGATTCACGATCCGTGGTCCACCCGACCGACTGAAGCTACAGGTGAGATTCAATTCACCATATTGAATCTCGGGTAACTGTTAACCTCATACCCAAACAATACAAGATACGGACAACGAGATATTTCTAGAGCTAATACAACAAGATATCATAAGCATACTAGAGATGCATGATCATTATGCCGACAAAACATAAGCACGAGCAATATGTAAAGCCCCATAAGGTAAATAACAACAACAAACTTGCACTATTCACCGGTGCCACGATAATTAGTCGTGTCCTCGGCGCTAGGAAAACAAAACGGCGTTATCAAAACTATAACCCGTACGCTTCCGCTACATAGGCTATTTTCTTCCCAAAATTTCGCCAGAACTTCGACGCATTTATGATTCTTGAAAATAAAGACTAAAATAGCCCTCCCATATGATACCCAAATCATAAAAATAAAGACTACCCCAGCCTTACTAACTATTGAACTAAAGACTAAAAACTAAAGACCGAAAGACTTACCCGTTGAAGACTTCTGCGTAACTTCCCCGAGCTTCTCTCTCTACTTTCTCTCCCTAGATTTTCGGCAAGGCAAGAAATGAAGAGTGTGTGCAGAATTTTGAAGGAGAGGGGGTATTTATAAGAAAAGTTGTAGGATTTCTACCTTCTGATCAACTTTGTGAGAATCGATCTGGACCGTCCAAAGCAACTTTTTCAAAAAGCTTTTTCTTCTTCTTCCTTCTTCTTGGCCGACCTGCCCTCTTGCTGAGGTGGCACCAATTGGCCAATAGGAAGTGGCCATGTGGCCTTCTAGAAGCTTCTGGAGCTGATTTCCCCGATCGGTACCCGATTCGCGTAATTTCGAAAAAATCTCAAAATTCTGGATTTACAACTTTGCAAACATGTTCTCACTTAGTAGAAATGTCCAAGTAAACCTTTATTTTGATTCCATATAGGCCTCCAACAGTCCAGCTTGAAGTTTCCTCGAAAAACGTGTCCGATCGCGTCCTGCTTCGTAACGCATTTCGAGAATACCAACTTCTTCAGAAAAATTCACTGATTCCAAATATGTCAAAATAAATTCAAACCCATTCCTAAATGTTGAGTTAGAATTTATTTTCCTCTTTTCCAAAATTATGCCTATATGCATTTTTCCCTATTTTGTTTTATTAGGAAAATGCACAAACTACTTCTAATTAACTTCCTAAGAGGTCACTTAAAGGTAAAAACTCACCGATCAATATTTTACCTTGACCTTGGGATTCCTATTCCTAGATCTCTAGATAGGATCCGTTTCCTAATTTAAATATTACTATTCATACTTTTGCTTTAATTTAATTATATTATTTTTTAATGTCAACTTGCATATGTACAAATATATTCATTTATCATTTTTTTTTCTTTACTTGGAGCATAATTCGGCTGCCCCCTTTTCAATTTTGATTAATATTTATTTTTTTTTTAATTTATTTAATTATTTAATGATTTATTTAATTAATTTTTCCAAAAATTTCACAAAATTACCTAATTGGTCCATTCTTGTATTTAGGCCTAAAAATACCTAAACTCAACTATTTTTCATAAAAATTTCCAATTAATTAGTAAATACATTTTTACTAATTTTAAAACAAAAACCACCAATTTTAGGGTTTCATATAATTATTTGTGAATTTCCTTCACTTATGCTTAAGTAATTAGCCCAATATTACTTAATTACTTAATTATCATAACTTGATAATTTTCTTAATTACAATGTCTCATTATCTTCATACTCTTGTATTCACATTAGTATTTTCATACCTCTAACATTATTCCATAATTACAAGGGTATTTTGGTCTTTTTACTACTTTTTGAACATTCTTATACAATTTTCCCAAGTTCATATTTTATTAAATTACCATAATTATGGATAATATACTCTCCTAATTCACTTGGTCATTTTATCGCCTTTTAGTATTTTTCCCATAATTTCCTAAGTTGATTACCCTTTCAGGGGCATTTTGGTCATTTTGGCTCTTTGGCCCTTAAATTCCCTAATTTCTTGTAGAAATTCTACCTAGAAAATATGCTATAATTATACAAGACTGGAGATTGAATTTTCACTTATCGAATTATCCAACTTTTATTTATAATATGCCGATAAATATCCGGTATTACATTTCTCCCCTTACACAAAATTTCGCCTCGAAATTTAATCTATACTAACTAAACTTCGGGCCATGAACTCGGGTACTTCTCCTTCATGTCACTCTCGCTTCCCATGTTGCCTCTTCGGGTGTTAAACCCTTCCGCACCACCTTCACTATCGAATAGTCTTATTTCGAGCCGCTTCTCCTTATGATCAATGATCCGCTCGCTCAACGATGAAGGTATTATCATGCCGTACTTCAACATCCTCGTACTCGATGACATGATCATGGTCGGGTTGGTATTTCTTCAATTGTGACACGTGAAAACGTCGTGGAGATTACTCAGTTCGGGGTAAAGCTAATCGATAAGCTACTTCTCCGCTTAGCCAAAATTTCGAATGGTCCAACATACCGTGGTGAGTTTCTTCCTCTTGAGCGTCCCCGCCGACACCGATTCACGGAGATAACTTTAGAAATACATGGTCGCCGACATAAAACGTTAGAGGTCTCCTCCTTTTGTCGCATAGCTCTTCCGTCTACTATGTGCTGCTAGGAGTCTCTTCTTGATCAATGCGATCTGCTCAGAGGTTTGCTCAAGCATATCCGGCCCAAGTAATTGCTTTTCAGACGAATCTGTCCAAAGACAATGGTGATTGACACTTCCGCCCATACAATGCCTCGAACGGGGCCATTTGTATACTAGCATGATAACTGTTGTTATATGCAAATTCAGCTAGCGAAAGATGTTGATCCCAACTTCCTTTGAAATCCAGTGGCACATGCTCGCAAAGATATCCTCCAAATCGTATGGTTCTTTCGCATTGATCGTCAGTTTGTGGGTGATAAGCCGAACTGAACCTTAGCTTAGTCCCCATACCTTCATGTAATGCTTGCCAGAAACGGGATTTGAATCGTGTATCACGATCAGAGACAATGCTCTTAGGAACACCATGTAATCTCACTATCTCTTTGATATAAATCTCCGCCAATCGTTCCTGAGAATAGTGGATGCCGATGGGAATAAAGTGTGCCGACTTGGTTAATCTGTCAACAACTACCCAAATTGTGTCATGATTTCGATTTTGGGCAGACCTACCACAAAATCCATGGTTATGTTCTCCCATTTCCATTCCGGCAGCTCTAGTCCTTGAAGAAGACTAGGGGGTCGACGGTGTTCAATCTTCACTTTCTGACAAGTCAAGCATTTGGTCACGTAATCGGCTACGTCTTTCTTCATTCCGGGCCATCAAAGTTCAGATTTCAAACTCTGGTACATCTTGACCATGCCTGGATGTAGAGTGTATTTACTCTTATGAGCCTCATCCATTATTGACCGCTTCAATTCATCAACTAGCGGTATGTAGATTCGCTGCTTATACCTGACCAAACCACTAAGTGATAGGTCATAGTCTTGGGTCTCACCTCGAGAAATCTTCTCACGAGTCTCGATAGCCCAATCATCTTGCTTCTGAGCTTTTTCCACTTCATCTCTCAGATCATACTCCCCTGACTTGCAAGAAGTGTAGCAAGATAGGCATCGCAGGGTGCATGCACCCATGCAGATTTGGTTGGATAGATTCGGATCTCGAAATCTTCCAAGAAGCCGCTCTTGTATCATCATGTATGATACCTGCACCGTCTTTCTACTAAGAGCATCGCAACAACGTTTGCTTTACCCGGATGATACTTGATTTCCGTGGTGTAATCTTTAATCGCTCCATCCAACGACGTTGTCTCATGTTGAGTTCTCGTTGATCGAACAAGTATTTTAGACTCTTGTGGTCACAATACACTTCTACGGTTACACCGCATGTAATGCCTCCATATCTTCAAAGCGAACACGATAGCCGCCACTCTAGATCGTGTGTAGGATAGTTTAACTCGTGAGGTTTCGGTGACGAGAGGCATAGGCCACCACCCCGCCCGCCGCATTAGGACACATCCCAATCCTTGCCCACCGGCATCACTGTAGACAACATAGGTCTCATCTCGGATCGGGATAATCAATACCGGTCTTGTAGTCAACCTCTCCTCGTACTCGAAAGCTCTCCTCACAATCATCTCCCCATATAAAGGGTTGATTCTTCCTCGTAAGCTTTGTCAATGGTAGGGCAAGACGCGAGAAATCCCGTATAAATCTGCGGTAGTATCCCGCCGCACCAAGAAAACTACGGATCTCCGTCACGCCTCTCGGCCGTTTCCGGCCCGAACTGCTTCCACTTTGCTAGGATCAACCGCAACTCCGCCGCTAGATATAACATGGCCCAGAAATTTCACTTCCTACAGCCAAAATTCGCATTTGCTCGGCTTAGCATAAAGTTGCTTCTCCCTGAGTATGCCTAACACCTTTCGCAGATGTTCTTCGTGCTCTTCTTTGCTCTTAGAATATATCAAGATGTCGTCGATGAACACCACCACAAATTGGTCTAGGTGTTGTCGGAAGATACGGTTCATGTAATCCATGAATACCGCAGGTGCATTTGTTAATCCGAAGGGCATCACAAGGAATTCATAATGCCCATATCCGGTTCTCAAAGCTGTCTTGGGAACATCGCCATCCTTAACTCGCAACTGATGGTATCCCGAACGCAAATCAATCTTTGAAAAGACTGTGGAACTGCATAACCGATCCAAAAGATCATCAATCCGGGAAGTGGGTACTTGTTTTTAACAAATACCTTGTTGAGTTCGCGGTAGTCGATGCGAGTCGGAAACTTCCATCTTTCTTCTTTACAAAAGCACCGGGCTCCCACGGTGAAACGCTAGGTCGAATGAACCCCTTCTTCAAAAGCTCTTCCAACGCTTCTTCAACTCCCGCATCTCGTTAGGAGCCATACGATACGGCGCTTTGATATTGATCTGTGCTGCATCAAGTCAATGTTGAACTCCACTTCTCGGATAGGAGGTAACTCGGTAAGATCCTCCTGAAATACATCAGAAAATCATTCACCACAGAATGTCCTCAAGTGAAAGGTCGACTTCGCTTTGATCGAAAAGAATACCATGAAAGCATGACATCCTTGCTTCACGCACCGATCGCCTTCGTAGCGGAGAGAAAGTTCGAGCTCACTTCAACCTTGTCTCCGGCAAATGATATCTCCTTTTTGCCACAATCGATCATCGCACCGTTGGCCGTTAACCAATTCGGATCGAATATGACGTCGATGCCGTGAAGAGGTAGACGGATAAGATCCACTTTAGAAACTCGTCCATCCACGTTAGCGGTGCAATTCATACATGCATCGAAGCTAAAGACTTTACACCCAACGGTGTAGATACAACAAGATCAAATGGCAATCTAAAGGCATGCAATCCTAAACGACTTGCACAATCATAGGAAATAAACGAGTGACTAGCACCCGAGTCATACAATGCTTCAAGTAGATTTCCATTGAGATAGATGGTACCTTGAACCATCTCTGGGGACTTTTGGCCTCTGTGTTTGTCAATGCAAAGATTCGGCCGGTGTTCGAGGTCTCGCCTCTGCAGCCTTCTCGGGGCAATCCCGCTAATGTGTCCGGCTTCGACACTTGAAACAGACTTGTTTCCCATCGCAGCTTGGCTCTGGATGGTACTTCTTGCATTTAGGACACGTCCTGGGATCCCGGTTGTCTCTGGGTAATTTTGTTGCCCCGGTTGGTAGGGTCTCTTGTTTCCACCCCGGTTGTTGTTCCAAGGTGCCTTCCTCTTCGTGAGGAACCTCCGCGGTTGGAACCACCGCGACTTGCATTATTTCCGTCCCGGCCGGGATTTGCGCAATTCCTTCAAGTTGCGCTCTGTCATCTGCAGATTCCACCGCTTTGGCCATCTTCGGAAATTGCCGAGACACTAACCTTGCCCTTATATCATATTTCAGCCCTGTTACACTTCGGTTAGCCTTCCACTCTCATTCTTGTAGATTTTCGTGTATGATGAATACCGCGACAGTTGGTAAACGGGCGAAGTAGTCGTCGAAAGACTCCTCGGCTCCTTGCTTGATCTGCAGGAATTCTTCTTCTTTAATTACTGTGTTGATGGAGGAAAGTACTGTTCATTGAACTGCTCAAGGAACATCTCCCACGTAACAGATCAGGCGAGTTGTGGAAACGCTCTTCCACCATCTGTGAGCATCTCCTCAAGCTTGTAAATTGCTAGCCGGGCCATCCGATTTCCGTGGCATTCCATGACTTCAAAAATCTTCTCAAGACTCGAAGCCAATCCTCGCCTAGCTCACTCCTCCCTCGGAAACCAGGTGGTTTCAACTTGCAGAACTGGTTTACCCAGTTTTCAGTAGTCCTTTCTCTTTGTCCGTGCCTCGGTGGTGATTGGGATCTGTCAGACCCTTCAGGCTCTTCATCATTGTCATTGTCATCATTGTCATCATATTCTTCTTCATCATTGTAGTTATTTTCTTCTTCATTTTCTCGCTCCTCTTCATGTTGTCGTGCTTCCAATTGTCTTTGTGCCTCCCGGTCCTGTTGGTTCCGTCTTGCCGAAGAGTATCAATCGAACTCTTTGTTCTGTAGAGTTCTACGCATTTCTTCAATTTCATCACGTCCGGTTGATTCGGTTCATTGTTTCTTTCATCCCGAGGCAGTCGCCTCTTCCTCTACCTCGGCCTCGACCACGGCCTCGGCCTCTTGGTGCACCGGCACCTCTTAGTATCGCCATGTTTTATTCTTTTCCTTTAAATAATTATGACAAAATATGTAAACATTAGAAATGGCACAACAATTTGCACACCAAACATATATTCACATATATTCATTTCATAAGGTTAATACATATTGGTCATTCTAATCCTAATACAAGTCTTACTTGTACAATCTCCTTATTCAAACGTATTTACAATATTCCAAAGTACTTGGAGATACAACCCAAACTTCCTAGTTTCTACAATCCATGACTTCCTTGTCTTGATGCTTTTCCTTTCACATGTACGCACGAACCAAGCACTTCAAATAGCGTAGGTGAATTCTAACTCCAAGAATGGGTCCGTCGTCCAATAGCTCGTTGATAATCCTTGCCCAAAAGCGGGTACAAGGAAAGAAGTACAAAGTGGAACGAATCCAAGCTGCGGGTGCATGTTGGTCACAATTGGCTTGATAATTTCCGATCAGGCTTAGAAACATCGATATTTGCTTTGAGTATCGTGGGCGTAGTTCTCTACTTCACAAGGTAGTGTTCTAAACGAATGATTAATGGTGTATCATCGTCTAGGACGTAATGATAGTCGTCGAGTTCGGCTACCTCATCGTCAAGAAGTTGGATCTCGGGGTAGTTAAAGTTATCACCAACCGAGGTGTGAGTTGAAGTAGGGCTTCTGGATCAATTTGGTCCTCTATCACTAGGTCATACGAGGTTGAGATCGGGTTCGAGTTCCCCGAAGCCGGGTGATAAAAGGGTTCGATTCACCGTAGTAGTGACCGAGAGTAGTGGGCCGTATTCTCATAGTTTGGATCATAAGGAACAGTTCACCGTGGTCCGGACTCCAAGGTGGAACAGTTCGAATGGTTTGTGGATTCGACTCATTCGCTTGCGCTTTGTAGGAATCCGACTCTTCCTCGATAGGATCTTCTTCTTCCGTGGTCGGTAAGGATGGGTTATTCGAGGGTGCGAGTGCTAACGGAGGAATGGATCTCCGAGCAGGACGTCTCCACATCCCGTAATAGTTGTAGAATGGGTCTAGGACGGGCTCTTCGTCCCTGTTCATCTCTACACATTACACCAATGGCCTTATCAATACTCATTTTCAAAAATGTGCTCAAAGATAAAAGGCTTAAGAATCTAACTCCGTTATCCGAATGAATGGCCGGGTAAGTGTCTACCATGGGGCCTCACCGGTTAGCAAGTGACTTATGGCACACCCACGTAGACTAGCCTTGCCTTCGGCACCAAACCTGTCCGTGGTAACATAGTTAAATACTTGCCGAAAAGTTTTGCTCTGATACCATAAAATGTAACATCCCATGTTTGAAATGCGGAAATTTTTTTTTTTCAAACAAACAATCAGAGTGGAGCAATAGAGCGAAAGAGCATTTGGATTCTTAGCCAAAACATCAACCATTGTGTAACATTGTATAGCATATAAGTATTTAAGATGCACAAGATTAGTGTTACGACGCGTCCGTACCTTCGTTGGCAACGTTAGGTACTACCGGCGAAAACGTACTTTCTACGGAGAAACGTGCAAGAATCCTACGGCACGTCGGGCAACAGAACGGCAGCAGAATCAACGTTTCAGATATCCTATGAGAATAATGTCACTTCCATTAGTAATTTGACATTATAACTGGCATTTTAGGTAAAAATTACCATTTTGCCCCTATACCCCTACTTGGCGGAATTTCGCCAGCGCTTCCGCTACATAGGCTATTTTCTTCCCAAAATTTCGCCAGAACTTCGACGCATTTATGATTCTTGAAAATAAAGACTAAAATAGCCCTCCCATATGATACCCAAATCATAAAAATAAAGACTACCCTAGCCTTACTAACTATTGAACTAAAGACTAAAAACTAAAGACCGAAAGACTTACCCGTTGAAGACTTCGGCAGAACTCCCCCAGAGCTTCTCTCTCTACTTTCTCTCCCTAGATTTTCGGCCAAGGCAAGAAATGAAGAGTGTGTGCAGAATTTTGAAGGAGGGGGGGTATTTATAAGAAAAGTTGTAGGATTTCGGCCTCCAACAGTCCAGTTGAAGTTTCCTCGAAAACGTGTCCGATCGCGTCCGGTTTGAACGCATTTCGAGAATACCAACTTCTTCAGAAAAATTCACTGATTCCAAATATGTCAAAATAAATTCAAACCCATTCCTAAATGTTGAGTTAGAATTTATTTTCCTCTTTTCCAAAATTATGCCTATATGCATTTTTCCCTATTTTGTTTTATTAGGAAAATGCACAAACTACTTCTAATTAACTTCCTAAGAGGTCACTTAAAGGTAAAAACTCACCGATCAATATTTTACCTTGACCTTGGGATTCCTATTCCTAGATCTCTAGATAGGATCCGTTTCCTAATTTAAATATTACTATTCATACTTTTTGCTTTAATTTAATTATATTATTTTTTAATGTCAACTTGCATATGTACAAATATATTCATTTATCATTTTTTTCTTTACTTGGAGCATAATTCGGCTGCCCCTTTTCAATTTTGATTAATATTTATTTTTTTAATTTATTTAATTATTTAATGATTTATTTAATTAATTTTTCCAAAAATTTCACAAAATTACCTAATTGGTCCATTCTTGTATTTAGGCCTAAAAATACCTAAACTCAACTATTTTTCATAAAAATTTCCAATTAATTAGTAAATACATTTTTACTAATTTTAAAACAAAAACCACCAATTTTAGGGTTTCATATAATTATTTGTGAATTTCCTTCACTTATGCTTAAGTAATTAGCCCAATATTACTTAATTACTTAATTATCATAACTTGATAATTTTCTTAATTACAATGTCTCATTATCTTCATACTCTTGTATTCACATTAGTATTTTCATACCTCTAACATTATTCCATAATTACAAGGGTATTTTGGTCTTTTTACTACTTTTTGAACATTCTTATACAATTTTCCCAAGTTCATATTTTATTAAATTACCATAATTATGGATAATATACTCTCCTAATTCACTTGGTCATTTTACTGCCTTTTAGTATTTTTCCCATAATTTCCTAAGTTGATTACCCTTTCCAGGGGCATTTTGGTCATTTTGGCTCTTTGGCCCTTAAATTCCCTAATTTCTTGTAGAAATTCTACCTAGAAAATATGCTATAATTATACAAGACTGGAGATTGAATTTTCACTTATCAGAATTATCCAACTTTTATTTATAATATGTCAGATAATTATCCGGGTATTACAATAGTATAAGGGTAGACCAACCATGGCTTTTGATCACTTAAGCATAAGGTTTTGAGCAAATCCCTGTTAAGCTGTTTCTATCATTTCTTTTTTTTTTTCATTATATATATTTTTTTCTATAGATATACCTTTTATTCTATTTACAAGTCCCTTCCAACATGTTTCACATAGATCATGAAAAACTTGAAATTTCATTAACTCTACCATAAAATTTAACAACCTTCTCATGACTTTATCCCTATCCAAGTATCCGGAGTCGTGGTGCCAGCTTAAGAGGGCCCACTAATTAAGTAAATGGATTCTTTTGTGTGTAATAGGGAGTCGTGGTGCCAGCTTGATGTCAGGAACTTTTGGATTAGGGGGTGAGCAGCGCACAGTCTAAATATTTTAAGGATGGGCTGCGCACCAATATTGGATGCTTTATTAACATTTTATGGTCCCCTTCCTCCAATATAAGCACATCGTGCGTGTGGCGGGAGAGACCGAGTGTGTAGCGTATTGTGAGAGCTCCGGAGAGGAGGAGAGCAAGAGGCTGAAGTACTTGGTTTTAAGGTAAGTCTTTCATCTCATAGGATTATTTAGATAACTAAACTAAATCTTTTTCAATAAACTTTCTTTACGAAAGTTACTCTAAATATTTTTTTCTTTCTAATGAAGGGTTTTTTGTATAGACTTGTGAGAACTTCGGGGTTTGGATTTTAGGAGAGTTTTGAGTTTTGACAATAGATAACTATATATATATATAGAGAATGATTAATATTAAATTTTAATCGGTTTAGTTTTGTTGGTTGGTTGTTGTAAGGATTTAAAATTAATTTTATATTTAAAAATTTTAGGATTTATATCCTATATGATGTTTTTGCCGATTAAATATAGTGGAAATAATTTATTTGGGGTATTGGAGGTATTATGAAAATTTTAATTGGGTCAAGTTTTGAAATTTAAAGAACTACATCGTTATTTCTGAAATTCGTAGGTCAAAAATGTCATTTCTAAAATTCATAGGCTTAAATGTCAAATCCGAAACTCGTAGGTCTAAACTGTCATTTTAAAATTTGACGGACTAAACTGTTGATAAGTGCATATTTTATGATTAAATGAGTATCAATTCTGAGATATATTGGATTAAATTTATTACTATTTATATATCTTGCAGGAGTTATTAGCTGATTGGGAAAAGAGCACAGGAGAGCTTAAGGAAATTTCTATATAAAGAAGGAGGGAGATACACACAAGGGAGGACCGGAGAGACAAGCAGAAATAACAAAAGCACAAAAGAAAGAAGAAACATCCTTATGCTCTCTAAATCTCGGTATTTACCAAAGGTTTAGAGAGAGGACGAAGAAAAGGAGGAGACAGTTTGAAGGAAGAAAGAGGATGCAAGAACAATTCCAATTTTCATCTCTTTTCTTCTATTTTGTTAATCTAGCCATGCTCGGCTAATTTTCTTTAGTAGTTAGGGCGAGGATGAACCCTATGTGAATTTGAGTATTTGTTTGAATTCTTGATTGAATGTTATTTACCATGATTGAATGAATTATCTTTGCTTAAAGCTTTCTTAAAGAATGATCACCTTTTAGATTGTTCATAGGTTGGTGTATGACAATAGAGATGTTGGTGCATTTAATCGGCACCGTTAATTCGTCATAGAGTTGCATGACCTAGACATAGGCTTACGAGTTTATGCGATCTTATAATTCTGGTTTAAATAATTGATCTTTCCAAACAATACTAAGACATTAGGTTGTTTTTAAAGATAACGGACTAAGGTAGCGTCAAGACATTGGGACTTAGTCTAATTTTAGAGAGTTGATCGTCAATCATGGGAATAATAGTCAATTAAGGATTTATTTCAAATACTCGAAGGAACATAGGGGGATTTCTATGCCCTAGCCGCGTTTTCTCCACCGATATCTTTTCTAAACTATCGTCTTTGGGATTTTTAATCTTGAATGCGTGTTTTCAATCAAATTTCTTAAAAATTCTGTCGGTTACAACTCACCCTCTTTTACTCATTTGTCCAACTAAAGCTAAGATAACGAGTTAGTGGCTGGAATACTAGTCCTCGTGGGACGATCTTCTCTCACTACTTTATTACTTGATACGGCCCGTATACTTGCGGAGTTTATAAGGCTTTAAAGTTTTGCCCTATCAAGTTTTTGGCGCCGTTGCCGGACTATTTATTTCAACACTAAGAGTAGTTATTGAAACTCTAGATTGGATTTTTCTTTTCTTTTGTTATCATACTCTTTTATGCGAGGTACCATTGACGAAATTCTCTGCAGTTTGATCCCGAAATTGAAAAGACAAAGAAAGAGAAACCGGAAACTTGCTAAACAGAGAAAAGGAGGGGCTAATAGTTCGAGTACTGAGGCGAAACCGGCTTTAATGGCGAGAATTGGTGCAGACCCTCCTCATCCTCCTCCAAAAAAGACCATGGGCGACTACATGACGCTTAATCCTGCTAGGGCTGCAACTAGCATTGTCAATCCGGTTGTGAATGCAAATAATTTTGAAATCAAGCCATCTCTCATAAGCTTGGTTCAACAAAGCTCTTTTAGTGGGAGTGATTTAGAGGATCCTAATCAGCATATCGAGACTTTTCTCGAATTTGTGATACCATCAAGATGAATGGAGTTTCGGAGATGCTATTCGTGTGCGACTGTTTCCTTTCTCTCGACGGGAAAGCAGCGGCTTGGCTTCGTTCTTGTCCTAATGGAAGTCTCTCCACTTGGGATATCATTACCACAAAGTTTCTTGAGAAATTTTTCCCTTCTTCTAAGTATACAAAGCTGCTTTCAGACATCAATTGCTTTACCCAAGGCAATGGGGAATCATATTGTGAAGCGTGGGAAAGATTCAAGGAATTGCTTAGGAGGTGCCCACAACATGAGCTGCAAGACTATGATCAAGTGAGAATATTCTTTAAAGGGATGCTTCCATCCTCTAGAATGATGATTAATCTTTGCACAAGGTGGTACGCTAAAAATAAAACTCCCGAAGAGGCATTGGAGTTGTTTGAAGATATGGGGTCCTTTGAGAATGAACCTGTTACTCCACAACCGAAGAAGGGAGTTCTTCAGCTAGACTCTTACAATACACTATTGGCCCACAATGAGAACCTTGCCCAACAAAACAAGGTGATCCAACAACAGTTAGCTTCCATCACTAAACAGCTTGCCTCTTCTCAAGTATCATCTATCACTTCTCAGCCTCCTTTGCTTTGTGATTTTTGCCAAGGGGAACACGCTAATGGGGAATGTGCAGCATTCATTGCGAAGAAACAATGAGGTAAAATACATGGGTAATCCTCCTAGAAATCGGTTTAATCCTTATAGCAACACATACAATCCACGGGCCGGAAATCTCACCCAAACTTCTCCTATAAACCCCAAGCGGCACCTCGGCGGCTCCACCAAAACACCACTACCGATATGGAAAAGGCTTTGGCACAGTTGACTCTTTCCACTACCGAATTCATACGAAACAAGGTCTACTCAAAAAAATCGGGAGGCTTCGATCCGAATTTGGAGAATCAAATTGGTCGATTGTCAAAGCAAATAGCGAGAGAGAAACCAAGGGTTCTTCCCTAGTGATACTGTGGTCAATCCAAAGGAGCATTGTAAGTCCATAACTACAAGGAGTGGTATAGTGGTCCAGCCGGTTGAGAAATCTGTTCCAATGAAGGACAAGTCTGAGAAAGGGGAAGAAGAGGTTGAGCAATGTGATGTGCAGCAGGTTCCAAAGGAGATAGCTACAAAGAAGCCTCCCACTCCTTCTTATGCAAAACCTCCTTATCCCCAAAGGTTGAAGCAGGATAGGTCCATTAAGAAGCCAGAAGGTGTCATTGAGGATGTGCTTGTGAAAGTAGACAAATTCATCTTCCCGGTGGATTTTGTGGTTCTTAACATGGAAGAAGATGCTGAAATTCCTTTACTTTTGGGAAGACCCTTCTTGGCTACTGCTAGAGCGGTAATTGATGTAGCTGCAGGAAAAATGGAATTCCAAATGAATGACGAGAAAGTCACTTACAATGTGTTTCAGTCCATGAAATACCCAGCTGATAATAGTGACTGTTTCAAGGTTGACGTGGTTGATGAGGCCATTCAAGAAGTTTTTCAAAAGGTTCGAGATGAGCCTATGGAGGATGATCTTGCTCAATTGTTACAAGTGGAAGAAGAGGTTTCGAAAAGGAGAATTCTCATTTACGGGTTGAGGAGTCAAGAAGAAAGATTATGATGCGCCACTTTGTTACTCCTAAGGTGGAACTAAAGGAGCTCCGTCTAATCGAAGTATGTTTTTCTAGGGAAGGATGACACTTATCCCATTATTGTTAGTCTTTGAGTTGTCCCCTACGACGAAGAGAAGTTCTTTGAAAGATTTGACTACCCACAAGACTACCATAGGGTGGTCTATATCGATTTAAAGAGGATTAGTCCTTCATTTTGCACTCATAAAATTCTTATGGAGGACCATGTGAAACCGAGAAGGCAGCCCAGAGGAGACTTAACCCGACTATGAAGGAAGTGGCGAGAAAGGAGGTGGTGAAACTGTTAGATGCGAGTGGAGAATGTGTATGGATTGTAGGAGGTTGAATGATGTCACTCGCAAGGACCACTTTCATTTGCCATTCAAGAAAAAAACCAAGAGATGGCATGACGGGAGGATTCTTCCAAAAGCGTTTCATCCGGGACAACAGAGATTGAAGCCTTACCATGGTGGAGACATTGACGAGAGGAGGAACCTCCGTGGCAACCTGGAAGCCGAGAATTAAGGTGATATCTCGTCGAGCTCAAGACGTTAAACAAGCGCTGATTGGGAGGCAACCCAATAAGTCTTCTTTTTCATTTTTATTTAGTCTTAGTAATTATTGGTAGGATAGGAAGGATGTGAAAAGTGTGGATCAAATTATAAGATTCCATGCTTTAAAAAAAAATTTAAAAAAAAAAAAAAAAATTTAAAAAAAAAAAAATATTTGGACAGAAAGTTGGCGCCCAGGGCGCCAACTCTCGGCCAATTCGGCAAAAAAAAAAATTCCTTTTTTTTAAACCACCCTCCTTCTTCTTTCTCTTTCTCTCTCACTTATCTGACCCAGATGGTCGAGGCCCTTTGCATCAAGAATATAGACCCAACTAGTTGTCAACCAGCTGAGGACGACAATGATTCCGACGATGCGGTCACACATGAGGATGCCGATGACCACTCTGATGACTTTGACAGGAGCACTCTACATCAGAGTTCACGGCTTAAACCAGGGGAGTACTAGTTCCTTTCCTTTTATTTATTGTTCTGACATTGAGGACACTGTCTGATTTATGTGTGGGGTAGGGATATGATTCTTTATCGTGTTGCTTGTTCTTATTCAATTGAAAAGAATTCACTTGAAAAAAAAAAAAAAAAAAAATTTGAGATTTTGTTTAGATTGACCTTAACTTTGAAGCATCCCCATCTTAGAAATTGTTATCAAGTAAAACAATAAAAAGGACAAGGATGTGTCAACTAAGCCCCGAGCATTGAATTTTTATAAACAATCTGGAGATGTTTTGAATATTTTGATACCTGATTCCTCTAGGAAATGAGATTATGCCCTTTGCTGACCTAGTAAAACTTTTGTTTAGGGAAAGGACTCAAGTAAGTATAATGAAAAAAAAAAAAAAACACAACTCCAATGACTTCTCTAGACCTACTTAGTAACCGGGTCTTGCATCAAAAGGGGACCTACAACGGCTCAAGATTAAAGTCCTGATGGAGTACTCGAGTAACCGGTGCTGCATCACCCATGTGCAGTGTCGCGTCAAAAGGGGACCTCCAACGGCTAAAAAAAAAAAAAAAAGAAGTTATTTCTTACATGAGGATCCCTATGAAATTAACTGCAAAGCTTGGTTTATTGGGGGCATTTGAATTTTTCTGGAGGAATTAAGTAGAAAAATATTCTATTGAACTTATTGTGGTGCTTATTACTGGCTATTGTTTAAGGCTATTGGCTTAGTGACCTAGTCTTGTAAGACATTAATTGAATAAATTTTGATAACATGATCTGAGTGTGGTGGTAACTACTCACTTTGTTTAGGAAAATCAAAGACAATGTCATGCTCATTTAGATAATGAATTCTCTTTCTTTTGCTTGAGGACAAGCAAAGATCTAAGTGTGGGAGAGTTTGATAAGTGCATATTTTATGATTAAATGAGTATCAATTCTGAGATATATTGGATTAAATTTATTACTATTTATATATCTTGCAGGAGTTATTAGCTGATTGGGAAAAGAGCAGAAAAAGGAAATCAATTTGAATTAATTGATTGATATGAGAGAGAGTGGATTACAAAATAGTTGGAACTGATTGGAGATCTCAAAAAGATGTTGCACATCTTTTATTTAAGGAAATAATCGCATCACAACCCAGGAGAGCTTAAGGAAATTTCTATATAAAGAAGGAGGGAGATACACACAACGGAGGACTGGAGAGACAAGCAGAAATAACAAAAGCACAAAAGAAAGAAGAAACATCCTTATGCTCTCTAAATCTCGGTATTTACCAAAGGTTTAGAGAGAAAGGACGAAGAAAAGAAGGAGACGGCTGAAGGAAGAAAGAGGATGCAAGAACAATTCCAATTTTCATCTCTTTTCTTCTATTTTGTTAATCTAGCCATGCTCGGCTAATTTTCTTTAGTAGTTAGGCGAGGATGAACCCTATGTGAATTTGAGTATTTGTTTGAATTCTTGATTGAATGTTATTTACCATGATTGAATGAATTATCTTTGCTTAAAGCTTTCTTAAAGAATGATCACCTTTTAGATTGTTCATAGGTTGGTGTATGACAATAGAGATGTTGGTGCATTTAACTGGAACCGTTAATTCGTCATAGAGTTGCATGACCTAGACATAGGCTTACGAGTTTATGCGATCTTATAATTCTGGTTTAAATAATTGATCTTTCCAAACAATACTAAGACATTAGGTTGTTTTTAAAGATAACGGACTAAGGTAGCGTCAAGACATTGGGACTTAGTCTAATTTTAGAGAGTTGATCGTCAATCATGGGAATAATAGTCAATTAAGGATTTATTTCAAATACTCGAAGGAACATAGGGGGATTTCTATGCCCTAGCTGCGTTTTTCTCTTTTACTCATTTGTCCAACTAAAGCTAAGATAACGAGTTAGTGGCTGGAATACTAGTCCTCGTGGGACGATCTTCTCTCACTACTTTATTACTTGATACGGCCCGTATACTTGCGGAGTTTATAAGGCTTTAAAGTTTTGCCCTATCAAGTTTTTGACTAAACTGTCATTTTTAAAATTTAAAGAACTAAACAGTCATTTTAAATTTTAAACCCTAAACTACCATTTACAGTTTTTATCATTAGATTTTGAATTATACGAAATTATAAGTAATGATTTTGATTATGTGGGGGCTTAAGGAATTGTTTAATAATTGGCTTGTGCTCATATAAGTTAGAAAATAGATTTAATTGGTTTAGGATGTTGAGGATAATAAGTGTAAAGGAAATTAGATTTTTGGAAATTAAATTTATTTATTTTATTATTATTTGCGGTTCATTGGTATCTACATTTATAATGTAGAGTTTTCTTGTGACCGGTGTTTGTTCGTATTGTGTCCCTTGAGTTAAGGTTGAGGTAACCAAGGTTAATTTATTCTATATGCCTGTTTTGAACTATAAGATGTTTTCTAAACCTTACTTTTATATGTGTTACTTTTATGTGTCTTGAAAATTATGTGTATATCTGAAGCAGAAGCAGAATGACGACCTTGTGCAGAAGAAAAATGACCGGGAATATTCGAACGTTGCTTCATTAAATGCTCTCCGCGGTGACGACCTTGTGCAGAGAGATAATCAGAGTGCAAGCTGGAATAAGTGTTCCTCGAAAGAATGTTTTTTCGTCTGTTGCAATCGTTTATTCCTAATGTTGCTCTGTTTCTCTGACTTGCATTTAATGTACTCCCATGTTGGATCGCATTTCGCTTGAATTCAAATTTTTGCCTGCTTAATAACTTCAAAACTCAATCAAAGAAAGATTAGATATGATATAAGTGAGTTTAAAGATGATTAATAAACATTGGAGAATAGCCCATGAATTTCCATGAGAGATTTAAGTAGCGTACATTCATAGTAAAGTTTTCAGGAAAACATTCTCGAGAATTGTTCTAAGCATTCTCGAGAATCATGTTTGAAACAAAGTGTTGAGAAAGCGAACCTGCAGGAGTTCTCGAGAATTGATTATCTCATTCTCGAGAATCCTATGGCCAGAAGCTTATCGTGAAGATTTAATGATGCCATACTCGAGAATTGAATGATTATTCTCGAGAATTAGACGTTAATGACTTTTCGTAGATGGTAGGCATTCTCGAGAATTGATACTGTATTCTCGAGAATTGCTTCCATTCTCGAGAATCAATTTGTCATTCTCGAGAATCATGTAATAAGAAATATTTGATCATTATATTCATTCACTTAACATTCTCGAGAATTATGAGTGAGTTCTCGAGAATTGCTTCCATTCTCGAGAATCACAAATTGATAAGCAATTAATCATTTGTTGAGCATTCTCGAGAATTAATGTGGTATTCTCGAGAATTCTCGAGAATCAAATTCTCAATCTTGAGAATCACATGACAGAAAGAAGAAAATTTTAATCTTTATATGATCACTGAGCATTCTCGAGAATTCTTAACCAATTCTCGAGAATTGCTTACTCATTCTCGAGAATGGCTTACTCATTCTCGAGAATGAATGTTATATTCAAATGATGTTGTGACAGACTAAGCATACTCGAGAATCGATTGTGGGTACTCGAGCATTGCTCCAATTCTCGAGAATTCAATCTTATTCTCGAGAATCAGAATAACATGAGGTCAATTGTTTTTTCCATGCTATTCTCGAGAATTATGAGGGTATTCTCGAGAATCATAAGATCATTCTCGAGAATCAGAAATGCATTCTCGAGAGTGTTTACTTCTGATTCACAAATTTAGTTATTATCACTTTCTGTTTTATAACCTTTTAATCTTTTGTTATCATCAAAACACTTGGGATCTAACATTCTCCCCCTTTTTGATGATGACAACAATTTTAACAAAGGATTTAATTTAAAGGTTTAAAACTTTGGAACAAAGAAGAACACATAAAGAAATATCATTAAGATCATATTAATGTTCCAAAATGTTACATTGATCAAAGTCTTTGAAGCACATAGCAAAACAGATCATTAGTGCAAACTAACTAATAGTGATCAGTGATTAGCAAGCAAAGTCAAAGTCCTGACTAACTCTTCATGACTAACTCCTAGATACTAGCTAGACTGTAAATCCTATGCATCTTCTCCCCCTTTGTCATCGATCAGTCAAAGAGGGGGGAGCAGGAGAAGCAGAGTAAGGCACAATAGCAGTGGTGGCCAACTCAAGAGACATGGCAGGAGTGGAAGCAGGTGGCACAAGAGAAGTAGCAAGAGGAGCCTGGAAGGACCAGGACGACTGAGATTGGTGGCAAGATACTCAAGATTGTTGTTCAAGTCCTGAACCAAGAGTTGAGTCCGAAGGTGTTGTTGATCCAAATCCTGAACTTCCTTCTTAATTTCCCTCTGATGCTCAAACAAAACAGAGAGACGAGCATCTACCTCAGCTTTGAGATCTGATATCTCTGAGTTTAGGCGATCATCGAAATGATTATTTAAACTAAGCATTTCTTCATTCAAAGCTTTAACCATCTCTCTTAGAAGCTGATTTTGACATTCTAATCCCTGCTTTAGTGGAGAAATGGCATTCTGAATCAAAGTCTGAGAAAGAAGGTGCATGAGTAGAAGCAGTGCCAGCCTGAGAAGAATGAGCTTCTTTTGGAGCCTTGGACAAAGTAGGCTGAGAAGGACCATCCACAACTTCTTTGTCCTTTTTCTGAGGTGCCTTTTTCAGTGGTCCAGTGGCTTTGGTAAAGGAAATCTTCATATATAAAAGGTGATTTTTGTTGAATTCCTTAGGAAAGACTACATTGTCACCCTTTAGAAGATACCAGATATTATTGAAGCCAAGTATCTGGGAGACCAAGTTAGGATATGGCATTGTATTTCTCTTGGAAGTCCCTGAAGTAGAGAGAAAATTGGACATTTCTGAGATGACCAATTTGCCTAAGTTGAGTGGCTCCTTGGCAATGATAGAGGCTAGCAGCTGGTAATCTTTACTGACAAAGTGAGTAAAACTTTGTCCCTTGTTAACCAAATTGTGACTGTAAAGATACCAGAGAACTATGTGGGTGTCAGGCATCTGTGAAGGTTTAAACTTGAGAGGCTGCCCATCATAATCCTTAGTAGGTAGCAGAAGATTGAAACATTCACGCTCAGATAGAGAAGGTGGGTCTACTGGGGCATTAGTGATTCCTAAGTAGGAATTGATAAGCTCAGCAGTAATTTGGATATGTTTCCCCCTAACCTGAGTAAATAAAACAATTTCTCCACCAGGCCTCTTTTATTCAACCATATTAAAATAGAATATCTTAACTATGTGAGGGGAATATGGGGTTTGTATTTCCAATAGAGGCATGTAAGGGGTTAACTAAGGAGATAAATCCAAATTGCAAGATCTCCTAAACTTATCCAGATTAAGCCAAACAGTGGGGCAAAAAGGTCTCTCCTTATAACTTGATGCAAATAGAGGGTCAGAAGGAAGTACCAATGGGTCGTTGCAAAATCCAGGAGGGCAATGTAGAGCACTTTTCTGACCAGCCATCTGACAGGAAAAAGTGGGAAGAGGAGCATCTGACTGTTGTCGTCCAGGATGCCTGTGAGGTGGTTTTTGGACTCTGTCTTCCTTCTCCTTTGAACGTAGTTCGTGAAAGTTTGGGACTTCATCTTTGTATAGGTCTCGAGTATGAGTTGAACTAGAATGAGATGAGCTTGCTTCTTGAGATGATTTGCTTGTTCGTTTAGACGATTCACTAGCTCTGTGGGATGATTCGCTTGCTTCCTTGGATGACTTGCTTGTTCGTTTGGAGGATTTGCTTGTATCTTTGGATAATGGTAGAGAATGAGTAGAAGATCGAGTGATTGGTCGAGAGGGTGTGGATTGAAGATCTGTAGAGAACGAAACTGTCTTCGTCGGAGTGCGTTTTTCTGAAGATTGGACTTTCGGTCTGTATTTCGTGCGTGACTTCTTAGTGAGAGGTTGAGAAGGGGATTTTGATGAAGATTGATCCATTTGGGAAGAGAAAACTGGAAATTTAATTTGAGGAGGAAGAACAGAGTAAGCAATGGGAAGGGATTCTCGAGAGGATGTTGAGGGTGCTGAGAGAGAATGGAGGAACATAGTGATCGATGGATAGGAATTTGGGGGTTTAGGGTTTTTGTTTTAAGAAGAAAAAAAATGAAACGACATACCCCTAGCGTATGAAACGACCCCAAGACGTCGCCAACCATTCTCGAGAATTGCTTGCAATTCTCGAGAATTGGTTATGGTTTTAAGAATATCTCATGATTCTCGAGAGTACTCCCAAGATTCTCGAGAGTCCATTGAGCTAAATTCCATGGACAAAGATTTCTTAACATGGAAATTCTCGGGAATGAAAAGAGTTCTCGAGAATGGTTTTAATTCTGGACAAGTTTGTAACATTCTATTCTTGAGAATGATTCTTAATTCTTGAGAGCTCACTGTTAAAATTAGTTTCAAGAGAACTATCGTGAAGCAATTCTCGAGAATGATTTTCTGATTCTCGAGAATTAGGCGCTAAAAATCAAGTTATACGAAATTCGTTTGAGGGAATTCTCGAGAATAGGAAACTAGTTCTCGAGAATGTAGCGCTGAAAAATCAATGTTCACAAGATGCATTTAGAGCAATTCTCGAGAATGGGGAACTAATTCTCAAGAATGCAACGTTAAAAATAATTTTCTCAGAGTTCGTTGAAGGCAATTCTTGAGAATGCTTTTCTGATTCTCGAGAATGACAGAGTAAAAATGAACAATAACACCCAGGGACTTCAAAAACCCGATAATTCTCGAGAATGTCTAGGAGGGATGAGAGAATATTAAACCTTGATTCTCAAGAATGAATATATAATTCTTGAGAATAGGGGCACTCTGTTAGCCTTTGTTTTTACTTGTTCGAACAGGGGACCTGCATAACATAGCTAAACACTCCGATGGTAAAGTTAGGTCCTTGTTCAAACATCAAAACACAATTAACAATATTTAAACTAACATTACTCACAATTCATTGGGGTTTACCATTCCCAATTCTCTTCGAATAAAGTTGAACTGTTCTTTGTCTAAGGGCTTTGTGAAAATGTCAGCGAGTTGCAAGTGCGTGGGAATGAACATCACTTTAATATCTTTCTTTTGCACATGGTCTCTGATGAAGTGATGTCTCACATCAATGTGCTTTGTTCTTGTGTGTTGAACTGGATTTTTCGCGAGACTAATTGTGCTGATGTTGTCACAAAGGATTGGAATTTCTTTCAAATGAACTCCTAAATCAGATAATTGTTGTCTTAGCCACAGAACTTGTGCACAACAGCTGGAGACAGCAACATATTCAGCTTCTGTTGAAGATACGACCACGGTGGTTTGTTTCTTAATAAACCATGATACTAGTGATCCTCCGAGGAACTCACACTGTCCACTAGTACTCTTTTTGTCAGTCTTATAACCAGCGTGATCGGAATCTGAGTATGCGACCAGAAACTCTTGTTGATCCGTTGGAAACCAGAGACCAAGCTCCTTTGTATCTAAGAGATAGCGAAAAATCCTCTTCACATGCTCAGCATGTGATTCCTTTGGTGCAGCTTGAAATCTCTCACACATTCTCACACTGAATTGAATATCCGATCTACTTACTATTAAATAGAGTAGTGATCCGATCATCCCTCGATATTTGGTTATGTTGAAGTCTTTCCCTTTTTCTTCATCGACGTCTAGAGAGGCAGTGGCTGAGCTCATTGGTGTGTTAGCACCGTTGCAATGCTCCAATCCAAACTTCTTGAGCAAGTCCTGGAGATACTTTGTTTGTGAGATAAATATTCCATCCTTCCGTTGTTGGATTTGCAAGCCGAGAAAGTACTTCAACTCACCCATCATTGACATTTCAAATTCATTCTGCATTTTCTTCAAAAATTCTTCACATAGAGATTCGTTAGTAAAACCAAGAATAATATCATCTACATATATTTGTACAACTAGAATTTCATTGAGCTTATTATTTTTAATGAAGAGTATCGTGTCTGCTTTTCCTCTAATGAAACCTTGTTCTAATAGAAATTTACCAAGTCTTTCTTACCAAGCTCGTGGAAGCTTGTTTAAGACCATACAGTGCCTTTTTGAGGCGATAAACGTGATCAGGATGATGTTCATTTTCAAAGCCAGGAGGTTGCTCTACATAGACTTCATCTTGTATAAAACCATTTAAAAATGCACTTTTAACATCCATTTGATAAAGTTTGAATTCTTTGATGCAAGCAAAGGCCAAGAGTACACGTATTGCCTCCAATCTAGCTACTGGAGCATACGTTTCCTCATAATCAATTCCTTCTTCCTGATTATAGCCTTTGGCAACAAGTCTAGCCTTATTTCTGACTATAATTGCAGATTCATCACGTTTGTTTTTGAATACCCATTTGGTGCCAATGAACGGATGATCTTTAGGCCTAGGTACCAAATCTCAAACCTGATTTCTATCAAATTGATGCAATTCCTCTTGCATTGCGATTACCCAATCATTGTCTGAGAGGGCCTCGTCAATCTTAGAGGGTTCGATGTTAGATATGAATGCAGAAAATGTTACTTCATTTAAAGTGTTTTTCCTAGTTCTCACACCTTGATTTACATCACCTATGACTTGGTCCAGAGGATGATTTCTAATAAACTTCCAAGCTCTAGGTTGTGATTGATCATGATTTTCTATAGGATTCTGACCATTGTTTTCAAAAACATTTTTGAGATTTTCAAGAGAAGCAGGAGTAGTTTTTGAAAAGAATTGGTTTTTATGAGCAGGTTCATCATCATCATCTATAGGTTCATTAATTTTGGATTCGCAGAACACAACATGGATAGATTCTTCAACTATACGAGTACGTTTATTGAATACCCTATAAGCCTTACTCCTATTTGAGTATCCAAGAAAAATACCTTCGTCCGCTTTGGAATCAAATTTACCCAGATTGTCCTTACCATTGTTGTGTACAAAACATTTGCAGTCGAAGATATGTAAGTGAGCTAGGTTGGGTTTCCTTCCTTTGTAGAGCTCGTAAGGCGTCTTATTTAGCTTCTTTCGTAGATAAGCTCGGTTTGATATGTAGCTTGTTGTGCTCATTGCGTCTGCCCAAAAGACTTGTGATGTTTGATTCTCGTTTAGCATTGCACGAACCATCTCCGTGAGCACACGATTCTTCCTTTCAACTACACCATTTTGTTGTGGTGTTCTTGGAGCTGAAAAGTTGTGATCAATACCGTGAGCATCACAAAATTCAGCAAAGGCTTGATTTTCAAACTCTTCTCCATGATCAGTCCGAATAGCTGAAATATAAATGCCTTTCTTGTTTTACACCTTATTGGAAAACACAGTAAATAGATCAAATGTTTCATCCTTTGATGACATAAACATAGTCCATGTAAAGCGAGAGAAGTCATCTACAATAACTAGAGTATATAAGTTACCACCAAGACTCCTTACTTTGGCCGGTCCAACTAAATCCATGTGGAGTAGTTGAAGAGGACGATTAGTTGACATTTCAAACTTATTCTTAAAAGAAGATTTGGTTTGTTTACCCCTTTGACAAGCATCACAGATCATGTCGTTTTTAAATCGAAGTTTGGGTAAACCAATAACTAAATCTTTTCTTAACAACTTGTCTAGTTGTAACATGTTTACTTGAGCCAGCCGCTTATGTCACAGCCAACTTTCATCCAAGTTGCTAAAAAACATTTTTCAAAATTAACTTTAGGTAGTTCTAATGTATAGCAGTTACCTTCTCTAGAAGCTTTGAATAATGTCTTAAGTTTACCTTTATCTATTGGGAGATAATCCTTACTGACAATAAGACATTCCTCCGAGTCAAAGAGAATCCAATTGTTTTTGTCAGCACTTTGACTAACACTTAGGAGGTTGTGGCTAGGGGTGGGCATGGGCTGGGCTGGGCAGGGCGAGACCCCTGCTCGATGCCCAGCCCGAAGAATGAATGGGCTGCATTTTGCAGCCCGATGCCCCGCCCTGCCCAATAAAAGCCCTAACCATTTTCGGGCTGGACAAAGGCGGGCTGGGCAGGGCGGGCTTCTCCTGCCCAAGTAGTGATGCATTGTCCTTCTCCATAAAGATTCTAGTTCACACTTCATAGAATTTCAAACCTTTGGAGATACATGAAGTATAATATAATATATTTATAATATATTTACACATAATAATATAATATTTTTAAATAAAATAATATATATAGAATAATATTTATTTAAATATATTTAATTTTTCGGGCAGGGCCAAATGGGCAGGCAGGACACCCTGCCCAATGCCCACTACTGCCCGATTATTGGCCCAGCGCCCAAATTTTTCGGGCCACTTTTTTAGGGCTGGGCTGGGCAATTTTTTGCCGGGCTTGGGCGGGCTTACCGGGCATCTGGGCACCATGCTCACCCCTAGCTGTGGCAGAGACCTTCAACTAGATAGACGTCTTTGATCAGTGGTCCATCCTTTGTACCAATTTCTCCAATTCCAGTGATTTTGCTAGATTGATTCCCTCCAAATGTGACTTTACCACCATCTTTTGTTCTCATTGCCACAAACTTAGCTTGATCCCCATCATGTGTCTAGAGCATCCACTATCAATATACCATTTGTTGGTTCTTGATGCTCTTAGACATACCTCATCATCATTATTGGCGGGCTTCTCTTCTTCTGCAACTAGATAGACGTTAGTTGTCTCTTCCTCTTCCTCACTTTCTTCTTCTGAAGACCCGTCTCCCCAGATGGAAGACACATAAGCCTTCTTTTGAAATGGTTGAATTTCTTCTTCTTCTCTTTCTCATTGTCTTTCAATTACGGGCATTCAGATTTGTAGTGGCCTAGTTTTTCGCACTCATAACAGATGATTTGATCTTTATCCTTGTATTCGCGTCTATTATTTGAGCTTCCTCCTTTTTGAAACTTGTTTCTGAAGCCTTGGTCCCTTTTATAGAATCTTTTGAATCTTCGAACCATCATTCCCAATTCATCATCAGCCTCATCTTCTTTAACTTCTTTCTCCTTCTCAGCATTAAGAGCAACACCTTTGCTCTTGTTGCTGTTGATCTCTTCTAAGCCCTTTCTGAATTTCAGCTTGCTTTCATATTCGGATAGACTTCTGAACAGAGCAGCAACTGAAGTCATCATGTTTAACGATTGGTCAAGTGTGTATTAAAATCATATTCTATAGTCAAAGTATTGATGCGATTTTCTTTGATGCCGGAGGTTCCTTCATATGCAATCTCCAACGCCTTCCACATTTCTTTTGCAGTAGACAGATTGCATATTCGAAAGTACTCCTTTTGACTAAGGACACTTTGAAGCATTAGAACGGCTTTATTGTTGAATGTGATTTTTCTTCGATCATTCTCATCAAATTCCTCCTCTATCTTTGGAACGGCGATTCCGCCTTCAGTTCTTGTAGGAACATAGTCTCCATTCTCTATTACTTGCTAGAGATCATACTCGGTTGCCAACACGAACACTTTGAACTTTGCTTTCCAGAACAAGTAATGTTCGCTATTGAACCCTGGTGGTCGGTTGATTGAAGCACCATCAGGTAATATTCCTTCCATGATCTTTTTCTCGGGATGTTAAGCCCAACTGAGAAACCTATGCTCTGATACTAAATGACAGTGGAATATCACCTAGAGGGGGTGAATAGGTGATCTCAAATTCTTTTTCGAAGATACACACGAAGACAGAATTTAATCTAAGACAGAAAGAGTAAATGAACACTGAGAGATTTATACTAGTTTGGCCAATTACTTCGACCTACATCCAATCCCTAAGCACACCTTGGGATTTCCACCAATCTTTTCAAATACGATTACAACTCAAGGATGATCCTTTCTCACTTGGACTCACTCCCCCTTACTGGTTGCAAACGTACACCCACTCTTAAGGTTCCACAACCTTAAGCTATACCAACTAAATTCTAATCAAATAAATGTTTAAGAAACAAAACTACTCATTGAGTAGATAGATGATAATCACTGAAGTGCTAGATATCCGAAGATATTAATGAAACAGTTGAAACAATAAATACAGTAGACTCAAATTGAATGCGCAAGATGTTTCGGTAGTTGGCGAAATTGAATGTGATGTTCTTTTATAGTGAACGCCATTAATGCCGTTGTGAAGCTTCAAGAAAAAAGCCGTTGTGACTCTCTGTATTTTCGTTAGACAAAGAAGCAAAATGACCGGGAATATTCAAACATTGCTTCATTAAATGCTCTCCGCGGTGACGATCATGTGCAGAGAGATAATCAGAGTGCAAGCTGGAATAAGTGTTCCTCGAAAGAATGTTTTTTCGTCTGCTGCAATCGTTTATTCCTAATGTTGCTCTATTTCTCTGACTTGCATTTAATGTACTACCACGTTGGATCGCCTTTCGCTTGAATTCAAATTTTGCCTGGTACCAATCACTTCAAAACTCAATCAAAGAAAGATTAGATATGATATAAGTGAGTTTAAAGATGATTAATAAACATTGGAGAATAGCCCATGAATTTCCATGAGAGATTTAAGTAGCGTACATTCATCGTAAAGTTTTCAGGAAAACATTCTCGAGAATTGTTCTAAGCATTCTCGAGAATCATGTTTGAAACAAAGTGTTGAGAAAGCGAACCTGCAGGAGTTCTCGAGAATTGATTATCTCATTCTCGAGAATCCTATGGCCAGAAGCTTATCGTGAAGATTTAATGATGCCATACTCGAGAATTGAATGATTATTCTCGAGAATTAGACGTTAATGACTTTTCGTAGATGGTAGGCATTCTCGAGAATTGCTTCCATTCTCGAGAATCATGTAATAAGACATATTTGATCATTATATTCATTCACTTAACATTCTCAAGAATTATGAGTGAGTTCTCGAGAATTGCTTCCATTCTTGAGAATCACAAATTGATAAGCAATTAATCATTTGATGAGCATTTTCGAGAATTAATGTGGTATTCTCGAAAATCACTTCCATTATCGAGAATCAAATTCTCATTCTCGAGAATCACATGACATAAGACAATTTTAATCTTTATATGATCACTGAGCATACTCGAGAATTCTTAACCAATTCTCGAGAATTGCTTACTCATTCTTTCTCGAGAATGGCTTACTCATTCTCGAGAATGAATGTTATATTCAAAGTGATGTTGTGACAGACTAAGCATACTTGAGAATTGATTGTGGGTACTCGAGGATTGCTCCAATTCTTGAGAATTCAATCTTATTCTCGAGAATCAGAATAACATGAGGTCAATTGTTTTTGCCATGCTATTCTCGAGAATTATGAGGGTATTCTCTCGAATCATAAGACCATTCTCGAGAATCAGAAATGCATTCTCGAGAGTGTTTACTTCTAATTCACAAATTTAGTTATTATCACTTTCTGTTTTGTAACATTTTAATCTTTTGTTATCATCAAAACACTTGAGATCTAACACATTTCTATGACTATTTTCTTTCCCCCCATTCAAGTTTGTCTTCATTATTCTATAACATTTGAGAATGCCAATTTTGAATTTGTCAATGCTTTCGAAATTTTGCTGACCTTTTGTCAAACCATCATCCTTATATCAATATTTTACACCTCAATGGTTCTTACTGATTAATTCGTCAGTGGTTACTCAACTTCCTAAGTTATAAACTATAATCATAGATGCCTCAGGTTTTCTACATATATGTAATTACTATGACTACTACTTCCTAGATGTAACCTGCAAATTTTGGGTAATGTTCCACGATTTTCTTTCCCATACATCTTCAATTATTCAATTCCCCAACAAATTTCATATTTTGGTGATTTCCCCATGCTTGTCGTCTTCCAACATCCCGCTGTCGTTATGCTCGTCGCCCTTTAGCAGTCGTTTTTTCTGAAATTCATTTTTCTCTTCTCCATAGCATCACCTAGATTCAATGTTCAGTGCTAATCTTCCCTATTTCTCTTCTCATATCCATTTCCACAATCTGTATTCATATACTTTGGTGCTTTCGCTGGCTAATTCCTTCCATCTCTGTCGTCCTTGTCACCACCAGGAGCTAGTCCGCGTCGCAATTTCGCACCCCATTGCCATGTACTTCAATTTTACATTGCACGGTTCTAGGTTTCGTTCAGGTCGCGCCAAAAGAGTTTGAATCAATTATGATTTTCTTTTGGTTTTCTAATTCAGGGGCAATCTCGGAATTTCACTCAATCTTCCTACTTAAAGAACCTCCAATTCTTCATACCAAACATTTCATCTTCCCTCAACTAACTTCCTTTCCTTAGTATACCATACACCTCACATTTTTAAACTTCCCTGCTAATCTTCATTTCCTTTCATTTCTCAAATCTTCCGCGTAACAAACAGGGCCTAAGGGTCCAATCTGACAAGGTAAACACAAAGGTCCATTGCGTTTAGCTCGAGAAGCATGGGGCTGATGGTGTGGTCCCGATCCTGCTATGTTTTCTTAATGATGTGAGGGAGTATGGTTAGAGATTTCTTTTACTGATTGCTCCAGACGCATTACAGCGAATGCAGACTTTACGTGTAACCACCGCTATTGTTTCCTATCACTGTTGCGTTTTGACGAGTTTACAGTTTGCGTGTTCAGGCTATGAATAGAGGAGGTAATGGATTAGTGCGTTCTTGGAGCTAGGGGCTGAAGGTAATACATTGAGATGGGTTTGGGTTCTTTATTGTTGATGGGCCGATGGAATTGACAGATAACCATGAATAACGGGCTGAAGGGGTGCGGATAAACATATGAAATTTAAAACTACGGATGGAGTACCAAATTAATTAATAAAAGACACACAGTTTCCCTTTTTGATTTAAAGATTTTTTTGTCAATAGACTGCAATGCCAATAAACATCAGTAAAGTAAGTGTGTCAACAACAACAAAGGGGGGATAGAACCACATACTGAACACCAGTTTCTTTATTTAGTTAATGCTAACAACATTAACTAAATGCTTTCCAAACTGCAAGTGTTTGCGAGGCTTGACCCTAGCAATGAGTCAACGTGCCCACTACAACACCATTTCATTTCATCTCCTTTTCCTCCATTCATTTATCTTGCACCATCGTCACATCCTTTTGTCCTATGTGTTTTTTCCCCCCCTTAAAAAAAGGTTAAAGGTCAATTTTGCCACGAAAATTTTGGTTTAGAGGTAATTTTGTCTTAGAAGTTTTTCGATAATCAATTTTATTCTGAGTATTATCTTAATTAATTTTGACTGTTAGTTGACCAAATATGCTGAGCTGGTAATCTATATGTCATCCATGTTATTTTTGTTAAAGTGTCAATTTGTCCTAAAAGTTTTAAATCTAACTTAAAACAAATAAAGGAGATAACATATGAACTTTCAGGGCAAATTTATTGTTTAACAAAAATGACGTAGATGACATGTGGACAGTCAATCAGTATATTTGGTCAACTAACGATTAAAATTAACTGAGATAACGATTAGAGCAAAATTACTTCCATTTTGAAACTTCTGAAACAAAATTGTTCCTTAAAAAACTTCCGAGATAAAATTGGCTGTTAACTCTTAAAAAAAACAAATGTACACCTTTCTCGCCAATTGTGGTTAACTACTACCTTGTTTCACTTTCAGTAGTACCAAAAAGAAAGAAACTCCTCGCTACGTCATGTAACACGACATAAGAAGGAAGAGCACGAGCTGTTGAACAAGTCAAGGGGAAGGCTACAAGGAATCTCACTTGTGGCCGAGGGGAAAATAGGCCAAAATTGATGGGACCGGAGCATTTGAATGTAGACAACCCAATGTTACTAGTTAATGAAAGTTCTGTGTGAAATACTAATATAACAAAATTGCAGGAGCTAACATTGTTTAAAAAAAAAAAATTAATAGATTTAATAATAGAGAGAAAAAAACACACAAGTATCAAATTAAAAATTAAAAAAATTACAGATAACTTAGAAATGATTTTCCCTTTTCTATTTAAACATTCTCAAGTCAATAGACTGGAATGCCATTAAAATGTTAGTAAACTAAGCCCGTCAAGCGGGGCATAGACCCACATATCCGTGTCTCATGAGGGGGACTAACGGTTTAATTGAATACTTCAAGCAAGGCTGCTGCATAGTGTTTGTGTGGCATTGACCGTAGGAATGTGGAATGAGCCAACGAAGCCCAGTTCAACACGATTTAATTCAATTTATTCGTAACATATCATCTTTAACATTAAATATAAGACCTAGTTAATCTTTTTTTTTTAAAAAAAAATTAATAAAAGAAGTTAAATAAGTTGTTTAATCATATTATATGTTGAAAATGATTAAATTATATATCAGTTTATCAGTCAGATAAATTAGTTTGAAGAAATAAAGAAAAATATATATACTTTAAAAGAATTTAATAAACTTTCTTAATCTTATATCCAAGAGAGCTATTTATGCTTAAGGCTACGTACATACACCTTACTCTCTCATATATATCGTTTCTTAATTATTCTCTCATTCTTCACTACTCTTGCTCCTAGCTAGGCCTGCATATCGTCTCCATTATTCCAATATGTATTCTTGTAAATTGGGATCCCTTGCTCTCCTTCTTGTACTCTCCGCTTCACACCACTTCATTCCCCTTCACTGTCAAGAGCCTAACCCGTCTCCGGGGTACTCGCCACCTGCCCCGCCTCTGGATTTGTCTCTGGGGTCCCTAGCTCCGTATTCGCAACCACCCCTGACGCCTCCGGATCCACCGGCCACCTCCCCTGTCTCTCCCTCATCACCACCTGCCCCGCCTCCCACCTCCCCTGTCTCTTCCTCGTCGCAACCTGGCCCGCCATCTCCGTCGTCGCTACCTGCCTCACCTTCTCTGGAGTCGCCACTTCCCCGGCCTTCGAAGAAGTCGCCACCAACCCAGGCTCCAACGCCAATAATTGATGCGCGCAATAGGACTACACCAACCGGACTAATTGCAGGGGCTGTGATTGGTTCGGTGCTGATAGTGGCGGGGCTATGTACGTGTTTCTTTATATGGAGGAAGAGAAGGAGCAGACCATCTCCACAACCACCCAAAGGTAAACCCCTTTTTGCATAGGAGGAGGCTTTGGTCTATTTCACGAGAGACAAAAAAAAAAGGGGGGGCAAGAAATTAAAATTTCTCTCTGCTCTTCCCATTTCTTTCTTCCTTTCTTTTATTTAATTTTCACTTTTACCTTCAAAATTATCCAAGCTCTTCCGCATGCCCGCACCTTCTTGGATCATTTTTAATTATATTCAAACAATATTATTATACAAACTTTTATAGCAACTTTTTATGTTCAACAAACTAGCTAGACCAGTACCACTCTAGGCGTCTCCTTCAAGGCTTCAAGTATAATACTCCCACCCGTCCTTAAGATAAATAAGCTACATTAAAGTACTTTTATTTATCATTTTTCTTTAAATTAATTTGCTTGACTTTATATGTATATGTGTGTATCTATATATATACATACACATATGTATACACATACATATACATATGTTATAATTAACTACGGAAGGTAGTGCCATATCATACATAGTTATTTCATATTGTTAGCCTGCACTCATGGAGTGCCAATGGCCTCTTATCCAATAACACACACTTGGGCCCCCAGCCGTTGTGGAGTTATATCGTTGGAGCAAATTTCTTATAGATATTGGAGAAAAAAAAATCTCAAATAAATCAGGTCAAAAGACTTAATTAGGGATTCTTTTAATGTTTTTAAAGTACCAGAATTCCCTTCTGTAAATGAAAATGGAAAATGGAATCTAGGTATACAAGAGTACACCAACCAGGGCTTTGATCACTTAAGTATAAGGTTTTGAGCAAATCTCAATATAATTAAGCCGTTTCTCTCTTTTCTTTTCTTTTTTCATTATAAGGGTTTTTTTTTCCTATATGAGATACTCATATGCTTCTTTTTTTAACATGTTTTATATAGATCAAGAAAAACCAGAAATTTTATTATCCGTGCCATAAAATTTAACAACTTTCTCACTTTATCCCTATTCAACATATATTGTATAATTATATTCCATAAGAACAAAGTCATTACACTGATAAATAGTACCTCCAAAAAATTCTTCTCTCTGTACCCTATAAATAGGCCCAAAGGAGTACTTTTTATTTGTAACTCGTAAGTTTTTACCAACATGCTTGAATGAAACAATTGTTGATGTCACCTTATTTCTGTGGCAGCCGATGAGGAGGTTGCACCATCATCTGCTTCCGTTGACTTGAGACTAGGACCAACAACATTTACATATGAACAATTAGCATTGGCAACAAATGGATTTTCGGACTCAAATTTTCTAGGAGAAGGTGGTTATGGCGTTGTCCATAAAGGAGTCCACCCTTATGATAAACAAACTTATGTTGCCATTAAGCAGCTAAAATATGGAATCCAACAGGCTCACAGAGAGTTCCGTAATGAAATCGCCATCATTAATCGTGTCCATCACAAACATCTTGTTTCCCTTGTCGGATATTGCATGGATGAAGCTCGCAGCAAGATGATGCTTGTTTATGAGTTTGTATCAAATGATACCCTAGCCTTCCACCTCCATGGTAAGATTTATACTTTGATACATTTTTTTAGCTTTTGATCACTCACTAACTTTTAAAAATCCATTAAAACGTATGATCATATAGATATATATGCTGATTTTTAAGGATTTACATGTATTAAAGTATAAAGAAATCCCACATCCACATTAATTAATTAAAGAAGATATTAAATATGTATAATGTGACAAGGGATCGGAGTCCTATTAAATAGTTTAAGTTATTTTGATGTTAGGCAACATTAACATATACTTTTATCTACTAACATAGTGTAGGTCTAGTGGTGCAAGGCCTCGCTAGATCTCTTTAGATCTCAAGTTGGAGTACCAAAAGAGTTACTTGTGTTAGAAGGGGCAACCACGAACCCGAACCGGATACCAGATAATACCAGATAATAATATCAACAACAAAGAAAAAAGAAGGAGAATATTACGGACCTAAAGCCCCCTCTAAGACTAAAAAAAAGTATAAGCCCGAGTGAGGGGGGGGGGGGCGAATAAAGAAATGACTTAAGACTTCTGAGACTTCAAAAAATTACAAACCCTTTCAAAAGGAAAAATGAAAAAAAAGTAGGAGAAATATTAGAGTATAAAGAATTTCCACATTGGTTAAGTAAATATAGTAGATTAAATTTAAATACCTATATCTAACAATTCTAACATCATGTGTGTGTAAATCATTCATAAGGAAAAGGCACAGAAACTATAGACTGGAAAAAAAGGATGAAGATTGCTATTGGCTCTGCAAAAGGATTGGCATATCTGCATGAAGAATGTGAGTTTAATTACTTGATATGCCAGGGTATAATTTTAGTTCACTATGCTACTCTTTAAAATTCTTACCTCTTTCAGTCCAATATTGTTTTAGGTCATCCAAAAATCATACACCGTGACATCAAGGCATCAAATATTCTTCTTGATGATAATTTTCAGCCAAAGGTAATGAGGTCACTGATTCGAACCGATGTTGACATGTTTGTGTGTGTAAGTGTGCTTAAATTGTATTAAATTAAAAAAAAAACCGGTACATAGGCGTTTCATAACTCCTGTACGTACAATTACTTAATTTTTAAATATTGAATCTTTTTTTTAACAAGTGAGATCGAATATATCCATTCGAATCCTGTAATATCTAAAATAAATTACATACGTGATCCTATATATCTGTTAATCAGGTTGCAGATTTTGGACTCGCCAGATTTTCAATAGAGTCGCAGATCATGACGCGAGTAATGGGGAGTTTTGGGTCTGTCTTAGTCTTTTATAATGCTAGTATTTTTATTTTCTTTGCATCTCGCTATATTAATTTAAGCACTTGGAGATTCGCACTGGATATATATTCACTGTTTAATTATATTATTTTATTTCAATCAAAGAAATTCTGAAATTTCAATGAACACATAACAGATATTTAGCACCAGAATATGCAGCTAGCGGTATACTCACGGAGAAGTCAGATGTCTTCTCCTTCGGTGTCGTGCTCTTGGAGTTAATTACAGGACGAAAACCAGTTGATGATGCTGAGACTTTTCCAAATGGCAGTATGGTTGAGTGGGTCCGTACTGTATTATATTTCTCAATTTGAAAAAACAAAAACTCATCTGAACCAGATTAAGATGCTTGCTTTTCTTAAAAATAAGATAAATATAATTTACTTCATATGAGTCACCATCAATCAACTAGAATGAAAATATGTCAAGTTGTATTTTAATTGAAGATAGTTCAAATAATTATGATGCTCTGGAAGTACGTAGGTATATCTCTCTTTTATTTTTCTTTTCCTTTTACCGAATCCCATTTGATTGATTTGGTCGCTGAAGTTTTGGTCAAGTATTGGGTCAAGGTCATGTAGTTTTTAAAACACTGCTACATAAATGATTTTATAATTATTTGACTATTGTCATGGAAGTTATGGTCAACTTTGGTCAAAATCCATAGGGTCACCAAACATATTGCTACATATTAATACACCTCATTGCTACATTAGCAATACCTTATTTCTATGAGTCTTGATCAAAGTTGACCATAATTTCAAGTTTAATTAATGAAAGAATTACACGGGACTTATGTCCAAATTAAAACAAAACAAATGGATATTTTGTTTCTATGCTTTCTTGTAATAGAAATCTTCGTTCATAACCTATATCCAGATGGTGTGTAAATAAACTGCTGAGACTAATGGTTATGCATAGAAAAAGAGGGCAGATTAATTAATTAAACCCTTACTTGTGGATCAGCTATGTATGTTTCAAATTTGAACAGATAAATCTGAGATAACAGAAGTGGTGCAGTACACTGAATGATGTATGTTACAATTATAATGTCACAGGCAAGACACTTGTTCTCGGAAGCTTTGGATAACGGACACTATGAAGGTATTGCAGATGAAAGGTTGGAGAATGATTACGACGTTGAAGAGATGCTTCGAATGATTTCTTGTGCTGCAAATTGCGTCCGCCATTCAGCTACCAATCGTCCTCGAATGACCCAGGTATTCATCTATAACATTGCAAAACTTCAAATATATAAGTTACCTCGTATCCTTAATATAAGATATAGTGACTTATTTTATTTTAATTTTGGAGAGACTAAGGAAATTATAAATAAGCTACATTAAAGTATATATATTTATCGTTTTTCTCTAAACTAATTTGTCTGACTTGTAAATTGATATATAATCTAATGATACATAAAAAAATGTTATGATTAAGTAACTTATTTAACTTTATTAATTTTTTCAAAAAAAGTCAACTAGTCTTTTTAATAAGGACTAAAGTTATATAATACAATATATGCTTAAAACAGTTGCTATTTCTCTTTTGCGACCTCCTGGTCCTTAATATAAGGGCTAGTTGGGCATAATTAAATATAAGATCTCAATTCACTTTATTTCTCATATTTATAAGTTTTTCCTAAAGTAATCCTATTGATTGCATACATTAAGGAGTTTCTATCCTATGATAGTCATGATTAAAAAATTATGGTATTTTAGGAGAACTAATCCATATTTGATACAAATAACTAACATAACTATGTTTTTTTAAATTTATTAGAGTTAGTCAACTAGCTTTTATATTAAAAACCAGGGGTAATATTATGTAGTTGAACTTTATATATACACAAGTTTGAAATAGAACAAATGCCAAACCAAGCATGCAGAAACAAAGAAAAGAAGGCTGAAAATACACACACATATAATCAATGAATGAGAATATATATGTATAATGAATGAGTGGAAACAGGTTGTTCAAGCTTTAGAAGGAGCGATTTGGCTGGATAATGATATGATGGGAGAGAGCCCGGCGAGGCGGCAACTCAGCGAAGACATGAACAAGATTAGGAAGATGGCAATGGGATCATATAGCACGACTCAATCTGATCAACTTCACTCCACCATCTCCACTACTTCTAGTTCTGGCTCCAAAATATTCAAGTAGAGACATTTTTTCTGTGTTTTTTTTCCAGAGACTTTCACACGTCAATCCTACTCAGGTTTCGGTTGATACGCTGGCAGAGAGTTACAACGCTAAAACTGGCATTTTTCCTTTCTATACAACGTATCATCGACTTGTTTTTAGCCTTCGTCATGCCTTGTCTTTCAAATCTCGAATGACTAACAAATCCTAAATGGTTTTAAATTTATTTTAAGAAATGGTCCAATTAATTCTAGCCAAACCTAACATTGGAAGACGCGGAAATGGAGAATAATTCCAGAAGCCCTTAATTATAATTATTTCTTTCGATGAAGTTGAATATTAAGGGGTTTTAAATTTTTTGTAACCTGACATAATCCAGCGTGGTTTGGGACAGGAATTTGAATCCTCTCTGTTGAGAGGCTTTCTCAAGTAATCCTCAATTAAGTGATATTAACAATCAAACTGTCATAAATCTTTTCACCTCTAAACTTCAAAGAGGAAACCTTTAATATAAAAAAAGAAAAAAAAAATATTCTGATTTAATGATATCAATAAGTGGGAAGTTACAAATTTATTTATTTAAAATGGGGAGGAAAGTAAATGAACATAAAAATCAATGGAAACAACTATCTCCTTATACACATATAATTGAAATGCAAGTTATATGTATATTTATTTCGCTACCAACTGATGGATACACACTTCTCTTATATATTGAAATTGAATTAACAAGCTAGTGATATTATCGACAAGGTCTAGTATTCAAGTAATAACGAAAGAGGTGAAAGAGGGAGAAAAGATCTCTCTTTTCTCCAACCTCTCTCCTCTCTGCACTTTCCGTCCCACCGCTTTTGTTCCCTCACCGGCGGTTTGTGCCTTATGCACAAGCCGCCGGAGAGCACCGTTTTTGTGCCACAGACGAGTCTGAGTGGTAGTTTGGTGTCCAGATCTTGGATCTGCGGTCTTGATGTTTTGGAATCCAGATCTTTGAGTTATGGTCCTCTCTCTCAGAGTTTTGTCAGATGTGGCCTTCCCTCGTCCTTGTGGCGAGTCCTCTCCTCTCTTTCTCCAGATCTGATCTGTAGAGGTGAGATTTATCTGTTTTGTGTTTCTTTTTTTGTGTTACTGGGTTTTGTGGAGGTGTTTTTGGCTTAGGAAATAAACAGATCTGTCAGATCTGCGTTCAAATCCTCTTGGTTGGTTGGCTGTTTGAACGTTATGAGATCCGACTATCATTTGGTAGCTCAGATCTGCGTTCTTGGGGGAAGATCTAAAGAGGTGTTGTTTAGTGTGTGGTCGAGGTCACCCCGGATATGTTTGATCAAAGGAGTAGAAGTGTTCTTCAGGACATCAAGGGTCTTCTTTCTTTTGAGGTTGGGTTTTCTGTGTTCTTTACCCCAGGATGGGGTACCTATTTAGCTGACTTAATTGCAGCTATTGCTTATAAGATTGTGTGCCCTTTGGGGTGAGTTTTTCAACCAACACTTTCTTGCTCGTTACTTCTAACATTGGATATCGAGGAGGCCGATTTTGTCCATGATTATACTTCTATTCTTATATATTTAATGTACGGTGTTCGGTTAATATTGTATCCAGTTTATTTTGTTGTATTTGTTTTAGCAATGTTTCTATCTTTGCTTTGATTACTTGTAACTTTAATGAAATACTCTAGAATTGTTAAAAAAAAAAGATATTATCGACAAGGCGCGTGATCAATAATGTAGTTTTTTTAATAATCTCTCTCTCTCTCTAGAGTCTATACACACGCGCGCATAAAGAGAGGAAGACAAGAATTTGCTAACAACGATATCTATAGATCGGGTTAATTCTGATTGAGCCGTTTTTTCAACGCAGATGTCTATAAAGAATATTTAATTTTGTTAGATTATGAGTGAATTTTTGTATTTATTTATGAATTACTGTACTTTTTATTTAAATAATTACCCTTTTATAGTTATATATAAATATTATGTTCTATATTTTAATTAACAGTAATCGACAAGCAAATAACCATGAAACGATGAAAATCCAAATCAGTCTACTTTCAAAAAAATATTATATCCTATATTATGTGTGACGTTAAACTTATATCCTTATTAAAAGTTGATACTAAATTAATTAATTATTAAATTAAATTATAGGAAAATAAAATAAATATTTTTGTTAGAAAAAAAAAATTTAAATATTATGTCCCATATTCTTGTGCATCATTATTATTACTTGATTTTACTTTGGCATTTTCTAGATAAGTTTATTCTCCTGGCCCAAAAAGACGTATTTGTTCATTAGGAAAATCATTCTCGAAGTACTTATATTGTCCTTCAATTTTTAATTTAGTACTTTGTGTGTGTTTTTCAATTTTTTTATGAAATCCTTTAATTTTACTTTGTTACCATAATTCACTTATATACATGGGCTAACAATATTAACAGAACAAAATTACAAGAGCCAACAGTGTTAAAAGAATAAAACTAAAAAGATTTAATAAGGATTATAAAACACACAAGTACCAAATAAAAAATAAAAAATTACAGATGGAGCTAAATATGTGAGAGGAATTTTGTTTCAACTTAACGTGAACGTATTTCTTAAAAGCCAACTCAAACATGCAAATTTTACAAAAGTCATTTAAGATAAAAGTCACGTCTACCCAACTTTAATACAAACAAGCCTTAGAGCCTGTTTGGATCCTCTTATTTTTAAGCTAAAAGCTACTTTTAAGCTAAAGCTAAAAAAAAAAAGAGCTTTTAAAAAAAAGTCAAAAGCTGTTTGGTGATTTTATAAATTTTTTAGCTTAAAAGTTATTTAAAAGTTGAAATTAAAAATAAGTTGTTTGATAAAATTTTTGTCACAAGCACTTTTTCTAATAAAAATTATCATAAAATGTATATTATAATAGGGTGGTAGCGGCGGAGGTGGTGGTGGCGGGGGTGGTGGTGGCGGCGGCGGCGGTGGGCGGCAATAGATTATGGGTTCTCTTTTCTTTTCTTTTTTTTTTTTTTTAAAAGAGCTTATAAAAAAAAACGCTTAAAAATAAGCTCCTCATAGGAGCTTATTTTTAAGCTATTTTTTCTTCATTATAAAATAAGCTCTTATAATTTTAAGAGCTTATATAAAATCGTGTTTGGCCTAGCTTATACTTATAAGTGGAAGATAAGCTAAAAATAAGTTAGGTCAAACATGCAAGTCTTGCTCTATTAGTAAATATGTGTGTGTTTTTAAAAAAACTTATCGGTACTTTGTGTGTGTGTGTGTTTTTTTTTCTTGTTCATTAAGTCCTTTAGTTTTACTCTAGTAGTATAATAGCTTTAGTATATAATCTAATAATACTAACAGAACAAAATTAGAAGAGCTATCTGTGTTAAGAGAGTAAAATTTAAAATATTTTAATTTGCCCCAGAAGTTTTTGGGGAGCAATTTTGTCCTGACCGTTATCTTAGTTAATTTTAACCATTAGTTGACCAAATATACAAAGTTTGTAGTCCATATGTCATCCATGTTCTTTTCGTTACAGTAAATTTTCCCTGAAAGTTTTAAATGTAACTTAAAAAAAATGAAGTAGATGACATATAGATTTCCGAGGTAAATTTGTTGTTTAACAAAAATGACGTAGATGACATGTGGACAGCCAATTCAGTATATTTGATCAACTAACGATCAAAATTAATTGAGATAACAATTAGAACAAAATTGCTTTCGTTTTGAAACTTCCAGAGCAAAATTATTTCTAGAAAAACTTCCGGGACAAAATTGACTCTTAACTCGTAAAAAAAAAAAAAACAAACTAACTAACTAATGTACACCTTTCTCGCCAGCTTTGGTTAACTACTACCACATGTTGTTTCACTTTCAGTAAGAAAGAAACTCCTCGCTACGTCATGTAACACGACATAAGAAGGAAGAGAACAAGTCGAGGGGAAGGCTACAAGGAATCTCACTTGTGAACGAGGGGAAAATAGGCCAAAACATTCTCAAGTCAAATAGACTGGAATGCCATTAAAAAGTTAGTAAACTAAGCACGTCAAGCGGGGCATAGACCCACATATCCGTGTCTCATTACTCAGAGTGACTAACGGTTTAATTGAACGATTCAAGCAAGGCTGAAAGTGTTTGTGGGGCATTGACCGTAGGCGCAATGAGTCAACGAGCTCATTACAACATGATTTAATTCAATTTATTTGTAATATATCACCTCTAATACTAAATATAAGATCTAACAAGACTTTAGTTTAAAACATGATGCTTTTGAGTCTTCTTACAATAATCTTAGATGGGCATTTCCAGATGAGTTCATTCCAGGGGTTGAAGTTTCTCTTCCAAGTTTGGACAGTTAAATAGTGCTGTTGAATCATCCATGAACCTCCATCGAATGCGAAGAAATAGGCATTGCTGTACCTTCTTGCGGAGTTGCATAAAACCACAGAACAGAAAAAAAAATAAAAAAAAAAAATATATATATATATATATATATATTTGAGCTTAATGTGGAGTATATAAGTAATTAAAAGACTCATAATACTATAAACTTTTACGTGACAGTGAGCTTATATCCTTTTTAAAATTTAATTATAGGAAGATAAATTAAAGATTTTAAATATTATGTACTGTACGTATTCATGTGAATTATTATTCCTTGATCGATTTTACTTTGGCATTTTCTAGATGAGTTCATTCTCCCTGCCCAAAGAGATTTTTTTTTTTTTTTGGTTTATTCAGAAAACCATTCTTAAAGTATCAATACTTTCCTTCAATTATTTTTTTTTTTGGTAGTAAAAAGGTTTTGGAGGGGTTCGACATCAGTCCCCCACCAAGGCCAGGGCACGGCCCCCGACTCTTTGAGCACTTAATGGGGACTTACGATATCGCCTACCAAAGAAGTCCCAGCGACGGCAACGGGGATCGAACACACATCCCTTTGGGACTTGACCAAATCCCTTACCATCTATGCCAACTCTCATTGGCTTCAATTTTTTAATTTGGTACTTTATGTGTTTTTATCTTTTTATTAAAGCTTTTAATTTTATTCTAATAGTACGAGTAACTTCTGTACATGAGCTACCAATACTAATATAACAAAATCACTGGAGCTAACATTGTCAAAAGAGTAAAATTTAATAGATTTAATAATAGAGAGAGAGAGAGAGAAAACACAGCACAACCAAATTAAAAATTGAAGAAAATTACAAGTAACTTAGGAATGATTTTCCCTTTTTTATTTGAACATTCTCAAGTCAATAGACTGGAATGCCATTAAAAAGTTGGTAAACTAAGCACGTCAAACGGGGCATAGACCCACATATCCGTGTCTCATTATTCAGTGTGAGGGGGACCAGATTATTGAAGAATATAGGTCCGATGTTAATTTCAAAACAATAATATCACTACCTAATTAATTAAATTAAATGCCTCAAGGCTGCAAGTGTTTGTGAGGCATTGACCATAGGCGCAATGAGTCAACGAGGCCATATTACAGCACCACTTAATCTAAGGAGAATTTTACTTAACTCAAGATGTGACATAATTTCAGTCTAACTCCTAAAACTTTCTGAAACTTCACAACATCCCTTTGCCTAAAAATGAAATTAAGTTTTGGGGGTAAAAAAAACTAATGATGCCTTACTTTATTTGTCTTATAAATATATTTATTTGTCTTATAAATATTTTTATTTATCCTATAGACGTCTTATTTTTCTTGTAATACATGCTCTTTTGAAACAAAAAAAAGGAAAAAAGAAAGAAAGAAATGCATAATTGTCTTTTTATTCATAAAACTTAATTTCATTTTGTGGTGAAGTTTCAAAATGTTTTGGGGATTGACATCCTTGGAGACTTATTTCACATCCTTGTATCGTTTCTTTCGTCATACCTTACTCTCTCATTCTTCACTACTCTCGCTTAGGGCTAAGCCTGCATATCGTCTCCATTATTCCAATATGTATTCTTGTAAATTGGGATCCCTTCCTCTCCTTCTTGCTCTCTCTGCCTCACATCACTTCATTCTCCTTCACTGTCAAGAGCCTCCTCGCATTGCGCCGGTGCCGGATTATTCGCCGATAGGACAAGCTTCGACTTATCAGGCCGACGACAGGGAGCCATCACCTCCGCCTCCTTCGGAGTACTGGGGATCACCACCTGCGCCTCCTTCAGAGTACCGGGGGCCACCACCTCCACCTCCGTCGGCACCTGCCCAAGCTCCGATCGGACCAATTGCGGGGGCTGTGATTGGTTCGGTAGTGCTCATAGTGGGTTTATTTGCATGTTTCTTTATATGGAGAAAGAGAAGGACAAGACAATCTGCACAACCACAACCACCCAAAGGTAAACCCCTTTTTGCTTTTCTTTCTTTCAAGGATCTTGCATATATAGGAGGCTTTGGTGCTTCCAGGATCTATTTCACACTGAGAGGAAAAGACCAGAAACAATAATCTCTCTCTGCTAGCTCTTCCCCTCTTCTTTCTTTTTTATTTTATTTTTACTTATATATACAATCAAAATCATCCATGCATGCTCCTTCTTGGATCATTTTTAAATATATTCATACAATATTATCATACAAACTTTTTATCATACATAATTATGGCATATGTTAGCCTTCATCACTCATGGAGTGCCAATGGCCTCTCACACGCACGCCCGTACGTTGTGGAGTTAGCAAATTTCTAAATCTTATAATTTAAAAATAAAGATAATTTTATAATTTTCACATCTCAAAAAAATAGTTTATTACTTTAATAATTTTAGGTCTTCAAATAGGTTAGATCTCATTGCCACAATAAGTCTTAAAAATCAAATCATCATAACACTCTATCAAATTATTAGTATAAGAATTTTTTATAAAGACTTATGTTTCAATTTCTTTGACTTTGTTAATGAAGATTCATTATTAAATCTAAATGAACAAAATATCTTAATGAAGAGAAAACAAAAAACAAAATCGAGGCTGATCACTGGAGGAAGAACATTTCTATTTCTCTTCAAATAATATAGTGTGGATCTGCATGCATAAACAGTATTATTTTTATTGAAAAAAATTGAAGGACGATGTTCACTGAATAAGATGGAAAATAGGAGTTGGGTTTGTTAACCCGTAAAAGTAGCCGGCTGAGCCAACCGGGTCGCTTTTGTAAAAATGGGCTATTTCTTTATTAAAATAAATCACCGATCGTATTAATTCTTATCAGCTTGGGGAAAGTTAAAATATCCACACAGGAATAAAAAGCAAGAGTGGAAAATATGCTTCGGGGTCAACGTCTTCGTTTGATGAGGAAGGTGGTTAATTGGTGTGAAGTTCTAAGAACATTAAATATGGTGGGTCCAAAGAATAATGTTGTGACTTGTGAATATTCTACCATTCTTGTTATTATAAATCCATTTAACTAATTCTTATATATCAATAATGGTTAGTTAAGTCATTAAATATGCTTAAAGTTTTTTAAATTTACCCTTATTAAAAAATTTATTTCTGTGCATTTACAAATCATTCTCACATCTCTATTTTCTTTCTCTCTTTCCAACAAGAATTAAATAAGGATAAAATTGAATAACGTTCATTACTAACAGGTAATTGGAGTTATATTTATAACTAAAAATTTCTTTTAAGCGTAGACTTACAAATAAAAACACATGGACTTATAAAATTCTAATGGAATGATTCGGGAATATTGAAATTCGGTGTCCTAATTCATCTTCTTTATAATTTAAGGATTTTGTATATTGTCTTTTTCTCTTATATATAAAACCATCATAAATTGTAAACGCAACAATTTTAAAAAAAAATAATAATTTATTTTCTTGATGTTTATGAATTATGTGAAAAGGTCATAAATTTTGGAACAGAGGAAGTGATATTTAATTCTACATTAAAAAAAAAAAATCCATATATACTTGTTCGTCTCTTAGTTACTCCCATTTAATTGGTAGTACTAATAGTATAACTGGGATAATGCAATTATGCTGCTCTTTAATTTGCTTATTATAATTTGGACAAAAAAAATTGTCCGAAAATGCTCTTATATTTAGAACTAGGGTAGTACAAGGGTAGACCAACCGCGGCTTTGATAACTTAAGCATAAGGTTTTGAGCAAATCCCTGTTAAGTTGTTTCTGTCATCTCCTTTTTCATTATTTTTTTCCTATATAAGATACACCTTTTATTCTATTCACAAGTCCCTTCCAACATATTACATAGATCAAGAAAAACTTGAAATTTCATTTACTTTGTCATAAAATTTAACAACTTTTTCACTTATATCCCTATGCAAGAGAACAAAGTCAATACACAGCAATGAATGACAAGTAAAATAGTTTATTCAAATGAAAAATTTAATGAGCTTACTTTATATATAGTACAAAAAAAAAATTCTTCTCTCCCTGCCCCATAAATAGGCGCAGAGGAGTACTTTTTATTTGTGCGAATAGCTTATAAGCTTTTACGTACCAACATGCTTGAATGAAACAATTATTGATGTTGTCACCTTACTTCTGCGGCAGCCAATGAGGAGTTTGCACCATCATCTGCTTCCGTTGGCTTGAGACTAGGACCAACAAGATTTACATATGAAGAATTAGAATCGGCCACAAATGGATTCTCAGACTCAAATTTTCTAGGCGAAGGTGGTTATGGCGTTGTCCATAAAGGAGTTCACCCTCATGATAAAAAAACTTATGTTGCCATTAAGCAGCTAAAATATGGAATCCAACAGGCTCACAGAGAGTTCCTTAATGAAATCACCATCATTAATCGTGTCCATCATAAACATCTTGTTTCCCTTGTTGGATATTGCATGGATGAAGTTCGCAGCAAGATGATGCTTGTTTATGAGTTTGTATCAAATAATACCCTAGCCTTCCACCTGCATGGTAAGATTTATACTTTGATAATTTTTTTTTTCTTTTTAGTTTTTGATCACTCGATCACTCACTTTTAAAAATTCATTAAAACGGTAAGATCATAATATGCTGATTTTAAAGGTATCTAATGTAAAAAGGGAGTCCTATCAAATAGCTTAAGCTATTTTGATAGTAAGATAGTATTAACATACACTAACATCTAATCTAGTATAAGAGTCATTCGATCCGAGAGATACAAGAAAAACAAGAAGAAGAAAAAAAGGAGAATATTACGGACCTGAGGCCACCTCCAATAGTAAAAAAAGTACAAGACCATTCAAAAGGAAAAATGAAAAGAAAAATTAGGGTATAAAGAAGTCCCACATTGATTAATTAAAGAAAAGATTAAATGTACCTATATCTAACGTACAATTCTAACATTATATGTGTGTATCATTCACAACAAAAAGGCACAGAAACCATAGACTGGAAAACAAGGATGAAGATTGCTATTGGCTCTGCAAAGGGTTTGGCATATCTGCATGAAGAATGTGAGGGCACTTGATAATTTCATTTCACTATTGTACTCTTTAAAATTTTTACCTCTTTCAGTCCAATATTGTTTTAGGTCATCCGAAAATCATACACCGTGACATCAAGGCAGCAAACATTCTTCTCGATGATAATTTTGAGCCAAAGGTAATGAGGTCACTGATTGAAACCCGGCATTGACATATTTATGTGTGCGTGCGCGCTTAAATTGTACCATCTCCAGTAAATATAAGATATAGTTTGAAGTGCAATAACTATAAATTATATCTTATGTTTATGACCAAGCAATATTAAATAAGAAAAAAGGTACATAGGTGTTTCATAACTCTTTATATCTGATATAGTTTGTACATGCAATTACTTAATTTTTAAATATATGAATCTTTTTTTAATTATTACATACAAAGTGGCAAGCTAACAAGTGAGATCTGAATAATATAATTACGTGGTCCTATATATCTATTAATCAGGTTGCAGATTTTGGACTGGCCAAATGTTCATTGGAGTCCCAGGTCATGACTCGGATAATGGGAAGTTTTGGGTCAGTCTTATTCTTTTAGAATAATTTCTTTGGAGTCTCACTATTAATTTAATTAAAGTCCATGAAATTTGAAATTTCATTGAACACATCACAGATATTTAGCACCAGAATATGCAGCTAGCGGTAACCTCACAGAGAAGGCAGATGTTTTCTCCTTTGGTGTTGTGCTCTTGGAGTTGATTACTGGACGAAAACCTGTTGGCGATACTAAGACTTTTCCAAATGGCAGTATGGTTGAGTGGGTCCGTACTGTTGGCGTAACATATATATACACACACATATACATATATGTTTATACGTATACATTTATGTATATGTACATATGTAGATAGATAGATAGACAGACAGACACATACACACTTCAAATTTGAACAGATAAACCTGGGATAACTGAAGTGGTGCATTACACTGAAAGAAGTATGTTACAATTATAATGTCACAGGCAAGACACTTATTCTCAGATGCTTTGGATAGCAGACACTTTGAAGGTATTGCAGATGAAAGGTTGGAGAATGATTACGACGTTGAAGAGATGTTTCGAATGATTTCTTGTGCTGCAAATTGTGTCCGCCATTCAGCCATCAATCGTCCTCCAATGACCCAGGTATTCATCACTATCATTGCAAAAGTTCAAATATATAAGTTAATTACCTCGTATCCTTACTATAACAGTGGACTTTTTGTTTTTTGTTTTTTAAAAAAAAGAGGCTAAGGAAGTTTATAAATAAGCTACATTAAAGTATATATATTTATCATTTATTTCAAACTAATTTGTCTAACTTATAAAATGATATATAATCTAATGATACACGACAAATGTTATAATTAAGTAACTTATTTAGCTTCTTTAATCTTTTCAAAAAAGTCAAGTAGCTCTTATATTAATTAAGAACCAGAGGTATATAATATATGCTTAAAACAGTAGCTTTTTCTCTTTTGTCACCTCCAGTCTTTAATATAAGAGATAGTTAGACATAATTAAATATAAGATCTCAATCCACTTTATTTCTCAAATTTATAATTTTTTTTCCTAAAATAGTCCTTTTAATTGCATATGTCAAGGAGTTTCGGGAGTGGCTACGGTCCACTGCAGTGTACCGTCACTGCCCTTTTTTACATTAAATTTGCACCGCATGCGGTGTATGTACCGCATGCGGTAATTTTTTAAAAAAAATTTACACCGTCCAGATCTTTATCCGACGGCTCAGATGAGGAAGAGGATGGGAAGAGAAGAGGATGGGAGCCAGATCCAGGAGTTTCTATTCTAAGATAGTCATGATGAAAAAATTATGGTATTTTAGGAGAACTAATCCATATTTTGTATAAAATAACTAATATAACTATTTTTTTATATTTTACGAGTTAGTCGACTAACTTTTACATTAAAAAACGGAGGTAGTATTATTTAGTTCAGCTTTATATATGCACAAGTTTGAACTAGAAAAAAAGCCAAACCAAGCATGTAGAAACAAAGAAAAGAAGGCTGAAAATATACACACACACTGACACATATATAATTAATGAATGAGTGGAAACAGGTGGTTAAAGCTTTAGAAGGAGAGATTTTGCTGGAGAATGATATGACGGTGGAGAGCCTGGCGAGACGTCAACTCAGCGAAGACATGAACAAGATGAGGAAGATGGCAATGGGATCATATAGCACCTCTCACTCTGATCAACTTCGCTCCACCACCTCCACCTCCACTTCTAGTTCTGGCTCCAAAATATTCAGATTGAGACATCAAGCTTAAATAAATGAGGATAAATGTGGATTCAACAAGAACGAGCTCGTCCTTTGGGGTGAGATCTGACCGTCCATATTTGATTTTTTTAAATAATTTTTTTTTAATACCACTAGTTAGTATCCTAAAGTATCTTTTTGGTACCAGTCAATTCCTTGAAATAACATTTGAAGATTCCAAAATAATTTTTCAGGATCATGAAGTGTTTTTTAATACTAGTAAGTACCCTAAAGTATTTTTTAGTCTCAGTCAATACCATGAAATTTTTTTTAAGATCATAAAAAAATATTTCAGGGTACTGACTTGTACTGAAAAATACTTCATGCTTTTGAATAACAAATTTTCAAATGTTTCAGGGTACTGACTGGTATTAAAACGATATTTCATGATATTGACTTGTACTGAAAAAGGACATGCTCATCCAAACTCATTCCGGATTCAACAGGTTTTGGTTTGAACATCATATTTCAGTAATTAATAATTGATATGTACCATAGTGTGTTTTTAGAAGAGAAAATTGCAATCTCATGCACATAATTGCAATCTCATGCACATAATTGCAATAAGTCTCGGGTATATTTCAAACTTTGTAAGTTATTCCAGTGGGGGTATTTGTTAGTTGTATGCACTATGAACACTCTCAATGTTGTTTCATTTTCTCTTTTTGTACTCAAATTTTTAAATAGGATTATGCTTCTACACACACACACGACTATGCATATAATTTAAAACTATTGCCTTTTGGATCTTTAGGCAACACTTGTCAACTACTGTACTCACAACGTTTCAAAACTGTTGAATTAGGTTTACTCCATAACTCTTGCCTATATTTGACCCAAAAAAAAAAAAACTCTTGCCTATATTTGACCAAAAAAATTAGCACAAGAAATATTAGGGTATAAAGAAGTCCCACATTGATTAATTAAAGAAAAGATTAAATGTACCTATATCTAACAATTCTAACATTATATGTGTGTATCATTCACAACAAAAAGGCACAGAAACCATAGACTGGAAAACAAGGATGAAGATTGCTATTGGCTCTGCAAAGGGTTTGGCATATCTGCATGAAGAATGTGAGGGCACTTGATAATTTCATTTCACTATTGTACTCTTTAAAATTTTTACCTCTTTCAGTCCAATATTGTTTTAGGTCATCCGAAAATCATACACCGTGACATCAAGGCATCAAACATTCTTCTCGATGATAATTTTGAGCCAAAGGTAATGAGGTCACTGATTGAAACCCGGCATTGACATATTTATGTGTGCGTGCGTGCTTAAATTGTACCATCTCCAGTAAATATAAGATATAGTTTGTAGTGCAACTATAAATTATATCTTATATTTATGACCAAGCAGTATTAAATAAGAAAAAAGGTACATAGGTGTTTCATAACTCTTTATATCTGATATAGTTTGTACATGCAATTACTTAATTTTTAAATATATGAATCTTTTTTCAATTATTACATACAAAGTGGCAAGCTAACAAATGAGATCTGAATAATATAATTACGTGGTCCTATATATCTATTAATCAGGTTGCAGATTTTGGACTGGCCAAATGTTCATTGGAGTCCCAGGTCATGACTCGGATAATGGGAAGTTTTGGGTCAGTCTTATTCTTTTAGAATAATTTCTTTGGAATCTCACTATTAATTTAATTAAGGGTTAAGGTGCAAAAATACACATGTACTTTTGTCAAAAGAGCACCCAGTAGCAAGTGCTTTTTTTAGGTGTAAAAGTGACTATGTGGTTACAAAAGTGGAGCAAAATTACCATTGACCGTTAGTTGACCGTTATCTGACGCTGACGTGGCAGTGGGATCTGACTTCTCCATTAAAATACTGCCACCTGTTACTTGATAAGTGCATATTTTATAATTAAATGAGTATCAATTCTGAGATATATTGGATTAAATTTATTACTATTGTATATATCTTGCAGGAGTTATTAGCTGATTGAGAAAGGAGCAGAAAAAGGAAATCAATTTGAATCAATTGTTTGATATGAGAGAGAGTGGATTACAAAATATTTGGAGGTGATTGGAGATCTCAAAAGGATATTGCATATCTTTTATTTAAGACAGGATCAGATCACGGCCCAAGTCAGCCTAAGGGAATTTCTAGATAAAGAACAAGGGAGATACACACGAGACACCAGAGAGAAACAAGACGCAGAAGCAACAAAAAGCACGGAAGAAAGAAAATAACATCCTTATGCTCTCTAAATTTCGGTATTTACCAAAGGTTTAGAGAGAAAGGACGAAGGAAGAAAAGCACGAGACGGTGAAGGAAGAAAGAGAACGCAAGAACAATTCGATTTTCATCTCTCTTCTTCTATTTTGTTAACCTAGCCATGCTTGGCTAGTCTTCTTTAGTAGTTAGGCGAGGATGAACCCTATGCGAATTTGAGTATTTGTTTGAATTCTCGATTGAACGTTATTTACCATGATTGAATGAATTATCTTTGCTTAAAGCTTTCTTAAAGATTGATCACCTTTTAGATTGTTCATAGGTTGGTGTATGACAATAGAGATGTTGGTGCATTTAACTAGAACCGGTAATTCGTCATAGAGTTGCATGACCTAGACATAGGCTTACGAGTTTATGTGATCTCATAATTTTGGTTTAAATACATTGATCTTTCCAAAACAATACTAAGACATTAGGTTGTTTTCAAAGATAACGGACTAAGGTAGAGTCAAGACATTGGGACTTAGTCTAATTTTAGAGAATTGATCGTCAATCATGGGAAATAATAGTCAATTAGGGATTTAATTCAAATACTTGGAGGAACATAGGGGGATTCCTATGCCCTAGCTGCGTTTTTTCGCTATCAAGTTTTGGCGCCGTTGCCGGGGAATAGTTTTATTTCAACACTAAGAGTAGTTATCGAAACTCTAGATTGGATTTTTCTTTTTCTTTTGTCATCCTACTCTATTTATGCGAGGTACCATTGACAAAAATTTGCTGCAGTTTGATCCTGAAATTGAAAAGACAGCAAGGAGAAACCGAAAACTTGCTAAACAGAGAAAAGGAAAGCTAATAGTTCTAGTACTGAGACTAAACCGGTTTTAATGGCAGAAATTGGTGCAGATCCTCCTCCTCCTCCAAAAAAGACCATGGGCGACTACATGACGCTTAATCCTGCCAGGGTTGCAACTAGCATTGTCAATCCTGCTGTGAATGCAAATAATTTTGAAATCAAGCCATCCCTCATAAGCTTGGTTCAACAACGCTCTTTTAGTGGGAGTGATTTAGAGTATCCTAATCAGCATATCGAGACTTTTCTGTAGATTTGTGATACCATCAAGATGAATGGGGTTTCGGAGAGGCTATTCGTGTGAGACTGCTTTCCTTTCTCTTTGACGGGAAAGTAGGAGCTTGGCTTCGTTCTTGTCCTAATGGAAGTCTCTCCACTTGGGACATTATTACCACAAAGTTCCTTGAGAAATTTTTTCCTTCTTCTAAGTATACAAAGCTGCTTTTAGACATCAATTGCTTTACTCAAGGCAATGGGGAATCATATTGTGAAGCGTGGGAAAGATTCAAGGAGTTGCTTAGGAAGTGCCCACAACATGAGCTGCAAAACTATGATCAGGTGAGAATATTCTTCAATGGGATGCTTCCATCCTCTAGGATGATGATTAATGCTGCAGAGTGGTACGCTAAAAATAAAACTCCCGAAGAATCATTGGAGTTGTTTGAAGCTATGGGTCCTTTGAGAATGAAATTGTTACTCCACAACCAAAGAGGGAGTTCTTCACTAGACTCTTACAATACAATATTGGCCCACAATGAGAACCTTGCCCAACAAAAGAAGGTGATCCAACAAAGAATTAGCTTCCATCACTAAACAAACTTGCCTCTTCTCAAGTATCATCTATCACTTCTCACCTCCTTTGCTTTGTGATTTTGCCAAGGGAACACGCTAATGGAGAGTGTGCAGCATTCATTATCAAGAAACAGCTGAGGTAAAATACATGGGTAATCCTCCTAGAAATCAGCTTTAATCCATATAGCAACACATACAATCTCGGTCGGAAATCTCACCCAAACTTCTCCTATAAACCCCAAGCAAAGACCTCGGCAGTTCCACCAAACCACCACTACCGATCCGGAAAAGGCTTTGGCACGCTTGACTCTTACCACTACCGAATACATACAGGGTCAGAAGCTTTCCGGAATGAAACAAGGTCTTCTTTCAAAAATCAGGGGGCTTCGATCCGGAATTTGGAGAATCAGATTGGTCAGTTATCAAAGCAAATAGCAGAGAGAAGCCAAGGGTCCTTCCCTAGTGATACTGTGGTCAATCCAAAGGAGCATTGTAAGGCCATAACTACAAGGAGTGGTATAGTGGTTCAGCCGGTTGAGAAATCTGAGAAAGGGGAGGAAGAGGTTGAGCAATGTAATGTGCAAAGAGTTCCAAAGGAGGTAGCTACAAAGAAGTCTCCCACTCCTTCTTATGTAAAACCTCCTTATCCCCAAAGGTTGAAGCAAAGAGATTCGAAACAACAAGATGCCAAGTTCTTGGATATTTTTAAGAAATTGCGATTAACATTCCTTTTGCGAAGCTCTTGAAAATATGCCTAATTATGCAAAGTTCATGAAAGATTTGCTTTCCAAGAAGCATAAGTTGCAAGAGGCAGGATAAAGGCTTTGACTCAAGAGCAGTGTAGTGCCATCATTCAAACTAAGTTGCCACCAAAGCTCAAAGATCCTGGCGCTTTAGCATTCCTTGTGCAATAGGGAATGTCAATATGGGCAGAGCACTTTGTGATCCGGGAGCTAGTATTAATTTAATGCCCTTATCTGCTTCAAAAGCTCTCGGAATTAAAGAGATGAAGCCTACTATGATGTCATTACGGTTGGCGGATAGGTCCATTAAGAAGCCGAAGGTGTCATTGAGGATGTGCTTGTGAAAGTGGACAAATTCATCTTCCCTGGATTTTGTGGTTCTTAACATGGAGGAAGATGCTGAACTTCCTTTGCTTTTGGGAAGACCCTTCTTGGCTATCTGCTAGAGCGGTAATTGATGTAATCACTGGAAAAATGGAATTCCAAATGAATGACGAGAAAGTCACTTACAATGTGTTTCAATCCATGAAATACCCAGCTGATAATAGTGACTGCTTGCGGAATTGATGTAATTGACGAAGCCATTCAGGAGGGTCTTTTTCAAGAAGATTCAGATGAGTCCTTAGAGGATGATATTGCTCAGTTGTTGCAAGTGGAAGAAGAGGTTTCTACAGATGAGAGTTCTGATTTGCAGGTGGAGAAGCTGCAAAGGAAGGATTATGATGCACCACCTGCTGCTCCTAAGGTGGAACTAAAGGAGCTCCCTTCTAATCTGAAGTATGCTTTTCTAGGAAAGGATAACACTTATCCCGTTATAGTTAGCGCTGAGTTATCACCTACTGACGAAGAGAAGTTGCTGAAAATTTTGACTACCCACAAGACTGCAATAGGGTGGTCTATATCTGATTTAAAGGGGATTAGTCCTTCATTCTGCACTCATAAAATTCTCATGGAGAACGATGTGAAACCGGTAAGGCAACCCTGCAGGAGACTTAACCCGACTATGAAGGAAGTGGTGAGAAAGGAGGTGATGAAACTGTTAGATACAGGTATGATTTATCCTATCTCCGATTCAAAGTGGGTTAGTCCAATGCAGGTAGTACCGAAAAAAGGTGGAATCACTGTAGTGCAAAATGAGAATAATGAATTAATTCCCATTAGAACTGTCACGGAGGTCACTCTTACTACTGCTTCTTAGATGGTTATTCTGGTTACAATCAAATAGCAGTGGATCCAGAGGATCAAGAAAAGACAGCTTTCACTTGCCCCTTTGGTATTTTTGCTTATAGACGGATGCCCTTCGGTCTTTGCAATGCTCCATCTACTTTTCAGAGGTGCATGTTGTCTATATTCTCTGACATGACTGAGAGATTTATTGAGGTATTCATGGATGATTTCTCTGTTTTTGGCACTTCCTATTATACTTGCTTGGCTAATTTGTCTTGTGTGCTCCAAATATGTCAGGATAGTAACTTGGTACTCAATTGGGAAAAATGTCATTTTATGGTAAAAGATGGGATAGTCTTGGGTCATAGAATATCTGAACAAGGGATAGAAGTGGATAGAGCCAAGATTATAATCATCAAAGACTTGTCCCTCCCACCAATGTACGTAGTGTTCGCAGCTTTCTTGGTCATGCGGGTTTTTACCGGAGGTTTATCAAGGATTTTTC